>JANPWX010000076.1:6288220-6317281 GCA_024734555.1 Trochalopteron elliotii
CGTTCTGGTATGGTTCCGCGGTATAATGCGGCCCCGCCCGGGCTCGCAGCGCCCCCGCCCCCGTCGGGGCTGTGCGGGACCCCCCGGCCCGAGCGGGACCCGGCCCGTGCCCGCCCTGCACTGAGGGGCTGCGTCGGGAAGGAGCGGTGCCCCTCCCGCCCTGGGATGGAGAGCGGGCGGGCGGGAGTGGCTGCCTTGTCCGGAAGGAAGCGGGGCAGCACCGACCAGCCCCGGCCCCCCTGCAGGGCCCAGAGGCTCGGGCCTGGGCACCAGGGAGCGTCAGGCCTGGCTTCATGGCCGGGCCGGAGGGATGCGGCAGCTGAGGGCAGTGCCCGGGGAACAGCCCCCGGCGAACTAACTGTATTTCGCATTAGGGACACAAAAGAACGCAGTCAGCGAGATTAGAAACGTTCAGGGAGTTACCCTGACCGGCGACTAGCAAATGTCGGCTAAACATCACGGAATACGAGACTCCCCCTACCCCAGTAACGTTGCAAGTCTCCCAGAATCAAAGGTGGAGGAGGGGGAAGGCAGGAATTTTTGGAAGCTTATTACACCAGAATAAGAAGCCATCGTTTGGCTTAAAGAAACCAGAACAATCTTCTTCTGCCTTTGTTGTATCATTAGAGGACAAAAGTCGACTCGTCTTGCACAAAAATACAAATCAAGGTGGACGCACCTCCAGCAAAGATGCGTCTGAAGTGCAAATATATCAGTCACAGAAGCATTCGGGACTTGGGGTCTCTGCAAGAAACCCTGACTGCGAGAAGTGCCCCCATATTGTATTTTCACATGGGAAAACCCGCAGCCCTGGCAAATTATTTTTAGAATCATGGCAATGAGGAGTCACATAAACAGCTCACATCAGAAATAAAGGCCCTTGTGATTCCAGTGGATTTTCTATGATTTAGTCGCTTGTAACTGATGTAAGAAAATCCATTAAATATTCAACATCTCCTATACCCATTCAAGAAAAATTAATCTGAGAAGCTGAATTATCTCTGTTACTTTTAAATTATCTGCAAAGCTATGTAGTCCATGTTCTTCTTACTCAGCTACATTATATGCCTGTCAGAAATAGTTACTTACCTATAGACAACTATAATCCATTCATTTCTTGGTATGCTCTTTGGGTTGCAGTTGCAAAGCATGGAAACAACCTCTTGTTCAAAAACAAACAAAAAAGAACAACATCACCAAACTAATCAAGTTAATAATAAAAAAACTACCTCATGCATCTACAAATGTACCCTCCCACTTGACTTCAACTTCTAGCTGAGATAAACCCAGCATAAAATTCATTAGAGAGCAGTAAACTTAGTATGTCATGGAAGTATTTCCATGAGATACAGTATTTTTCCCACATGAAAGATGAAAAATATGCATTTTGTTAAAAAAAAAGTCATTAGAGAAGATGCTGAGTTTAGAATACACTTTTTACAAAAATAACCAGTTTTACAGTAAAAACCTGAAAAAAGGCTCAGATATTAAACACTTTTTAAAAAAAGGGAAAAACAAATCAAGTTCTCTCTTACCCCTTCCTATGTTTTTTAGCAGAGATTAGTGGTGGGAGTGCAGGGAAGGTAGAGATGGTTCAGCTTCCCTCAAAACTAACCTTCAGGGGCAGTTTCTAGTGAAGACACTGCATATGAAGACACAGTAATAAAGGGGCAGGGAAAGGAAGGTGGCCCGCTTTCTGGAAATGGAAATGCATTATTGTGAAGTGGCTTGGGTTGAAGACCAAAGTGTAATATTTGGCAAGAAGACTAGGAAGCACTTCTTTAGGGTCTTCTATAAAGCAAAGACTGTAAACAGAGTTAAAAAGCCTTATTCTTTAAGATGGTTTGAAGTTACCTTCTAAAATGTGTATTTCAGTGGGGGGGTATTTTTAATGGACTGATCTGTCAAAGAATCCATTTTCATAAAAAGGTAGTTTTAACATTTCCCAAATGTAGTCAATTATTTGTGCCTGAACAGGAAGAGGAGGAAGGAAATTCTAATTTTTTAAAGATATTTTTCTTAGAAGACTATTTCATAAATAAAGGCTCTTAGAACCAGGTATTTCTTAAGGAAGTAATTTTTTGTGGTATCTACATAGCTGAAAGCTATGAAAGCTGAATTTGTGGTACAAATTTTTAAACACAGTCCTAGTTTAAGTCTACAGCAGTTGTTTTCCCCCTCCACTTCTTTACATGAGTTTTCAAAATAATTTTATCATTTCTTCTTTAGTTTGACCAATACATGTTTTTATTCTCTCAACAATTAGTGTCTCTTTTCTTTCCCACTCTATTAGAACATTCCTATTATCAATCTCACAAATATTTATACAGCTGGGGAGCTTCTGATATATGAGTAGCCTCAGATAATACAGTGGAAATGCATTCTGAAGAATCCTCTCAGCTAACACAAACAGGCCTATAGTGGACTAAATCCTGTGTGCAATGAGCCTGTAAAAATTTTAGATTTCATTAATTTGGTAAAACGAATCACTTTAATATATATTGTTTAGGAGGGAATAGAGATAAGAGATTTCAAGAAATCCGGGACATTTAGGCGCTGAAATAGGGCTTATTCAATCCAGACTGACTTCAGAAATAGGAGGACTTTGTGGGCAAAAATTACTCATTCTCCTTTGATCACTGGTGAGCATATGCTAAACTGAAATATCCTATGTCCACTTATGTCTCCAGTGTAAAAACACACCGAGTGCTCCAAAGCATTTGTATTGTAGAAATCTATACAGAAGCCACCATTTTAAAAGGGTTTTGAATCTCAGATCAAATATTAAAATAAAAGTAATGCTGTCAGTATCTAAGCCAAATTTTTTTTAGCTTTAAAAAGTATATATTAACTGGATTTTGAGTTCACAGTAGCCACTGCAGCATTACTTCCATTTTAGCATGTGGCTCCAGCACATACAGAATGGGCTATGAGCTTAGAACACAGTCACAGCTAGTGAAATCATGCTAGGAGATAGAAGACGTGCTCACTGAGCACCTCTAAAGAATTTTAACTCTCTACCATATACACATGGGGATTTTTTTGGTTAGACTCCTGTGCAAAGATGAAGGTAAGTTGTGCTTGTACAACCATTTTAACCACAATGACCAAGGTCATTCAGGAGTGTGAGCAAACAGACTTTATAAGCACAAGACTTGAAACACAGATCTGATAAACAGAGTATATCAAGCTCACTGTAATATGAAAGAGGCACTAAGATTTCTTGAGGCCACTTTCAGAAAGTGGTGGAAAAGCCATCCATAGTTAGTAGTAATTGGTGATCAGCAAAACTGGATTCTGGTAGGCAGCACTATTCTGTCATACAATTAGCCTCATACTTACTGTGAAAGGCTTTCTCATCCCTGTATTACAATTGTCATGGTATGTACATTCGTCCAAAGTTCATCATAAACTATAGCATGAGCATACAGCCTTGCTTCCATCTGTAAGTGTTCTTTAATGCATGTTTCTTAATAGCCATAAAAAGCATCTACATCTGTTACAAACCCCTTTTTCATACATGATCTTAATATTTACTACCAGTTTTTACAGTCATCTGTTTATGAAATAGAAGAATAATAGAATAGTGGTGTTATCCATCTATTAATAGACAGAAAACCTGCCTAAAAAAAAGGTTTAACTGAACAGAGTGAGGTAATCTAACTAATTGAAAACCACTACTTTTGAAAGTTACTTAGCTCTGTACAAGTAGCTGGCATTTTTATATTAAAAAAATTGCTTGGTAAAAGAAAGAGACAACAGTAAAAATACTTAAAGTTACTGTCATAGTAGACAGTACAAACTAAACTCCTCCATCCTTGGAAGTTTAAGACTTGGACTAAATAAAGTCTCCTTGTCTGATCTCATATCTGACCTTGCTTATAGATTCACAAAAGAAGGTCTTACAGTAGGAGGTATAAGACAGTGGACTTCAAAACTGTTGGGAGTATCACTGGGATGAACAAGCAGTTACAATTTCAGAGTCTTCTGAATAGCTTAACAAGAGCCTCTTTAAAACTCATTGTGGCCCCTGAAAGAAGTATCCTCTGGGAAGCACTGCAGTAGTAGTTACAGCATTTATAATAGGTGATGGACTAATGGCTTAGAGAATAGCCTGTTTTAAAAAAAACATCCTTTGGGTAGTCTTTTTAAACCACATTTATCCACAGCACAAGAAAGCTTACTTATGTTGAAGGTTTAGTACTGGCTGAACTGTGATACTGAAGGTTTAGGATCAGACAGAGTGGTCAGATCACACTGGGATGTGGCCAGAACTAACAGTTGTATTTAAACCCTTGTGTTCTGTTCTGTGGAGGTCTGCATTTGTGAGCTAGAAAATGAAAGTATTTGATTTAGAGCAGAAATGTCCTAAGTAGGAAAAAAACAACCTCACAGGTGGCTGCTTTGTTAAAGAGTGTTCTGGAGCTATACAGCAAATGGGCAGATACATAGAGACAGTAGCTTGAACAAAAAGTGAACCTTCCCTTGCAGACATCTGAGAAAACTTCATATACCTCAGTAATGCTAGGCTAATTTACACCAGCTGATGACCTGGCTCCAGGCAAAAAGCAGAATTACTAGACACTAATGCAGAATAAAGATGAAGGGCTGACAAAGTAACCACCATTATGGAGGAATAACATCATTTGTTAAAGTGTTCTGTGGTTTTGCATTAGTATTTTCCAACAGTAAACAGGCTAATTTTACTATATCTTACCACCTTTTGGACACCCTAAATGAATGGTAAGCCCTTCTAGGATGGTAGCCCTTCTATTCAGTTCAAAGAATGCCCTAAATGGGAGCATTTTACATATATATATATAAACAAACAGTGCATTCTGCATGAGGAAAATGTCAGTTACTGAACCAAAATCCACTGGGTGTGACTTTTGTTCTGAATTTATCATGAACCTCCAAAATTCCATTTTAAAGCTCTGGTCTCTTCTGCTAAAAATAATTTTGCCAAAAATGACATATTCATCCTCTAGTGCTGATAAGCTTGTGACAAAACCTTTTAAGTGGGACCTCAAATCCTCACCCATGCATCTTAGAATTCCTCTCTGAGCCCTCACAGGAACTGAGCTATGCTTGAATAACTTTGCTTAGTGTCCACTGATCAAGTTAATTTTGCTGCCCCTCTTGCTATAGTATATAACTCCCCCTAGAAGGGTTTTATATGAATAAAAAAACCCTGAGGTGCAGCTTAGAGCTGCAAAAGAGAGAAACTTAATAAAAATTACTTTGGTGCAGACCACAAAAGTATGCTCCAGATTGGAGCCAGTGGATGGCTGGGTTGAAGGAGGAAGAAGGCTGTACCTGAGACCTGGGCCAGCAAGGATGGCACAGATATATCCAGCTGTTCACTGTTCACTCTCCCATCTTCACACTGCTCTGGTTTTGACTCTTGGCATCACTCCAGCCATAGGCTCACCTTCCACTGCAATCACATGTACGTCGTTCTCACACTGTGGTAACCACAGTAACCAGACGTGGTGCAAGTGAAGTCACTTAGAAGCCTTGCTCAGATTTAGTGACTATAGCACATGCCTGACATTCATTCAGTGAATTTAGATTTGAGACTATTCAACTTTGGAAAGGTTTCAGAGAAGAACTATGGGAATAAATCTAGATCTGGAAATGTACTTACACTTGACCTGCTCAATCTATACCGAGTTTACTGAAAGAGAGTTTGGCTTAGTTTCCAGGATTGTGCAAGACAGCAGATTCTGTAAAGGAAGAGTCACAAGTCTGGGCACAGACACAAGAAGGTTCAAGGCTGTTGGTACTTAAATTAAGATAGAAATAGAAACCACTTATTTGTAATTGTCAATGAGCACTGGTAGCAGCTTGGTTACAGCAGGAAGCCAACATATGAAGAAATGCTCAATATTTATGTTAGTTAAAAAGCCACAAACACAATATAGGATCCAGAACTTGATTTGGGGGGAGGGAGAGGGAACAGGAGGGGCCATTTACTTAAAATGATACCTGTATTTTTAGTTAGACTTCGCTTAATACAGTCTTTCTGAAGTACTTGGCAAGCTGTCTCAGAACCACTACTGATTATTGTGGAAAGCTATGGAAGGTGAAGGTTCCAGAACATTAAATAAATAGAAAAAAAATCAGGAAAGTAATAAATAAAGAAGAAAAAAAGAGAAAAAAACACACACATGAGCTGGGCAGTTATGGATCAGTTGGTCTAATTTCAATTCCTGAAAAAATATATTGGAACAAATGAACTATTTTTGAAAGATACTAGGTTGATAAGTAACAACCCAAGACTTGTTAGGATTGCATCAAACTGATCTTGTTTACTGTGACAGGTTTAACAGGCTCATGGATGAGAAAATATGGGTATCATTTAACTTAAGGGAAGATTTGATGCTTTTTATGGGCAACTTGCATAAGTAAGCTCAGCAAACTTTAGACAAAATAATGCATGTGCAGAAGACCAGCTGAAGATGACATGCTCAAAGTGACTGCTATTATGACTGTGAAACTGACTGGTATCAAATCAGTTCTTTGTGGGCACAGACATTAATCCACCATACAAATATACAATTATAAATACATAAAAGTATAAATTTAAATTGCAGACTTGGGGAGAAAAAGGACAGGGAACACCTTTGACCACTTCAGAAGTCAAGAACAGAAGTTAAGAACATTACTCAGAGTAATGTGGGCAAGTAAAGAAAAAAGGGCTTAAATAATTAGGAAATAAATTAAGGTTAATATTTGTCCTTTGTAAGGAACAGTTCACTGCAAAAACACAGGAGAAGCAGCAGTTACCCAGCAGCCCTGTATAAAAGGACCTGGGGTTAGAGTGGATCACTAACTGAACATGAGTCAACACTGCCAAGCTCTTGTGAAAAAAGTAAACATACTGAGGTGTATGAACAGAAGTGCTGTAAGATATGTAAAATAAACCTTTCACTTTATTTAGTAGTCATTAAAGCCTCTGCTGGGATACTTTGTACATCTTGGGAATGATGCTTCAAGATGATATCTAGAGGTAAAAACACTGGAATAGATTCTGTGGGCAGCTGGTGGAACCTCTGTCATTACCCAGTTCCTTAAAAGCACCTAAGTACCTAGCAGGAATGATTTTAAGTATCAATAATACTGATCTATACATACCCAAAAGCCTCTTCAAGCCTTAATTTCCATAGGTTTAACATTACTTAGAAGATTTGTGTAATCAAAAATGAATTTCTTATACCATAATTCTTGGTATAATAGCTTCATAAGGAAGTCTCTCCTTGACTTCAGTGTACTTGTATCAGCTTAAGGTCAGTCTCTTTAGTTACAGGAGTCAATCTGAATGGAAATTTACAAATATTTCAACCAATAATCATGCACCTTGCTGTATAAATTACATCTTTCACACTAGATGATTTTACTGAAAACCAAAAAGCTGTCATAATATAACTAAGAGAGGTGTAGAAGGAAATAGAATAGTCAGTCCTAAACTCTAACCAATAAAGAGTGAGGCTAAAAATGAAAGATGGGAGGAGAAATTTTATATAACAGACTCAACTTGCCACTGCATATGGTAGGTTGTGTTAGAGTTCTTGGGAACTGAGTACATTCATGGCCTTGGATGTTATAAAGCATTCATTCTGTACTATTTTCTTATCAAAATGAAATGCTGAAAAACATGTTTGGTTTCTCCAGCAGTTTCTAAACAACATCCAGAAGAATGCTACAAACCAGTGCACATGACTCCCACGGGCAGCGATACCCCGGCAGGATCTATCAGCTAAGCAGTGTTACGGGGGAGGTCACTCCACACGCACCGCACCGCTGCTCCCCACAGTCCCTGGGAGAAACAACAACTGCGGTTTTGTAAGGCAATCCTCAGAGGAATGGCATTTCAGAGGTTAAAAGCTTGTACCACACGTTGTATAAAGTAGACTTCGGCCCCTTTAAACCCTGAGCAGGTGTTGAGTCAGCTTTTTGCACTGAGGCCAAAACTCACAAGGCCAGGGAGCCCGGGCTGACAGGACATCCCGTCCATCCAGCTTCCATGCCAGAGGATAGTGAGGGCAGACAAAGGGAATACGAACTGTAAAAGTCTGTGGCTATCTCACAGCCTAGAATAAAAGTAAGATACTTAAAAATACAATACGGGTTAGAAGAAGATTGCAAACTTGTTCATACCAGCGAGTCATGTGTTACTGTCCTCTGCTGCCTGAAACAGGAACACTCCTACTCTCAGCAGGAGACAGCCTGTGCTGCTGAAGCTGTGAATAGCACTCAGGGATCCCCTTTGTGCAAAGCAGGAAGAGCTAGGAGGTCTATCTCAGTTACCGGGCAGTCTCCATGGCACACTGTGCAATTCCTAAGGCGACCTGAAGTGAAAAGCACACTCTGTTTTAAATTTGGTATGCTGTTTCTGATTTAGCACAGAGGATATTAAATCACTGCCCAGCTGCTTTATGTACATATATTCTTATTCACCATAGAAAACCTAATTGTGTGTACACACTATGTACAGGTAGGAGTACTCCAATAATAGAACATATAAAGGTACACACAAGTAGTGACTCCCCCACCTCTCCCCTATCTGAATGGGGCCCCTGACCATCTAAGGTAGAGGTGCATGTGAGTGAAATGGCAGTTGTAAAGAAATGCAGCTTTTTAGAAAGTAAATCTTAGCTCCTTGTCTAAATTTAGCTCTGTGGAGTCATCAGAGACAAAGTGAGGTATCGCTATTTATGGGAAATAGTTTATACTTGCTCTGCAAGCTAATGCAGTCCAATTTACCTCACAAAGCTGTGCAGTGAGTCATGAGACCCAGCAACATTCACACACCCATATGCACCATGGAAGCAGAAACTCTGGCTCACTTGCTTTCCTCTTTCCTTCTGGGATATTCTTGAGAAACAGCATCCATTAAAAACAGTTCAGAATAATGACATTCCTATGAATCAGATAGTGACTGCTGTGGGTAAAACAAACTGCAACATAGAGGACATGAAAGAAAAAAGAAAAGTTTATTCCAAACTAAACTTTTAATTTCTTCTCTTTAGCATATATCCAAGTTCAGGAATTCAAAAGGTATTATTCCATGTCAAAGCTAAATCTATGCAGCTGGGAATACCTGCCAGAAGAAATTATTTTTCTCCTCTATCAATCCAAAGATTTATTGCATTGGATCTAGCACATTGTATAGTTGAAAGGGGAGTGGAAGCAGTGAAGCTATTCATGGGAAAACTTTTGTTTTTGATTCCTATTCAATCATCCAGTTGACCAAATGAACTTCATGGCCACTTGATTCCCTAATTCAACCCACAGAAAGCAGGACATATCATTTAGGCGTCAAGGCTCAGTTACATCAGCTTAGCTACAAAGTGAAATTGCACTCTCATTTATTTTCTCGACTAAGCCATTACAACCATCGAGGCAGATCTAGGCTGTGTCACATACTACACACATTTCTTAGAAGCCCACACATGCAATTCATGCTTAAACCTTGTGAAAACACACTTATCTCTTTCAAAAAGATCTGAGTATTTTTCCATGGTAATTTTGGTTTTTCCACTACTAATTCTGAAGTGTTCATTATTCAGCAGAGAAGTCAGTGGTAATACAGACAAAATAATTGTAATTTACAACTTCAAAAGTTTACAACAATTCTGAATTACTTCTCACTATGTGCATGAATAGGTAACATCAGACCATCTTAATCATCTTAATATGACCCTAATCTTGTTGTGTCTATAGTCTCTGAATTCTGAGTTCTGAACCATGAAATGTGGGGGGGGTTATTTTTTGGATTTTGCTTGGGTTTTTCTCCTTTTCTTGCTATAATATGTACAATGCCTGCTAACAGGGGCTATGTAACCTCTCCAAGCATACAAGAAGCAGCAGACAACACCCAGTTACATCCACTGATCTGTTAATAGCAATATGGAACAATTACATTGCATCATGTATTATTCACCTTCTACTCAATTCTTTTAGTATGTTAAAAGAATAGAAAAAATTATCAGCCACCATTATGTATTTACACTGTGTTTTGATATTAAGGAAACTTCCCTGTCCAGCCCTGTAGGAGCCACCCTGGCAGTCACACTCACCCACCTGAGCTGGGACTGAGGCCCCTTGGCAGCTACACTCCCACACTCACAGAGTCACACCAGGTTTCCTCACCTGATTAACCCCAGGTCTCTCATAGCAGAGTCTCAGATGTCCAGCTCCTTAGAATAATTAAATCGTGGTGCAATAACTAAATAACAACAGCTCGAGCTGGTGCCTCTGGGGAAGGATCCTGAACAAAGCAATCCCTGGACTTTTATACCCTCACAGTCCAAGTACAAAAAAGCCTGGGGGTTGTCAGCTCCTGCCCTGTCACTGTCCAGTCCCCTGGCTGGGCCACAGCTCCCCGGGCCCTTTGTTGTGCAAAGGCTCGGCAGTTCCCGGGCTCTTGCCTTGGGCTCTCCCAACCCAGAGCTGGAACTGAGGCTCCCACTCCAGCTGCTCACTGAGATACCCACATGAATGGATTCCTCAGCACTGGCTAAGATAATGTACACATCCTTGAAGCTGTAGTTGTCAATACTCTGTCATCTATATTCTTAGGCAGCTTTTTAAAAAATGTATCAACCAAGTATACTTTCCATTTCAATTTTACAAACTCCCTTCTTCCACATTTTCTCTCTTCCTGACAATTATCAAAATTATATTAGTCCAGTGACTGCCTAAACCACAGCCTAATGTGGGGGTGGAGGTAGGGGTGGTGAGAAATTTCTGCAAAAGAGATAGAACAGAGACTTTTTTGGATTATAAAACCAGCTGCCTCAGGGCTTCCTTAAAAAGCAGTATGAAAACAAACCATGACAATTATCCATGCCATGGCTTTGACATTATGATTTCAGCTGAACCAGCAGTTTCCAAACTGTTGCCAATGCATCTTCAGTGCATCCCAGAATGGCAGCAGTGAAGTGTCTCACGTACTTTCTCTCTGATGAGGCTTAAAGAAAAAGAATGCAGACCATGCCTGGAACACAGGCAACACCTATATCACGTGTACCAGAGGGCCTCTCTTATGATATAGGGACATATCAAATTACATTGTGACCGTGACCACAGTACTCATTTTAAATACAGAAAGTGCAGATTAATTCAAAGTGAAAGAGAAACCACAACCTGTGTGAAAAACCCCAATCTGTTTTTTGCCATGCAGATTATCAGAGATACCCAGCACATAGTATATCACCCTCATCTTACATTAGTGTAAGTATAGGATGGTTTGAAGTGGCTCTAGCCAGCTACTTTTCACAGAACAAAAATTGCTTCTGCTGCCATCTAGGCAGCAGTGAAAGGTTTTCAATGGTTATTAAGGTAAGCCATGGTGATTAAGCATGATTTATAATCCTGTTATTTTTATGTCAGGCTAGGAAAGTCTCAGTACAGAAATATCTACAAGGTTTAAAAAAAATGATCTGTCATCACCATACTTGAGAGTGTTGGTATACAGTTCTCAGTTACCTTCTAATAGGCACGTTAAAGGTTTCAAAATAGACACAAAATTCCCAGTGGATGAATTATAAAGCAGGTCTCATATTACTGCAGCTGGAGCTACAAGTAAAACATGTATCAGTATAATCACATTTTTTCTGGTTAATTTGAGGCATATACAATTTCTACTGTAATGATACATTTGTTGCAAATATAAACAGCAGAGTTGAAAAAGAAAAGCACACAAGAGAGTCACTCAATCCATCAGACAAGACAAAGCAAGAAAAGCAAGAGCAGGGAGCACAGCCCTGCCTAGCAGGAAGTCATTGTTTGCAGTGAAAGTGAGGTGAAATGCAGATGTAAATCTAAAACCAGCCACAAGTGCAGTGATTTTAAGGTTTTCGCCTCCATAGCTTGGTGAATAAAATGACAGAAGGCTTGGTCATCAGAAATAAAGACAAAAATACCCCCAAACCAAATAAATTAATTATTTTGCTCTAGCAGTGATAAACATAACAAAACTCCATAGACAACTCACCTGCACTGCAAATTGCTGAATAATATCACTTGCAGTACACACTTCTATCTTTCAATTTCCTCCTCCTTGTTAAGAAAAACAGTTTAATCCAGTGTACTTATACATGCCTTTTCTCCTATTTTATAGATTATTGAATGTTGTTTTTAACGTGAATAGCTGCAATGTGTGGGTGTTAATTATGTAAGCAGTTATAAAGAAGAATAACATGATTGATTCATATTCTATACAAAAAAAAAATTTGGATACTATTTTCTTTTTCGGAAATACAAAGCAGAATTACACTGTTTTGAACAGAATTACAGTTGCCAGTTTGTCATTTGACTGCAATGGGCTAGACCTGCATCATAGGGATATCCTTAAAAATCTGTCATTTTTAATTTAGCTGATGAATAAAACATGAGGTTGATCTTATGTACGAAATGGAGACTGCACTGACCAGAGGCTTTTGCCATAGGAAGTGTGACGTGTGGCTGGAATACTTTCCCAGTGATGCTGCTTTTTACCGTGCCAGAGCCTCCTATTTTTCAGACCCCTAGTTTGTGCCTTCATAAAAATTAGCCAGGTTTAGCTTTTGGTTTCTCTCCTGTGTTACCTATTTCTAGATGTGTGAACATTCCAGAATGGCACCAGCTGTATATTTAGAGAAATTTGAGGAATCTGTTCACCTTTGCATCTCAGCTATCCAGGGCTGAAAGCACAAAAATGTGCTAAGCAAACAGTCACAAGCCAGTTGCTGACTTTTTGGAGGTTCAGGGGCTGCAGATCCTCATCCACAGGTACAGAGGCTTTGAAGAGCAGCAAGGTGCTCACAGTACTGGCTCCCACTCCACAAGTGCTTCCCCCCCTCATCTCTTCCAAGCAGTTCTCTGTTACACTATCCCATCTCATGAACAAAAGCACTATAACCAAGAAGTGTTTGATGTCACTCAGGTGGAAAACACTGGGTGTAAAGACTAGCATTTAAATTTCATTATTGTATCATTAATATATTACTAGCCAATGCATTTTTGACTATTACCTATTTAAGGTAATTTTTATCTCTGAAGGAGTCAGATAGGTCTACTCAAACTCATACAAGGGCACATCTACTGGGCCTCTTCCCTTTAGAGGACAATAGTAAGGGTTAGGGTTCAATGTGAAGCCATTTTCATTTAAAGCAAAAGCTCCAAGACACAATTACAGCTGGAGGCAGCAACTTCAAACAAATTGTGTGTGGGAATGGAGGGGCCTCAGAGGATTCTTTAAGGCAGAACTGAAGCCCATTTAGGAAGTCTTGGTACTTTCTTTACAAGTAGTTAGTTCTCAGATCAAAATCAAATGCAGTAAAGGCACTTTGCATAGAGTCAAAGTATTTTATTGACTGATATATGCTGACTTACTGATCTTGAGATTTTTCAGGGATCAGCATTTTAGGATAAACTATTTTGATCCCATCACTTTGAATTCTTTTAGCAGTTTATCAGTATCATCCTCTATGCCTTCTTATCCACGTGAGCTACCCCCGGGCTGGCTGGTAGGAGAAGCCGTGCTGGGGCAGGGGCCTGCCATGGCTCCCCATTGTTGCAGAAGCATGCACCAGCTCAGCACTGCCCCGCTCCGTACTCTAAATCCCTGCTTTTGTGTTTCCTCTCGGCCAGAGATAGCTGCTCTCAGCAGCCTCCTTGCCTGGAGCACTGAGACAAAGAAATGTACAACTGCCTCGTTATGCTTCATGACTCAGCTGAAAAGACACAAGTCAAACAGCAACCTCCTCAGAACAACCGGAGCTGCATATTAACCATCCATCTGTGCATGCTGCTGTGACTTTGCGTCATATTTTGTGATTCAGAAGAATTAAAACAGACACAGAGGAAGAGGAAACCCGGAGAGAGATTTATTTTTACCTCCTGTAGGAAGACATCTGCCTTTGTAAATGTGTGTTTGTACAGGTTGCACATGCTCTGAACAGTGAAACTTTCATCTGGGCTTCAAAGTGGCACACTTACTATTTAACTTTCATTGAGTAGAAGCAGACAGATGGATTTAGTTTGGAATTTTGTTTTGGTCTGTTGCCTTTTTTTTTTTTTTTTTTTTTTTTTTTACTATTAGATCCTCAGTTAGAAGTGAAGCCAGCTGCTTATAATTGAATTCCAGCAATTCAAACTGGTTGCTTGTATTCTGACTGCTTGTTTAATACGGTTGGTATTTCAACGGTCAAGAGTAACCTTTGAAGTTAGCACCCTGTTAAGAGGAGAGCTAGGGGAGGAATCAGTTTCTGTGGCTTGTGATTTTGTATGTTCTTGGACAGATGAAGAAGCCTGCTGTGGCTTGATTTTCACAGCCTGCTTCAAGCAAGAAGGGATAATTTGAGTCCCGAGAATGTTGCAATGCATGCAAAGTTACAGATATCTATGACATCTAAGCTTGAGTGAACACACTTCACACACACTTGAGGGTAGTGAAAACCTCAGTTGCTACTCAAGTCTATTAACAGTTCTGCCCACAGATGCCCATTTTTAACATTAAAGGTGCCAGCTGCACACAGGCAGCTACACAGGCCTTTATATACAGCTCCCTGGTGCCCCTGTTTTCTTTCTAAATCTTTCACAGCTCCACGAACGTCATGCAGACCTGGTTCTCAGGTCTTGAGGATAAGAAGACTGACAAGATGGGCTGTTCACAAATGTGGGCCGCCCCTCTTCTTTCAAAACAGGGAGTAAGTGTAGATTATTTGAGTCCACCTCCTCCCCCATCTGTGACAGAAAAGGGAACGAGGCTGATTTCCACCTCCTACCTGCAGGAATTTGTCTCCCTGTCTCCCATGAGAGGGAGAGGTTATGCCTGAGACAGAGAACTGTGGGTTCTGTTGCTGGCAGCATGCACTTCACCAGTGTACGTATGACAGCATAGCTTTGCCACTCGCCATCTCCTTTGCAAATCTGGTTTTAGGTAATATTACAGCAAAATAATTCAGCAGATGCTTAGCTCTCAATAGCTGCTTTAAGTACATGGCATCAACATGACTCTACAGAGAGGTGTTAAATTAACACCACCATCTCCATGTGAATATGCTTCCACAATGTGATCCTTCTCTACTGCTATGTGTATCTTGTATTCAACAGTTTACTTTCAAAACCACACAGAGGTGCTTAGCAATTCTACCAACTACTATGTATTGACAATTCAAATATCTCGATTTCCATTCTCTCCACAAAAGGGCTTTTAAGCTTAAGCAGAACCTATGTTCATTGCAGAAAATATCAATGTAAGTAACTGCATTGGAAGCAAATTCCAAAATATGCTCATCTCTAAATACAAAAGAAAAAAAAGACAGACTGCACTAAGTAAACAACATTCCAGACAAGAAATTAAGCCTTTCCATAGCCATTCCAACTGAATTTATAGTTCAACAGTTGAAGCAGTTATCTAGTTATGGATATTTTAAAAAGTCCTTCAAGCAGGACTCTTGCTTAATCTCCCTCAAACGAATATACAAAAAACTCTTTTCTTTCCCCCCATCAGCAGAGATTGTTTAAACTTGTAAATACAAAAGATATTCTTGTTCTCCATGAAGCCCAGATGGTCAGGGAAAAGGAGTGGGAGAAAAATAGTTGGGGTTTTTCTGTTCACATTTCCCCCATCCCACAATCGAAACCAAACAAACCCGCTGTCTGCTCATCTATTGACTCTCCTCATCTAGTAAGATGATTTGGAAATAGAAGATTAGTAATTTACTGCTAGAATACTTCAGAAGAAGAGGTAGGTAGAGAAATATCAACAGAACCATGTTTTTCATCAAAAAACATGACAATATGTCTGACTGAGCTAAGCTTATTAAATAAGTACAATGGAATTTAATTTAGGAGAAGACCAGAAAAAATGATATATTCATTTCCTACTCTGAAGTAGCCATATGGAAGCTTTTATATACTACTACTACTACTACTACTACTACTACTACTACTACTACAAAATTTTTAGAAATTCCTTTAATGAAATTTCCTTCCAAGAACACATTATCAAAAGCTATTACCACTTTTCACTCCGCTCTACTCTATAGCAAATACATCCTTTGAAGGAAGGGGAAGGCAAACAGACTATTGGCATAACAAGCCACACTTTCCATTGTTATGCCTTGGGCAACTCCAAGGCACCTTCAGTTGCAGTATGTTGCAATCTGGTACAGGTTATGTTGCAATAAGAGCAAAGTTACCCTTCTGAAGTTAATCTGCATTCACCTGAAAATGTACATTAATTCCTGAACCTTCTTTAATTACTCTGCTAGCTGAGTTCTCATGTTTTGTGTCTGATCCAAGCCTGAACTCTACCGACATGCAATCTTATTAAGTGTACCTTTGAGAAATGAAAGTCAGTTCTAAGTTTTGGAGCTCACACAGGGCAAGGAAAAATAACACATGCAACTCTTTTAGGACACCACTTATTAACTGATAAGGCCAAACAGTTAAAATTTCACATGGAAGTAACTTCCTCAAAGAAATGCAATTTACTGGATTGAATTATGAACTCCTTTGAGAACTACATTGGCCAGATGTGTATTGGAGCTTCTTAGCAATTACCAAGTGTTACATTCATTCAGATCAATGGTTTTACACACAATATAAACCTGGTTTCTGTGTCAGGGATGTGAATCACACAGATGCAGTTTTGGTTTAAAATGTATGACCAACCACCATTATGGCAACGTTATGAAGGAGAAGTAGGCTGCAGTGGGATTTAATTGGGTCTCCAGTGTCTCACTCAATAGAGTGTTATTTTATCCTGTGGCATGCCTTTGTGTGCCCAAACTTGGCCATTTGCTACACAACTGGAATTTAAATAACTGCTAGTGTCTTCTTGCAGTTCTTTTTCTAGCTATTTGAAACACACAAAATGTTAGTAACTAACACCTTGACATAGAACAGGTTCTGGGGGCTACAGGCAACTCTACTGTGTGGAGGGCAAGAAATTAAAACAAATAGAACTCATTGTTTTACTGTAGTATTTAACATGGCAAGAATTACTTCTGCAACAGACTATATATTGATCACATAAAGTGTAAATAAATGAACATTTTCTTAAGCTATATTTGAGAACTATAAACATATTGTCAATTAGATACAGAACTGTAGAAATATTAATAGCTGTAGTATGAGTAAAACATGAAGAAGGCAAATCAGCAAAGCTTTAAGTTGGCTTTACCATGTTCTGATTGGTTAAACAAATGCATTTTAGAAAAAAAGGCTTATTATATTTCTTCATATAGAAGAGACCAAATAGGAGGCCACATGAGGTCCTCTTCATACCTTCAGGATTATCTACTTTGCTGTTGGTGAATATGCTAGTGCTGGTGTGGTGACTTCCTCCCCTGGGCCCGGAAACAGCAAAATGTGTTAATACCAAATCATTCATGTCACCTTATATCCTTTTCTTAGGTTCAAGGCAGACATATCTACCTCAAGACAACAATTCAGGCCAGTGTCCTTGTATTAATGGAGACAGCATTTTTACTGACAGGTCTCAGAAAAAGATTTTGCCAGCCTACAACTGTTTGAGTTATAATTGGTTTGGTCAACCTGATGTGATTTAACTGATCTTAAATCATGTAAATTAAGAGTAGACATTCAGCTTTTGAGATACAGGTGCCCAGGAGAAATGGGAAACCCTCTTAAAATGCTACTCACTGCAACAGTCTACAAAACACTGTAGCAGTGTTTTAGTTGGGATGGTTGAGCTGAAAATGCGAAGGAAGAAGCCTAAAGTTTAAAGACATGTATTTTTTCTCTGAAGCTCTAGGTGATCTAACAGAAGATACTACCTTGCCATAAAATTGTGTCTCACTTATCTGTGGAATGTACAGACTTTCTCACCCTCTGTTTTCCTTTCTGACAAATGCTAAAAATATTGGAAATCCCATTAAACTCAAAGTGTAGTTCATCTCTCAGGTACCTATGTATTATGGTGAGTTATATAAACCTTCACTAGGCTAGCATTCAAAAGTCCTATGTAAATTAACTCGTATTTTTGGATTTCAAATACTTTGGACTTCTGTAAGGTACTTAACTGATGCTTTGTACCCTTAGAACAAAGAAATAGTGAACTGAGACCCACACCCATTACTTTGTGGCATTTAATCTTTTGCAAAGCATGAGGAAGGCACTTTTTCAGGCTGTAAGAGACCATGATTCAGATCTCAGGCAATACCCATGTCACATGCTGTAGGATATTCCGAGAAGTTATTTCATCTCTGTTTCTAATGTTGGTAGAAATTTCACTAAATGTTAAAAAAAAAAAAAATTAAGTGGAACTGTGTCAGAAGCAGACATTGAAGAGAAAGCACTTAAAAATACCTGACAACACTAAGACACGTTCCCAAAGCAGTGGTTCAACTCCTGCTCTGAAATGGGTTAAATCTGGTTTTGAACTGACTTCTCTCAGTTCCAGGTGGACATCCTAATTAGAGGGTTCTTCATGGAACAGACAGCACCACTTCTTACTCTGGTACTTCTTCCCTGTTAAGGAAATGCAGCAAGAAATAGCAGTTATGGGATTGTTTCAGGAAAACAGTCACCACAAAAAACCTGGCCAATTTCTATCAAGATCCTGTGTCATACAGGGGAACTGAGACTCAAGAGGTACTCAAATCCCTTGCTACCCCTGAAAAAACAGAATATGAGAAATGTCTTTGAACAGATGAAACTGGCTGAGAGAACCCTGGAAACAGTAGCATGGCAATGCAATAAAAGTAATATTGTGATTAGCAGAAAGTATTTTGACACCTTTTTTTAACGGATTTTCCTTTTTGCAAGCATGATACAGAAAGAACATTTAAGGGGTGTTGGGGGGATATTCTTGTTTGTTATGTGTTAAAAGCCTCACTTCATGAAGCAAGAATCCCACCCTATATTCTGATACTTTCAAAAATGAAATCAGAAATAGCTCTCTATTAACTTCAGTGTAGCTGATTGTCCACAAATAATATAAAGATTTATAACATTTTTTCAGTCCTACTTTCAAAGCTGACTTAGAAGTTAGAGAGTATGCAAAATGAGTAATAATGGTGCATTAGATGAAGGGAAAAGAAAATCTAGTATGCTGGTCCAAAAATTTCTGGACTGTTCAGCTGCTGATATGCCTAAAATGCAGTTTTAACTAAATCCAGTTCAGACTCATTTAACTGATACAGAGAATGTCTACATACAATTCTACTGCATCTACTCCATTAAGTATAATATTTTAAATTTTGATATACAGCGGAACAGTTTTCAAGGAAAAAGACTAAAAGCACAGGAAGAAAATTACTAAAAGCACAAGAAGCCGAAGTTTCCAACTTCAGAAGAGGTGGAATTGCAACCCTGTCCATATGTTGCCCTGATGACAATCTCTAGAAAAGCAAAGGCATAAATTAATTTCAATGATACACAATCTTTTATTTTTTTAACTCCCCCCCCTCCTTTTTAACCAAAGATACTGAAAGAGTACAAATTTCTTTTTATATAAAGTGAAATTATTATTTTTAATACAATGTCAGGTGGAAGACAATACTTACCTGTAAAGCCAGACAAAAAACCTCTGAGGAAGGTAATTTTCAAAAAAACCATTAACCATTCCTTAATCCAGTCACCAACCTTGTTGGTCAGCATACTTTCAAAATGGTGTTCTAATTTCAGGGAGATAGTAATTTTCAGCAACAGAGGCACATGTAAATATTCAATCCATTTATTACAGAAACACTGAAGACACAACATAGTTTTAACATACTCCCACTAATAAGTACTAATTTAATCTGAACAACACATTGTTTATTGTGGAAATGCTGCAGACACAAACAGAGATTTAAACACAGTTTAAATCCACCATCAGAGAACATGACACTTCAAGGACGGCCAAAACAAAATGGCTCTTAAAGCTAAAAAGGAGAGGCAGATGCCATTTCCTAGAAATGAAGGAAGGTAGGCTCCACTGGAGCAGCTTTAGTACTGGGCTTTTCTTTTGGATTGGTAGTAAATGAAAAACCCAGAGCCCAGTGACTTTTCCTTTTCACCTAATTGGTCCAATCCAGGAATCTTTGGCACAGGAGTTTTCCTTTTCTTTGTGGCTCTAACATTATTCAGCCATTTGTTCTTAACAAGGCCACTGTTTTTATAATTTTTAATCCTACTCTGTGGCATTTAAGTGTGTGTTGTGCAAAGAATGCTCTTGAGTGTCAAATTCTATCTTGATAGGAGAGTAACAGCACCAGGTTATTGCACTAGTTCTTTTATACTCCAGTTTTATCTGACTAATAAACAAGGCTGTTAGATAACTGATTTTCCTCATTATTTGCTACACTGGCCTTATTTTATTTCACTTACACTGACAAGCTGACAAACATATCTACATGCAAGAGGAAAGAATTCCGCTGCATTGATTTAAAGGGACAAAAAAAATTAATTGACAAACTGAAAGTTATTTTAAGGTAATCATGCAGATATTCTATTTCTAGTTAACTCTTGTACACTCCCTAGATTTAAACCACTGAGCTGCACTGCTTCTTCTTTGCAGAGAGAAATAAAAATGAGGCCTATTTGAAAAATCTGCACCACAGAGGACATGTGGTTTATTCTCTCCGTTCCAATGGGACATTTACTTCTTTGTTGCTGTGTATTAGTTGTGAAGCTATATTCATGAAACAGGGAATGTTTATGTATTCAAAATTTGTGCATAAAATAGAAGTGAATCACGTGCATTTTTTAGCCATCATAAAAACAATGACAAAATAAAAACACTATAAAAGACTGTATGAAACTAGAGTTCTTCTAAAATTTTTAAAACAGCAAAAAAACTATCAGTTTCATAATGGAAATCAAACCACATTTTTGGGTACAATTCTTTGCATGTCATTCCTCCTTACAGTGCTACATAACCACTTTACTTTTTCCTCTCATTTTAGTATCAGCAAACATCTGCCTACACACTAATTCAGAAAATATTAATTAAAAACTGGAAAGTATTAGAGCCTAGCACACTGATTTAAAATGTCTCTGATCATATATTTGATATCAAGTCCTAGCATGAAATTTCTATAGTTAATCCAAGTAGTTTCTTGTTAGGAAATAACACACATAGTCTGTCAGATAATTTTCAGTACAAATGATATAGAGATAAAGTAGTTTAACTGAATAGCTCTGAAGACTCCTAGGCATCAGCAGGGAAGGCACTTTTCTGGTCACATAGTTCCAAGCACAATGGGACTCGGCACAGCTTTGGTATTTCAACATCTCCTTCAGTTTCTATGCAAGTGATATCCACTGACTGCCCAGTCCTGAACTTCTCCACTTGCAAATAATGCAAAGAAAATTGCTCCAAATAGATTAATAGAGGCAGCAATATAGAAAACCATCTGCCATTCTTCAACAGTATTCTGTCAAATGGGGGAAAGAAAAAAAAAAGATGCAGTCAATGTGTAGCTTCACACTCAAGAAAAAGTAATTTTAAAATCGATGCTACATGCCTTGCCTATTTAAATGTAAATGCCATTCAGCATGATTTCACAGCACCATAAAAGCATTATAAACATAAAGGATGAAATCATTAGTACGTTCAACTTCAGTTTTATCATACAGCTTACACAGGAAGTCTTATCAGAACTGCATTACCCTGTCTGGATCAGTTTATCACCCAAGATGCAGAACCATCGACACAAATGCAGAGAATGTTACTGTAAGGGAAACACTACCTTGGCTTTCAGATCAGGTGATCCAAGAGCTGAAGGGCCCTGCACTGTGCAGTAAGCTACTCCTAATGACTACTATGTGAACATGCCAGATTCATAAGCCTTTTGGTCCAAACAAGGTAGCTACCTTAACTCAGATTTCAAGAGTAATCTCTCTAAACTCTATTTTAAAAAGGCCTTTATAAATGTGTAGTAAAGAACTGTGGTGTGTTTGCCTTTTTTTAATTTTTTTTCTTTTCAAATAAAGAAATAATATCTGTAGATGTCATAAAGGTTTGGGGTTCTTTAAAGTTCCAGATGATGCTGTAACAAACCTGTAAATGATCTTACTACAAAAACAGAATACCTGAAAAGTGCATTAGTATGAAGGGGTGCATTAGTATGAACTAAACTGAACAAAAGTACCCTAAAACAACCCACTTGTTAAGGTATCTGGAAGAATTAATTTTATTGGAATCATGTATTAATGAATATTTTCTGATTAGTTTTGGTTAGAGCATGGTGACAATAACACCAAGGTCACGAGTTTGATCCTCATATGTGCCATTCACTTAAGATATGGACTCAAAGATCCTTGTGGGCTCCTTCCAATACAGAATATTCTGTGATTTTTAAGAAAATCCTTAGAATGACCTCCAACTCCAAAAAATTCAAGTGTATCACTAAGTTTACCTCTTCCAACTCCCTTTCTTGAAAGATTTTAGAATAATTCATGTGATCATTGAAAAAATAGTAATCAACTCCTCAAAAGTGCTTCCCTTTTTCTATCTAAACCACTACACCAACTTGTTAGCCAAATCTAACACTAGAATCTAATTTCTCACTTATCTGACTTAAATGCTGACATGAGAACTCAACACCTCATGTGAGAGCCTAATTAAAAAAAAAAACAAACAAGCAAGAACTTGTTCTTATTTAATAAAACAATACCACAATTGTCTCATCTAGTTGGCATTTTATCAGAGTTCTACTGTGATAAAAATATATTCATTTTATTCCTAGAGATTATAAGAGGTGAGTCAGTAAAATTTTCAAGTCTTACAATGGTCTTTGATTTTACCCTTATTTTCCTGCTCAGAATCAGGACAATAAAAGCTAGGAATTAAGTAATTCACAACAGTGGAACAATATGACTTACAGGTGTAACCCATGTTTCATTTAAGGACTGCAGACTTGAGAAGAAGGAATTTCTATTCAACTGAGATAAAAATGTAACAACTGAAAAAGACAATTAACAGACTCACATTATGAGTGAGGTTTTTGGCAATAACTGGCCCCACCATTCCTGGGATAGTAGCAAAAGAATTTGTGATTCCAAGGAGAATTCCAGCATACCTGCAAGAGAAGTTGTTCACACTGCTTATTAACTTGTAAGGCTTATCAGTCATGGAAACAATTTTGCCTAACCTGATCATGTAAGCCTCATCTTGATCACACAAAAGAAATTAAAATGCAAATATTCCAGTGTGAATGACTTGCTTTTCTTCTAATAGCAACTCACTGACAGCTTGGCACATACATTTTAAGGGACACAGTTTGGTGGTGGACTTGGCAATGTTAGGTTAATGGCTGGGTGTGATGATCTTAAAGATCCTTTTCTCCTTAAATGGTTCTGTATGTCTCTATTTTTCAGAGGCTAGTTATGGAATTTAACTTAAATTGCCTATGGCTTTGCTCAAGACCCGTGATCCAAACCCACATCCCCTTTGCTAAGTCACAACCAAACTGTCTGGAATGGATCCACTGGAGCAGTTAAAGACACATTGCATGTCTTGAAGCAGAAAGACAACAAGGAGCATGACAAAGTGCTGTTTGCCAACAGTAAGAGTTGGTTCAGGTTTCATTGCTAAAAATTTGTCTGCCAAGAAGGCAATATCAGCAGTGTACCTGGACATCCTCACTTACATTACAAAGTGTATATTCCAAAGATAGGAGTTCAGAGTGCTGTGGCAGTCCTTCCCTTCAGCTTTCTGTGGGTCAAGGCCAATGGGAAACAGGCCTGACTAAACCAGTTCTGCTGGTTGCCGTTCCTGCAGCTCCATTCTGAGGCCTCCTGTTCCATGAACGTGCTGCTCTCTCACACACAAATGTATGTGTATGCACCAGCGGCCATAAAAACTTGCTGGGAAAAGCTGATAACTTGCTTAATATCTGAATCTCAGCACCTCATCTCTAAGCAATTCAAGATCTCTCTCACAGGCATGTTGCAATACCGAAAGTTTGAAACTGTACCACAAGTGCCGACTTGTGAGAGAGACTGAAGAGAAATAAGAGCCAGATGTTCCACAGAAGTTTGACCTTCTAACCACCAGGGCACAGATCCCTGTTTTAGATTTTCAAGGTGGATTTGTTGGCTGAAGAATCATGCGAAATACTGATAGTTGCAGTTTACCAAAGGAGAAAGGAATCATATCCCAATGATAATTTAGACTGTTTAGAGTAAAATTATGTCCTCACCAATATTAACATAATATAAACGTATTTCACCTCCAAAGAGAAATGCATAGCTTTGAAATTTTATTTACCAAAGCAGGAGAATTCAACCATACAGCATTGTTGCAAAAGATTGCAATGTTCATTCCAGTGATACTAGAAAAACTTGTGTTTTTTTCCTGAGAAAGGGAAACAATCATCTAGCCTACTAATTGATTTTTCCTGAAACTCTACACTACATATCAGTTTAAAACATGCCAATACTTTACTTAAAACCTCTTTATTTCCTTTAAACCTAGCATGCAGTCTCCCTCTCTTGGCAAGTGGCTTAGAATTAATAGGCCTTTATGAAGCTGAATGTCAAAGTGTAAAATTTCCCTTAGGAAAATAAGCACATAAAGCAAATCCTTGTTTTAAGCCTTTATGTAGAACCAAACACACTTTGTCTTCAACATGTTTAAGCACTACAATACTGTTAACAGACACTTCTAAAACTAAACATAGTTTAATAGTTCCTGTGGTTGACAAAGATCTTTGGCAACCAATTGCTGGCTAAATGCCTCTGTTGATGCCCAGTGTTTCTGACAGAGGTTGCATTCTTGATAGTGCTTGCTGTTTGATGCAGATAACTGTGATGACACTCCCTTAGCTCAGTGGAAACTCCCATATGAAAAAGGAAAGCAAAAAGTGACATGTCTGTACAGCAAAGCCAATAGTAGGCTGTTGGCTAGTTTCTTATGGCATAGTGGGGATAACCAAATACAAATTAACTTGCAGAGCAGTCAAGTAGTAAAATCAAGAGTAAAAAAAACAGCTATGTGAAGTATTTAGTGTACAAAAGAGCCACATGAATATTACAAGGGATAATGGCAACACCAATATTAAAATCTGTAATAATAGAAAGGTACTAATGTAGATTTAAAGAGCTAAAATAAAATGTATATTCCCCAAAAGAACAATCTTGTCTCCCTCCTGTCCCCAACCCTTCTCCAATCCAATTCACCAATGGCATAATAAATACATGTTAGCAGCCAAAATGACATAGCAAATATTGTTGTTAATTAAGCATCAGTATTTTCATTCACTTTTTATCTGTGAGTATAATAATTATTTATTTGATATAATGCAAATTTTAGTAGCAAAAAGGGACCATTTGCTATTCTTGGCAGCATACTTTTAACCAATCTAAATGGGCATTTGTACACTTTGAAACTGCTTTGAATCACTTCTGGTTTTTCTAATGTCTTTCAGTAAATTATGAAAAATAAATATAGAGCTCTGAGTAAGCTCTTTACCATGATTTTCTTCACAATTTTATGCAGACCCTATTTTTAGATTTCTACAATTATGTCAAGCATTTCCATGAAATTGTGCATATCTGCCTTGATCATTTTATCCAACAAAGTTCAGACAAATTGCAAAAAATTTGGTGTGGGGGAGGGAAAAAGACAGTCTTCTTTTTCTTCTCATCTCAAATGTTTTTTGCATTTCTGTATTCGAAGAAATTTTTTAATATGACCTACATATACTGCTACATATACTGCTGCATATATTGCTACAAGGATGTGCTTTTTTCCTTCTCTGTCCCCATTTAACAGATTTACCCTGAAGTAAAGCACGCATGTGCTGAATAGAAAACCACTGATTTCAATAAAATAACACTCACCCTGACCACCAAGGAAAGTCTTCCCACATATGCAGCCACTCGCCTCTAGAGGCAATGCTGGGCCAAAGTCCCTGAACTATCAGCAGGACACTTACCCCTCTTGCACTCAGTGTGCTCCCTTCTCACTGTCTGAGAGCAAAGAAGAGCTAGAGGAACTTGTCTAGTGTGAATGCAAAGGGAAAAAGCAGGACTTTATCGAGGGCGGGAAGAACAGAGTGGGATTTGATCAGAGGGATCAGCAGCAGTTCATGTGAGATAACCAACTATGCCTGCTGACAGGCATCAGCACTGTGTAACATCATTTTCTTCTTGTGGCTTTTTTTCAACACCTAAAGTACTCTGAATACTGTTATAAACAAATTGACTCTTGAAATAAACGTATTTGAAATGCAAAATGAAGTATCTAAAATTAGAAGACGCATACAACATCCTAGATTGGGAAACCTCAGCCATTGCCTACATACAGAACTTCCTTGTGCATGTAAGTCACACTGCAGTTGCATGATTTCCTTTTTCCTGTCACAGCTCTGTTGCATTCCATGGACAGGTTAAATTGTACTCACATACCAAGCACAATTTAATACATATTTTGGAAACTAACTGTTGTAGTTCTGCAAAACTAAGCTTGAAACAGAAGTTGTATAATGGTCCCATAACACCCCAGAAGAACTGCTTTAACTACATTTTCTAAATTTGCAGTGGTACATGATTTAAAACAAGGTGCACCACAGAAGCTATTTTTATTATTTTCATATTCAATTTAGCATTACAAGCTTTTTGTAGCTGGCCAGTGATACCTCCCCTCTTGCTTACTACCTAACCTCACCTGCTCAGATTAACTGGATTCCCACTATTTCACATCCATCTATTAAGTCAAAAATTGTCCACAATTGTGGACGTGACCACCATAGTTTAAATTGCCAAAGCCTGAATACCACCTTCAATTGGGAACCAAGGTCTTCCATAGATTGTCTAGACAATCAGAATTTTTTTATAGATGTTATTTCTACAAAATATTTTTTCCTCTACACTTACACTTAAAGTCTTTTCATTTTACACATTAATACAGAAACACACTTTTCTTTGCACATAAAGTCATTTGACCCTGTTCACATCTAAGTGCTACCACAAATATATAAACCAATAACAAAGCAAAGTAGTTGACTTCTACCAGTGCACTTTTAGGAGAATATACATACATCCACACTCTTTGGAAAACTGACAGATCTGCGCAATTATGAATTTGTAACACACTGGAGAAATTACAGCCTGAAGTCTCAACTTTTCACTCTTGAAAATTATTAATTTAAGAGCAATTGTACATACCTGATTTGTCACCTACTGACAAATCAGGTCAACTACTTGTTACAAGATATAGATTTCCATGTACAGAATGTTTTTCAAATGCAAATAATTTGCCTGTATCACCGTGTTTAAATATGGTAATGTTCATGCCAGATGTTGATAGCTCCAATGGAAAAGTTGAAAACAGTGAAACACTTAACTCTATTGTACAGTTCAAATAACAGTCCTATTAAGAACACGAATCAAATGTGACAAAAGTCTATCAAGTCTATAATTACAATCTGTAACTACAGGAATTACATAATTTATTACTGCAGGATTAAAACTGGAATGATTCTAAACTATTGTTTATGTCATATCCTCTGCCAAACTTGCACTTTTTGGAAATACAGTGCTTAATATTGTAAACCCAAGTAATTGTCAGTGTTTAGATTCCAGGTCTGTACAGCATATGCTCCATAGCTACATCTCCAAGGCACCCCAGCAACACAAAAAGAAAAAAAAGGGGTCATAAACATTTCACATGCACTAGAACAACAGTTGCAGCAGTACTTACGAAGGTGCTATGTCCAGATGGTTGATGCTGTAGCCTGATGTACAAAATCCTCCTAGTGTTGTTGATATGGTGACGAAAGCAACAGCCAGTGCATAGTTGCAGCCTATGAACCCGGCTGCTACTAAGAACACGGCAGGTCCAATCATTCCTTTAAGACAGAAACCTCAGAATCAATGGACGTTTAACCCAGAGACACTTGGCGGCTCCAAGTGTTTTCCCTATAACTTCCACCGCCCCCTGGCGTACAGACCCGGCACTGCACCGCGCGTTATAGCGTGACCGTGAGGGATCTGGAACGGTTTGGGGTGGAAGGGACCTAAAAGATCCTCTCGTTCCAACCCCCTGCCACTGGTCTGGACACCTTCCACTAGATCAGGTTGGTCAAAGCCCCGTCCAACCTGGCCTTAAGCACTTCCAGGGATGGGGCACCCACAACTTCTCTGGACAACCTGTTCCAGTTGCCTCACCATCCCCTCAGTAATGAATTTCTTCCTAATATCAAATTCAAATCTACTCTCTTTCAGTTTGAAGCCATTTCCCCTTGTCCTATCACTACATATCCTTGTGAAAAGGAAGAGCAGATCAGTTGCAAAACTGTTCTTGTCTCAGGAAACAGCAACTAGATCAGAAATATCTCACTCCAGCAGCAAAGAACAAACTAGATTAAAAAATAAACAAAAATTAACAGGTTCTGAAAATTACCTCACAAATTGATTTTATTTATTGCTATAAATAAATTGAAGCTACACTGACACTGTGAATGCAAGATAGCTGTAGAGATGCTGCATCAGGCACTGGAAACAGTTTATCAGCCATCATGAGCTCATGCACACAGTTTCCTATCTTCAGTGAACTTTGGTAGCCATTTCCCAGAGCCCCTTTACATGACTCACTCACGAGCTCTGCAAACACCTCCAAGTACATGCTTTTGTTAATGAAGCCAACCTAAGTCCTTTTCCTAAGACAACATTTTTTCTCCTGAGTTATACATACACAGGTGTGAGGTATGGAGCCCTGCAGTCAACTGAATCACCAAAATAGCACAGGCATAAGACAAACAAACAAAGTGCCTGAGAATTTATTACAAGAGCTGCTTTAAAGAAAGCAATTGAGTCAGGTGAATTGAGAAGACAGCAAGGATCACCATACAATAACTGGGCTGCAACTTTCATGAATCCTGTGTCTAATCTTTTTTTTTTCAATTTCTTTCTCCTGTCCCCTGTTTATTCAGCAATCGACTTCTATTTCATAAATACAGCCTTCTATTTGTGTTCATTAAAAACCTCATCTGGCTGATCTGTTAATGATCTCAGATCATCTCTCCTCCCAGTTAGTCAAGACCATTTTGGATGCTGTTTGGTCTTTTTACTGTGGTAGCAACTGTAAATTTTGCAAGTGTATTCCTGTTC
>JANPWX010000076.1:6317666-6329104 GCA_024734555.1 Trochalopteron elliotii
AGCATTTGCGAACACAAACAGTGGAGAAGTTCTGTTTTTCCCGTAAATAATCAGCAATTTGGCCAGAGAGAATTATACATAACCAGCAGCCAAAATAAGGCAGGGCAGACAAAAATCCATTCTGTTAAGGAGGTTAAGAGAAGACAGTTAAAACACTAAAATGACAAATCAATCATGACTTAATCCATAACTACCAATGCAGTCAGACCAAAACCTCAAAGGTTTAGATCAGCAACTAGCTTCAGGAAAAATAAAACTATAACTGAAGGTATCCTGTAGACATTAACCTGATCGTGGAAGTTTCCAGAATACCAATATCAAGCGAATTGCTAAAGTAAGTGGAAGCTGTAAATATTATTCAGAATTTTGAAAACTATACAGAATCTCTGGGTTTTAATGTAATCTTACTGTTACATTACATTATTCCTTACCTATCTACTGAAACATCTGGTGCTGTCTGTAAACAGAGACAAAATCTAGAACTAGGACTTTTCATCACATCTAGGCTGGACACCCCACAATCCCAAAGCAGAGTTATTCAGGATTTGACATTACTTACACTGAAGTCACTGGTTAACTCCCATTACTTTAAACACATGCTGCTTAGAGACTTCTGCTTGATTCTAGATGATTTTCTGACAAAGGGAAACAAAAGGTACTACTAAACTGCCTACATTTACAGCCTTTCCAAAGAATTATGGATAGTTACTGATAACAGAGCTATAATTTGACTTTATCTGTGATTAAAAAGGGGTATTTGAATAGAAATAGTATGACCTTTATACACTAGTATGAAATGTGTATTTGTCAAGAAGTGAAAGATTGCCTAGGAATTATAATTTGAAATGAAACAAGAAACACATCCCCACCTGGAGTCCATTGCATGCTGTCTGTTGGATTTCAGTTAGGTTTCAAAAACAGTAAGTAAAATTTTGAAATATAGACAGTCTCAGTAATTAAAAAACTTTTTTTAAGCACTATTCAAAGAAACGGCATTATTTTAAACTAATTTCTGTATTTTAGAAAGGAAACTGAACAGCAACAATTGTATAATATTTAAACGGCAATGCAATTTCCATCTAAATGTGTGGCAACAAAGTTAGTCCAACACTATTACACAAGATTTTTTTTTTTTTGATGTTCACAACAGTCAGTACTCTAAGCTATTCCAGAAAGAAAAAACATAACCCAGAGACAAAGGAAACCACAGCAGAACCTGTTACCATTTAATGCAATGGTGTTTTACAAAACACATGCAACTGAGAGCTGTGGTAGCAGATGACTTTCACAGATATTGATGCCTCTTCAGGTATTCTCTGAATAGGAATACCTGAAGAGGCATAATAAGGAGCCCAACCAGCAACTTCAGTTAGTTTTTTTCCAGCCATTTTGCAGCTTGCCCTAATGCACCCTTCTGTTCTAATGCTAAGGCTCCCCATCTTTTCCCAAGATCGCTAGCATCACCTCTTTCTTGCATGGCATTCATCTTTAGATTGCTCTAAATTAGTTTTGTTTGCTAGACCAAGAGAACACTACATTAAATTTCTTGCAATTTCTGAGCACCTTTTTATCTTCTTAGCTACACCAGTTTCTCCAGGTAAGCTATGCCATCACCAAAACTGTTTAATTAAAGACAGACCAGTACAGTCACGTAATTCCTATAAATAAGAATATTCCACCTTTCCTACCTCCTAATTTTTCCCTGATAAATAATTTAATTTTATAAAATTTTCTTAAAAAGCACTGTATCTGGACCTTAAGCCTATGGTTTTGTTTCATCCAGTTACCTTCGTAAGAAAAGGTATTTTATCTCTGCTGCTCATTGAGGAAAGAAATTGACAATTTAGAAAGTGATCCAATTAGAATGAAGCTTCCCTCTGGTCCCTTTCTCCCCCAAACCCCATTCTTAAAATACTTCCGAAATTACACTTGTCCAATGGTTTTCTTATTTTAATTTTTAACTGGAAATGTTCTCCTTTATGACGTAGCAAAGAAGTAGACACTATTTCAGAAGCCATAAAACTTCACGTAAAAGCTCAAATAATCATAGAAGTCACATAACAGGTAAAATATTTTTATAGTTACTGTTTTAAAGCAGAGCAGTTAAAGATGGGTACCATGCATCTTCAAACAGAAAATTTAACTTGAAAGCTGGCACTAAGGTAAATGTCAAATAAGTTAAGAAAGTGGAAATTACAAGGGCAAGCAACATTTTTGATGCATCTTCTTAATTGTGCCAGGTTATTATTTCCCAGCTGTAGGTTTACATTCCAAGGTTCTAAAACAGTTTCCTCTATTCTAAACAACAGGTGATTTAGTTTTTTTAATTCAGAAAAAAATGACTATATTTGTATATATCTCACCTCCTGTGCATCAAATCGCAGGATCTCCTTCATGTATGTGGGTAAGAGTGTAAGAAGTGTATAGAAAGTCCAGTTGTAAGAGAAATGTGCCACAACAATGGCCCAGAGAGGAAGGGACTCCAGCATAGGTCTCCAGGGAACAGATTTCTGTGTAGTAAGCTGGCAGGCAGGAGACAAAGAGAAGAGAAAAAGAAGGAAATCAGGATGTTGATATGAACATTTACTAAATGCAATGTTTTTGATGCTAGCCAAATCTATGCTCATGATCCATTCTGAAAGGCACAAAATGAGTTGATAAATGCAAGTCATCAGCAATGAATTAATTACTATCTTCAGTTCTCAATGAAGGTATACTAAAGTATGTTACTGCTCTGATGTTTACTATTCCAAAGTAAACCAATTATTACATTTTGTAATTCAAAAAGTATGCCTTCCCTTATTGAAATTTGATGCCTTCTGCTTTTACTATAAATAATTAAATATTTGGTCATCCCTCAGGTGTTGATATAGCTGAATCTTTCCTGCTCAGTCCTAGATATTAATTTTGTTCTCTCAGCCAGCTTCACTGTTTGTAAATACATATCCCCCAGTCACAGGAATGAATCTTATGCAGACTTCAGGAACTGGCTTATTAGCATTTTCTCTGCAAATAGTAATCTGTTTCTTACTCTAGATGACACACTGAGAAAGAGAAATGCTGTAAAATACTGTATTGCAAATGTTAAAGACATTATATAGGTCTGGATGTAGTATAAAATAACAGAGTTGGGCTTTTTTTTTAAATACAAAGCTTTCAAAATAAAGCACCTCAACAGCATCTGTAACAAAAGGCATTATTATAAATGCTTTGCTTGATTATTGTTTTTCAGTTTACAACTGCTCTATTTCAAAATTTTTTTTGTTTGAAAAATCCTGCCTCCATCTCAGGTTAACAATGTTATTCTAAACATAAACATGTTTACATAAACATATAACTAAGCGTAACAAAACATGTAACAAACCATAAAAAAAGCTTGACATTAATGACCATGTTTGTGGTTTATGTTCAGACTTAAGTAGGTTGGTCTCTACCAAAGTGCTGTACCTGATCTTTTAGAGAAGACAGTATATATTCTCTTTCAGCATGTGAAATGCTCCTGTGAGTTTCTGGTGTATCACTAACCAAAAACATCCAGAAGAACCACCACAATACGCCAAGTGCACCTATTGTTGTGAAAAGATGGGTGAAAAGATAGAAATTAAAATAAAAAAAAGCAATTTTATTGAGTAGTATTCTCAGATGATATAGTCAGAAGTGTTTTCTCAGTATGCTAATATAACTTTAATGAACATTATTTTTCTATCTACTTACAAACACTAGTTCCCCAAAGTGGCTTAACAATGTACATTTAGATATAATAAAGAATGAAGATGACTAAGTAGAATTTTTTTTTTATTTTTTTTTTCATTTTTTTTCCCTCTACTTGAAGTTCTTCATATAGCAAGAAAGCTGTGTGCTCACACATAATTGTATTTTTATTAGTCACATAGAAAAGCCACAAAGGATATGGCTCACCCTCAGGAAATAAAAAGTTCACATTCAGTTTAATCACAAAAAATACTCTATGCACATATACAGAATATCACTACATGCAGCTTAACTTAGTATTCCTCCTTTTCTTTCTTAAGCCAACCCCAGAATTGAAAAAAGGTAATTTTTCAATAATTGGTCCAAATTAACTGCACTTTTATGTAACTGTAACATTGTAACTTATTTCATTTTGTTCAGTTCTTTGGTTTGAATCTTTGTGATTTGTAAAAAACTGGAGATGGTTTTTTGAGGAAAATGTAACTCTTGTCTTATATTCTGATTCCCCCTTTCCCGTGCAGAATATGCAATGGCTCAGACACATAAACAGACCTGTAAAAAAATAAATTTTCTGTTTCAGCTTCTTCCAGAATATAAGTCACAGTAAACACGCTATGCATTCCTTCAGGGTCCCTGTGACTGCTAGAGATTTTCCACAGTTTACATGTTAAGCAGCAGTAACTTATCACACGTTCTTTCATTCAAAGTTGAGGTTTATTCCTGGGATTAAAGTTATTAACTCAATTTCACACTTCAGATAAGAAATTTCAGCCTGTTGTTTTCAAGTGGTGAGAGAGTTAAGAGCATTTGACTTGTACCAGCTTTTGTCCGACTCAGAGACAGCTTTGCTCACTGGAAGAAGGCTTATTTAGCCATTCACTGGAATCTACTTAGCCTTAAATATCTCTGCCCAGAAGAAATAAAACAGCAACCCAACATATCAAACACACTTTCAAAATGTAAAGTAAGTTTTATAAGATACACTTCTCAAAAAGAATATGGATTGTACTTTTAATAATGAAGAAAAATCAAAACAAGAGAAACTCACCAAATATGTAGAACACATAAACCCAGTTCATATAGTAACAAATTAAACCAGAAAGTGGCAGGGACACAACAGTTCCCAGCTGAGCACCTATTGGAAGAAAGCAAAACAAAGTGGAAAAATAATTAGATCTCCTACAGACCCCTTAAGTATAAGTGCCATTTCAGAATTATTTTATTTTTCTGTAATACATCATGAATAAAGATTGTCACTGCCACTAGAGGGTTGTGCTTTGCTTTAAAGAAACACAGGCACAATGAGCTGCCTTGGCAGCTCCAAGCAAATAGAGCCACAAAGCCCTAAGAAGCCAAAATTAGAAGCAACAAGCAATAAAAGATAAGCATTCTTGGCACATTTGTCTCCAATAAAGTGATGGCTGTAACATATCTAAACCAATGCAAATTAGTCAACCAGTATTGCTGCAAAACAAGAGAGAGCTGAGCACAGTATAATTAAAGCCTTGGGAGTATAATGTGACAATATAGTCAGTTTGCACTTTCGTATCTCCTTCTAGCTCCACAAAACCAGGAATGCTAGAAACAGGAAGCAGAAGTCATGCATATATAACCAGTAGGTTCAAATTCCATGTTTTCTGAATGTGACAGTGTCTAGGATCAAGGGAGAAGGGAAAAATGAGCAGATTCCAGTTCAGAATAAAGGCAAAAGCCAGAAAGAACTATTTCTGTACTTATAATTCAACATACATTTTGCAAAGAAAAAGGATGGCAGGTGTTTCCCTTTCGAAATCTAAACCAGAAACCCGTATTCTTGACATACTTGATGGTCTACTGCTGATAAACAGTAGGTTTTGTTTCTTAATGTTAGCTGCACGATTACTTCTCCAAACTTAATCTCAACTCAGAAAATATTAAGACTATATTGATATTCTGGCTACCTAGACTCCATCTTAATGGAAACAATAATTTTTATTTGAGGCAGAAAGCCCCAACGATGAACAACAAAACCACATACATCATGCAAAATATAAATCAAAATAGCAACTATATATAACCTCAACCACATGTTCTCTCAGAAAATCAACACGATCACGATTAAACTACAGACCACATGACTGCCAACGTGGAAGGAAAGGAAGGAAAACAGCCTGCCAAGACAACACAAGATGTCTTATCCACCCGTGACTGCTAACAACGGGCTGTTCAAGGCCACAGGCTCTTCTCACTAGTACATTAGCATATATTTTCACAAAGTACAAAAGGACAGTTTAAAAGCTCCCAATTGCTAAATGCAGTAGAAAGGAATCCCAACTCTGTACACTCTGCTTAACTTGTGTGCTGGGTCTCACATGAAGACTTCTTTTAAAGTAGATTTAACTAAATACCAAGGCAGAAAACAGATTTTTTAAAAAGAGAAAGAAAAAAGCTTTTTGATGCATTAGATGAGTTGAAGTAGCTCTTTGAAGGGTGATGAGTGATGAGACAATTGGTTCAGAGCAAAGTGAAGAAACATGAGGAAAAAGGATTAATGCTTCATCCCTCTGGGAAAAGTGAGTCTTCTTGATAAACCACAGGTCAAATAAAAACCAGAATTATTGCTAGTAAGAGTGAGCAAAGCAAACCATTACTTCAGTAACTGAATACAAAGTTTGTCATCCTCTAAGAAATATCAATTTTGACTAGGAAATTTAGAAACTTCTGTTTTTCACCTGCCCCTCAAGTACTGCACTTAGCAATGTGACTGACCAATAAACCCTTAAAATGTAAGAAGGCTCAGTGGAGGCAGGCAAGAGCAATGCGTCCATCAAACTCGGGGAATAACACTGGGTGTGACCAACCACAGTTGTTGGAAAGAAACTGACTTTATCTCAACACAAAGGGCACCAGAGGGTGGCTTTGATTTAGATAAGCAGCTGTGTTAGTTGAGGGGATCAGCTGGTTGTGTAAATGTTTCTCCTCATTCAGTCCATTAAAAGTGTGACTGTCTCACTGACTTAGCCAGACCAACATGAGGGGAGTGAATACCTGGGTCCGTCAAACACAAAGTATAAAAGTTAAACAACAACAGAATTTCTGAGAGAACAACAGACTTGACTTGCAGTTAACCCAAACTGAAGTATATTGCAATTGCTATATTTTGCTAAGTGTCAACTTACATTTGCTGCGTGCTAACTTGGACTGTGCTTTCAGTACATTCTGTACCACTCTGCTAAATCAAAAATCCTGTGCAACATCAAGTATCTTCAAAGAAGTAAATCTGGTATCAAACATTACACCTTGCAGACACAGAATATCTAGGACAATCTGGTCAGAGAGTATTCAACTCTGACAAGAAGCTCTTGCAGGAGTACATGGGACCTTGGATGTTTTCTTCCCCAAGTTCCTCCAAGAACACTTAAAAAACCCTCCAAAAACCAACCAAACAGCTCTATCCTGTGACTGTCTCAGCTTTTTTGTTCCTAATGCCAAATCTTTTTTATTTACAGTATCTTCTATTAATCAGCTTCACAGTAATTATTTGCACTACTTCATATCAAAGTTAGACCCAAGTTTATACTTATTTGTAGATCAATACCTTTCATCAGGTCATAAAAACCATGAATAAATGAAGAAAATGAATGGAAAGCAAGATTTACTTTAATGTTGCACTTTCTGGATTAAATGGTGATTAAAATTTACAATACAAATCCCTTTGATTTAAGTCAATCCTCCCTGTTAACTGCAGAAAAAATTTATAATCCCATTATCAGCGTGGGAATTTCTCACCTGCATATGAAATACTAAGGAGCTTGCTGCGTTCCAGTGGAGGAGCCCAAGAAGACCACATTGAATGCATGGCTGGGAAGGTTACACCCTGGAAAACATCATTTCATTCTGTTGAAGTGCAAGAATTTTAGAACTCACTTCAACTTTCCATGTTTCAAAGCATGTTCTATTAAAAAGCAGTAGTACTATCTACTAGTTTGTTGTCCAGCAAGAAACCACTTATAAAAATTGTGCAAGGCATGAGAATAAGGAGGCAGAAATAATTTCTCCTGCTTTTGACTCTGTATATACAGGAAAAGCAGGAAAAATACAAACAACACTTGTTTCAAGGCTCTGATTTCTGAAGAATGAGAATAGTTTTGTCTCAAGTTACATTTCTTACTTGAAAAGCTTTGGCTAAAGTATAGTGCAAATGCTTTAATTATTCTAAAAACCACAAAATTAAGCCACTCAAATGAAACAATCCATATGCTATTCCAGCATAACCCCCACAGAGTCTAATCACTACAATTTCAAACAAGTTATTCAGATACATTTTCAAATTACATAGAGGAAACAGGATTACCTCACCCAGTCCTTCCAAGGCTCTGACAGCTATGAGGTAGCCAACTCCCAAATTTGCAGCCAAGGGAGTAAGCAAAGTGAATACAGAGGTACCAAAGATGCCAAACCCCAGCAACAGTTTGCCTCCAATTTTGCTTGCAAGATATCCTCCTGGAATCTGAGTAATGATATAGCCATAGAAAAAAGAACCAAGGATCCATCCCTGAGTGTCAGCATCCCAAGAATACTTCACTCCCTAAGAAGAGAAAAAAAAAACCAACAAAATGCAGTAAGTTAAAGATAGCAGTTTCTCTGACCATATTTTTTATTACACTGATCCACTATTTAGTCCTTTATAGATAAATTTCAAATTTTTTGTGACCTACTCCCTTGGGTCTCCTTCCTCTACACCCACCGGTACTGCAATCAAAGTTGTGTTAAAAGCTAATTCAGGTAGTTTACAATCTGTTTGGACATATCTAACCCAAGTATGAAAATCATCACTATATGAAATACAAGTGTTCTGGCAGTTATTCCTTTTTGAATTCTAAGCAGCTTGGGTTAGGTGACAGGTACTGACTGCATAAGTCTGCCTGAGTATAAATCCCACTTCCAAATCACAGAGTGGACATTTTGTCATGCTCTATAAAATGGCTTTAGCTGCAGAAAAATTATGGACAAAACCCAAATAAGGAGTTGCAGGTCCTTAAATTTAACCTAAAGAGAGAGAGCAGTCAAAGACAGGGCTCACAAGGGTAGGTGGAATAATGGGAGAAGCATAACAGAGGGAAGATGAGTTTAGTGGACAATGCAATAAAAGTAAAGATGATTGAGACAGGAATCTGCAGCTATAAAGGAAGTCAGCAAGAAGACAGGAACTGTTGCCCAACAGAGGGACTCTGAAATTTGGGATCACTTCCAAAAGACCAATTTGTCTGCATCTAAATGAGCAGCATCCATTTCACAGAAATTATGAGACAGTCTTCCCATAAGGATCACCATTATAATTTGTTTGTGATAAATAATAAATGACCTCTACACAAGCAAACAAAATGAAAGCAGGAAGATGGCAAGAGTCCTCAGGAATAACTTCACGACAAGATCTGTGCAAGTCCAAATTCACAAACTTGAGGGTTGTTTTAGAAATTTTTTTTTTTCCACATCTGGCAGTTCAGCTAAGAAATGGGATTTTAAGAATTACCGGAAGTCAGAGGTAAAGGATATAAAGATAAAATGCATGATCTGGGAAAGAGATCGAAGAAGTGGAGAGAGAAATATTACATGTTAATTTGTAATGAAATTTCATGCCATTGTGACTGTACAAAGAACAGGCAAATTGGACAGTAATGGGAGCTCTGACGCAGATGTAACAGTAACGATTGGTAAGTGGAATATAAAACAGTGAGTCATGGTAGATCTACGTGGTCAGATTAGCCAGTTTCTAAGGAATAGCACAGAAAAGAGCTACGTAAAAAAGCTGACCCTGAGCACAGTGCTTCTCAATCAGCTAATCATTTAAGGCTAATACTTCCCAAAATAGCTTTAAAAGAACCACTGGAAAGGCCATCCAGTAAAAAACAGCCTGTTCTCTTGTCACCTAAATATGGTTCTATCTATCACAGAGTTCTAAAACTACTTCGACAGACCACGTTACAAGACAAGACACGTTACTGGGACCTCACCGTTGTGTTGCGAGGAGCGTTTATGGTGGAAGAATGCTCTGGACACACATTGGAAGTCACATTCTTTGCTAAGCTTGTGTTCGGCTCTACCATATCCACCAGAGCCACGCTGAGGTTCACACGCAATGCGTACAGCAGGAAGAACCCAAAACAGGCCAGGAGTGCCAGATTGTAGCGAGCTGAGCAGCATGCAGGGACTGAAATGAGAGCAAATGAAAAATGTTTAACAGACCTAACAGAATAAGAACAACTCATAAGCAGTTTTCCCTAAGGTTCTCAGAAATCTTTGGGTAAGACAAAAAATTAGCAAGAAGACAAGGTAATTTTTCTTTTTAAGTGATTTATTCAATAGGGGTAGAGTCTAAGGTTGGTAAAAAAAAATTTAAAACCCCACTTTCATACTGATGTGCAAAGCAAATGTAATTATCATTCAGACCACAGGCAGCTACCCACATTAGCGTGGGGACTGCAGAGGATGGGTACTCTGTGTGTGTGGTCTGTGTAATGGATTTAGAAACATAGTTTCAAAGGTTCTCTCCAAAATACTCTGATATTTATTCAAGACCGAATTTCACACTTAAAAAAAAAACCCCAAAACAATTAGTGGGAAATCTTTAATATATACAAAAATGGTTCAAGAAACACAAATACTCCTAAAGTAGTGCTAAAGAATGGTCATTGCTACTTCAGGCTGTTTTCTAGGACAAATTTTCCTTCTATAAGTTTGCTTACAAGGGAATATGCATTTGCTGACAGCTGCCAAAACTACCAGCAAGGGGAATGGCAAACACCCTGGTGGCACTGTGAAACAGTAACAGGTCCCCAGCTGCCCAGTACACCCTCTTGGCAGTCACAAGACAACAAAGGAAATGAGTCCTAAGATTCAGCACAAAATCCGTGTCCTGACATTATGTCAACTCTGTCAGCTGTTTATGCACAGATAGCAGACTATGCACTCTAACACAGTTATTGATTTCCTACAGCAGTACACAGCAGCACTTGGCAGAGAGTATTCATCAGTGCCAGGAGATCCAGATCAGAACTGAGCTGTAACAGTTTAAATCTCTGCAGCTACTCTTTATGAACTGGGAATGTCTGAAACTATCGGGCAGGAATGTCATATTGTTGAGGTACTACTTGAACAATGTGTTGAATTTTCAAATAGAGTGTAGAGTTTCCCCTCTTATGAGGGAGCTACGTTACTAATGGCAAGTTTTAAAACCTGGATGTCTGAAAGTCTGGGAAGGCTGAAGATCAGCAGATATTACATCAGTTTACATCAGTCTACAGTGATCTCATCTTTCACTACTCAGAGTTCAAATGATGATTAGAACAAGAACATCTCTGAATAGGACTGACAAGAGCTTCATCTGCCACTGCAGCATGTCACTTGACTGCATTTTCTGATCTGCAGTAAGAAACAAAGGACATGCCCTGTGGACAAGCTGATGAGATACCTTCCCCTTCCCAGTAACTTCCCTGAAACAAGGAATGAGCCGATGTGATTTTATTTTTCAGGGGGACCACCAACAGAGACTTTCTGCAAGACTGTTTTTCATGAAAGTAACATAACATTCCCATTTTTGAAGTCTCTAATCCTGACAAACTTTATGTGAAGTTCATTATGGCTGCACCAGTTGTTAATATGACACAGAGATGCTGTACTTGCTACGTTCATTTAATAAATAAATAATAAACAAGGCTAATATGCAATATTAGGACAATATGCAAAAC
>JANPWX010000077.1:0-149147 GCA_024734555.1 Trochalopteron elliotii
CCCCCCACTGTAAAAAGCAGGAAAGGCCTTGATGTTTGATAGCTAATACATGGCTGTGTTATTAATATAGGTCTGGTCTCAAATCCAAAACACAGCACCTTATAAAGTACTATGAACAAAATTGATTCTACCCCAGCCCAAAAGAACACAACAGATAACTTGTTTAATTCTGGGCAGGGGAGAGCTGTTAGAAGAAAATACGCAGTTCTAGTCTGGTACCTCAGTAGCATCAGTCTTTCTGACATCCTTAGCCAAGCTGGATAAAGGGCATCAGAAGCACAGCTTCCCACACTTCAGATGTGAGGCACAATTCTTCGACCTTGGTTTGAAGAGAATAAAAAATTCTGGTGTACACACGTAGTTCATCCATGAAGAGACAAGGGAAAAGCAACCATGATGTGACAGACTATGCCTTGTTACTTAAGGTTATTGTTGACCCTGTGATAACCATGATACAGGAACCTTAGTGTAAGCTAAAAGAATAATAAGTTTTCCTTTCAATAATCAGCTAGAAAAAAAGAATATTCTTTTATCTTTCTTTTTCATAATTTTTCTCTAATATAGTTTCATCAGATAGCATATGGCATTAGATGATTCACATAATTTTAAAGTACAGAAAAGGCCACTCTTGTTTTCAGTCTTTGAATGCCTTCTCTTAAAAAAATACATTCCTGTTCAGTGTGGATCTAGTTCATGTAAAAAAGACATGGTCTTACTTTTTTTATAAGGCATCATACTGTGTGTTTAACTAAGCTGTATAAAGCAAAAAGGATGTATGCTGTTAGCCAATGTATGCTATTGCATATATGCTGCAAACCACTACTATAAATAGGATATTAATTTCAAAGTAAAGAATAAAATAATTCCAATACCGTTGATTCAATTAAATCTTTAGTAGTTTATTGATTTATATTTTTACTTTGCTTCATAATTAAAGACTAAGAGCCTGGTAGTTGAAATGAATTTAGCGGAGGAATCAATATTTGATATTAAATGTACTAAAAAAATAATTTGATTGCTTTTTGCAAAGGAAAGGGTACTCAGACCAAACAAGCCAACAATTTTCATTCTACATACTGAATGGCTCAGCTAAATACTCTACACATAAAAGAAAAATACAAGACCTAATCATTTTTACAAAACCAGTCTCCAGCCTCTGAAACTATGAAAAAAGATGCCGAAATCCATTAGCTGTTTCTTCAGTTTTTAAACTTGGCAGAAAACTGGTTTTCTGTTTATGCAGGTTAAGAGAAGAAAGAGACCAGATATCTGTGTTCTATATTCACTAAATTCAACAATATTATCAATATAACTATTTTTAGACCAATATTTACTGAAGCTGAAGATAGTGTCTTTGGCTTGGGAATGAGGGTTCTTGCCCACATATGAATGCATGGTAACACCACAGTATGTAATATCCCCTTCCTCCTTTCTTGTCCTTACTCTCACTGATTGTAAAGGTAAACTTGAGAATAGGAATAGATAAAGTAAGCGTTATGACCAGGGCTGTATTTCTCTCTGCTCCCAAAGTCTGTTGAAAGGATTAAGGTAGCTAAAATTATGTCAGCTGTCTCAAATGATCAGTTTCTGGATATTTGCTCCCCTTGTAAAGGCAGAGCTTCATGAGTCACAGGGTTACAGGAAGATGGCCTTTAATATATTTTTAGTATTGCTTATTGTTGTGGAGAAAATTTGAAAATTTTAAATTATTATAACAATAAAAGTGGAATAAAAGGAAACAAAATGCATTAAAATACTCAGGAGGAAAGTGAAACTTATTCAAAATCCAATTTTTGAGCTGGTAATTTTTGCAATGTATATTCAGTGAAACCTTGTTAAAGCAGCATGAGGGATTCCTTGTGCATAACGTGACAGCCCTGAGATTATGCCCAGACCAAAGGAGAGCTAGTAGTTGGCTTCAGATAGATGGGTGAAACTGAAATTTTCTGTGCCAGGAACAGTCACAGAAGACACTAAGAAAGCAAAGGAAAGGATATGGTGAGAAAAGATACTGCTAATATACTTCAGAAAAAAGAACCAAAGGACAAAGCACTTTCAAGACAGATGTTCTGAATTATGGACAAAACAAAGGAATCTGCCATTTGCTTTTTACTGTACTCAGGAAAATAATGGGACATGTACTTCCATTAATTAAAAAAAAGAGGTTATTTCAGTGTCAGTTTGTATTCCATGTGAAAGTGTACACAAGCCTGAAGAAAGACTCACTAAATACTTAGATAACAGTAGAAATGAATCGCAGCTAATATAAGGAAAATTAACATGTTAATGACTGCAAGTTTTGGGTGATAAGGGAAAAAAAAGATTCATATTGCATGCAAGAATAGATAATTAGAGAAAATATTTTTCTCTAATCTTTTAATATGAGAATGGCCATTCTCAAGACTGAGACTTACATAAGGTACTAAATGGTAAATCTAGTACTCTAAATATATTTTTCATTCAAAAAATTGATATTTACAGTTTTAAATATTGACTAAATTACTGGAATAAAAAGCTTGTATACAATCTAAGAATGCATTTACAGGATATCTTTCAATTCAAAGAAAAATTCAAAGGAAAAAGGCATTCTTGGTAAATATTGAACTTTTTAAAACAAACAGGCAAAAAAAAGAGAAAGACCTGAAAAAGCAGCATGCTTCCACACATGATGCCATGAGAAATTGCCTCACACAACCTTAATAAAATATGCTATATGGCCATACTTCGGCCCTGTATGTAAACTACTGGCTTAGCTGATTATCAAAATCAGCTTCCAAACACACTACAAATTTTAACTAAAGTACATTCATGTTCTCTTGCTTTTTTCCTTATATTTCTGTTACATTTTAATAAAATGTTAGTATCTGTGTTGGACTTGCATCACCAGGGTTTGGTAGCAGGGAGCCTACAGGGGTGGTTACTGTAAGATGCTGCCAGAAACTTCCCCCACTGTCTGACAGAGACAATGTGAGCTGGTTTCAAGGCAGCCAAGGCAGAGCCCATCAGTGACAGGGCAAGCATCTCTTGAATAATTTTATTTTAAAAGGGTGAAAAAACCCCACTGCAATGGCAACCAGAGAGAAGAGGGAGAGTATCTGAGAGAAACAGCCCTGGAGACACCAAAGTCAGTGCAGGAGGATGGGCAGGAGGTACTCTGTGAGCTGGAGCAGAGATTCCCCTGCTGCACCCCATGGTGCAGACCCTGTGGGCCAGGCTATGCCCCTGCAGCCTGTAGAAGCCCATAGTGGAACAGCAGATATCCACTGACAGCACATGGAAGATCCCAGAACAGATCAGATCTCAGAATAGATGAATACCTAAAAGAGGTGATTTTCCTGACAGAACCTGTGGCCTCATGGAGAAAGGAGCCCCTGTTGGAGAAGGTTTACTGTCAGGACCTGTGATCCCATGGGGGATCCATGCTGGAGCAGTCTTTTCATAAAGGAATGCGCCCCATGGAAGGGACCCATGCATGGAAGGGAGCAGGGGAAGTCTGTGAGGAATCCTTCCTCTAGGGAGGAAGGAGTGGCAGAGACACCTGATGAGTTGATCACAACCTCCATTCCTGGTGCCCCTGCATTGCTGGTGAAAGGAGACATAGAGAAAATAAGGAATGAAGTTGGGCCTGGGAAGAAGGGAAGAGTGGGGCAATGGTGTTTTAAAGGTTGGATTCATTTCTTATTAGCCTATTCTGATTTCACTGGTATTAAGCTTTAATAGTATCTCCAAGTCAAGTTCATTTTGCCCCTGATGGTAATCAGTGAGTGATCTATCTCTGTCCTTATGTCAACCTACAAGACTTTCCTTTTATTTTCTCTCTCCTATCCTGATGAGGAGAGGAATAATAGAATGACTTTGGTGGACACATGGCATCCAGGCACAGTTAACTCACTACATAGTTAAATATAGATTATTTCATAAAAAGGAATGTTCAGAAGTGGTCCAGCAAAGTCTTTAATTTTAATTACTTTCAACATTTTATCATAATATTTACCAGTGATGTTTTCCAAAAAGAGATATGGGTGCAGCTGTGATTAAATGTTTCATCACAAATGATTTTGGATCCATCATACTTTTTTATAGATAAAGATGAATTCAATGCAGCAAAACAGGAATAAACAGTTTGTTGTTGCAACACGGATGTGCACAGTGACATACATAATATTCACTGCCTATATCACTGGTCCTACCTATGAGTCATCAAAAAAAATTCTCTATTGCATACTAAATGCCTCAGCCACACTGTGTTTTGCCTCTCACCTAATATTTGGTGCTTCTGAATAATGCATGGGAACATCAGTAAACACGAAACCCAGGAATTGTGATAGAAATTGAGATAGTTTTTGCTAAAATCAAAATTAGATTTTATGTGGGTTCTATTTAATTCCAAATATATCTTTATTCACAGTTATTTTTAGCTGTATTTAGGGTAGAATAAATCCTATTTTTCAGATAAAATTGTTGTAATTACTGGTGAAAAGACCCTACATTTTCAACAGATGGGATACACATTTTATGTACTTTACCTTCTTTGCAAAAAATGCACTCTGCTAATGCATTTAACGTGCACTTTCACCTTTTAAGTATACAATTATAAGTTAAAAATATAAGTGATCAACTGTAGGGTGTATTTTAGTATTCACAAAACAGAAAGATGCAAAGGTGAGATGCTATGGAGAAGTAATGAAGAAAGTTTTACAATGATACTAAGCAAAAGAGTCAGGTGTAATTACTATTTAAAATTTATTTGTGGTCAGTCCATCGGGCTGACCATTTGTTATTATTAGACCAATTTCAGAGGTGTATTCAGGTTATTTGATTGTTTCAGTAAAAACTTTTGATAGATGTTTCATCAAAAATCACAATAGGCAGGTATGTGAGTTGTTTTGCTTCATAGTAATCAATCCTACAATAATCTGTCACTTGACTAAATATCATTTCTCATTCCTCCCTACATACTTAGAAATTTGAAAAAAAGGACAAAATGATCAGCTAGTGTTTCACAAAGATAAGTAAGAAGGCATAAATTTCAGTGTAAAAGACATCCCCAATTTCCCTACCCCCTCAGTGGAGCTCAATGCGCATTTCAAAGCCACAGCACAGAGACCATGCTTTTAGTCCTCATGGTAACTTATGAATTCTGATGACAAATTCTGTTGTTTCATTAAAGAGATGATTACAAACAGAGGAGTTACTGAGTACGCTGAGCAGGCTGAAAAGATGTGCTGGATGTGGAAACAAACCACTTATGACCAGTAGACAAAGGGAAGGCAGTACACATGAATGTTTGGGATTTTAGAAAAGATTTTGATATTATCTCTCACAGAAGTTTTGTGAATAAAATGTCCAACATACAGCTAGACATGCACACAACATGATGGGTGAATAACATGCTGAAGGGTCAGGCTCAAGGACTTACAGTAAATGAGGTAACACCTCTCTGGTGGTCAGTCACTAGAAGTGAAAATTTCTTAAGTTTAGCTGACAAACCTGCTTGATCTCAAGACATGAGGTCTTTAAACATTATCTGAAAAAAGAGAACATTGATAATACATGGAATAAAATTTGCATTGTACAGTGCTTGTGAGTAATTTTTCTGTCTTTTGTGGCAGAAGAACCTGCACAATTTAAATACCACAACAGCATTCCGATTGTCCATTTGTTGACACGTTTGACAGTGGATTGCAGTGTCCCTTTGGAAAACTTAAGTGCACATACGCTTTCCTCACTTTCTTATGTAGGCACCCTAAGGACAAACAATTAATTAATAGAGATCTTGTTCAAAGGAAGTGCTTTTAAAGTGCTTCTTCCAATTGTAATTCTTTATAGATTATCAATTTGAACCTTTTTTTGACCATCACAGAGTTGCACAGTAACCTTACTTCCTCTTCTCCCCTGTCACCAGCAAGTAGCATAGCTTTCAAGAGGTAAAATGTTCAAATTGTTCCTAAAATAAAATAAATCAAAATAAAATAAAACATTCTTTTATGTAGACCTTTTGGGGAAATATTTTCTGGCTTGCCTGTTTCTTTATCACCTGGGGGAAAACCTAGTTTCTAAAGCTAGTGATGAACTGCTCACTACGAGAATTTTTAAAGTATAAAAAAAAGGGAAAAAAAAAGAGCCATGACACTGAAGCAGACAGATGATCTCAAACCTCTCTGCGATTAACGATACAGAAGAAAATGAAATAGCAACCTAAGAACACTATTTTTTCAAAGTGATTTATATGGTATATTTAACAGCAGGAAAATCCTTTCTAGAAAAATCCTTTGGAGAAAGAACATGTACTCATATTAGTGTTTGGTACACTGCTGCAGCACATAAATATCCAAGGCAGCAAATACAGGACTAGGATTGCAGTTTATGAAATTATGCCATAAAATAACTATTTCCTTTAGTTTCCAATATGTAGTTGTTCTTATTAATTTTTTTTTTAAATAAATAAATGTCACAGAATCTCATTCTCTCACCAGATTAAGACCCTGTACTTTTAGGATACTCACAGTAATACCTTCTCAGGTGCAATCAATCAGATGCTGTATCTGATAATATTCATGTCCTTCTCCCCTGTCATCAGTCTTTACTGTCTATAAGCGAGTGCTACAGTGGCATCTTCTGGCATACAGAAGAATTAATAACCATTTTTCTGTGAAAGAACACTGCTATTTAAAAAGGTAAGTTAAGAAACAAGACTAAAGAACTGAAATAAAAAGCACCTGCCGCTCTTCAATTATTCTGTGTAGAGCAATTGAAATAGTGATGAATGGTGAGAAATTAAAATCCACTTCTTTGCTAAGTGGCCATTTGGACACAGGAGTTTATGTGTGAGGCAACTGCTTCTAAGGCTATTAGTATCCTACTTAATGACTTACAATTATGACAGTTGGCATAAAATGACAAATGATAGCTAATTAGAAAAAAGAAGGAACAATAAAAAAGGAAGAAAAAAGGCAATAGATAGCACTAACTAGAAGAGAAATAAAATCTGATTGTTCTCTTTTTGAATCCGTATCTAAACACTCTCTCTTACATTTTACGACTTAACATTCCTTAGAAATTGCTATACAGTAAAATAAATTAATGTTTATGGATTTGAGGATGATGAGAGTTGTTAATGAACTGAATATTACATTTGAAATTTTACCAGAAAATTACTTTATAACTTCATAAAAATGTTACTGAGCTCACAGCTTTTAATCGCAATCTCTTTAATTATATAGTTTCCTTCTACATGATATATTCTATGTTACTATGCATCACACATCTTGTTCAGTGCATTCCAATAAGAAGTGAACCTTAAGAAGCAGAAGCAGCAGCTTGTCAGTCTACTCATAAGATCCTGAAAGGGCACACAGGTTCTGAACACAGGTCATGAGAAGTTACATTTTTTCTACTATTTGTTGAATTTTTCCCTTTTCTGTGGAAGTTGTTAACACCGGTATCAGTCACAGGGCCATTTTCCACAGTGTAAAGCTACTGGGATTTTGGTAGTGACTGTCTCAAAGGACCTAAAACTGAGTCTATCAAAATACTTGGTACAGGAACAGGAGCAGCTGAAGTCCTGAGTGTACATAAGCAGACCTACAAGAAAACACTTGGTAACTTACTGCAGAGAGAGCTGAAGAAAAACGAACAGATTTTGCCCTTGACAGGCCAAACCACTGTGTGTGTGCAGCAGTAGACTCTCAGCTGAATCCACAGGACTGGCCACAGAGCTGGCTCATGACCACAGTGAGTGATTGAGCTCAGCCCGTCCCCTTGGCCCTACTTCCAAAGGTGATTCCCTCTTGATATAAAGACAGGACTCCCCTGTGTTATCTGGCACACCACTTCCCAGTGTGCAATTGCACTGGGTTTATGTGCCCCAGGGCTGGCAGTGGGGGCTGTAGGGCTGGCATCTGTAAGGAGAGACTGGGATGCCTCATGCATGACACAGGGATCTTCAGCGGGATTCAGCAGATCCATCGCAGGGCACAGTTTAACCCCGAACCTGTCAGGACGGTGGTGCTTCAGGGAAAATGTATCTAAAAAAGAGAAAAATTCTGCTTATCACTGAGAAGGAGGAGGTGAGAGTGGTGGAAGTGGGAGAAACTGAGAGAAACAACCTTCTGAACACCAAGGTGAGAGAAGAAGGAGAAGGAAGAGGTGCTCCAGGCACCACAGCAAAGACTCCCCTGCAGCACCCAGAGAGAAGCTGATTACCACACTGCAGCCTGAGGAGGACTTTGTGTTGGAGCAGGTGGATATGCCCCAAAAGGAAGCTGCAGCTTTTGGAGAGGACCCATGCTGACACAAGGAAGAAAATGTAAAGGAGAAAAGGCAGCAAAAAGAAACTGTTGTGAACTGGCTGCAATCAATCCCCTCTCGTCACCCCTGTGACACTCAGTGTCAGAAGAAGGCAAACGAGCTCAGAATGAAGAAGTAACATAGATTGAAAAGAAGTGGGTGATGTGATGGAAAAGATCAGGGTGAAGCTGTTTGGTTTTTACCATGTGATTCTATTTTAATTGGCAAGAAATTAACTTTCTTCAAGTTGAGTCTTTTCACTTTTGTGATGTTAATTGGTAAGTGATCTTTCTGATTTTATCTTGACACAACAAAGCTTTTGTCTTATTACACTTTTTTTTATTATTTGTTGAGGACAGGGAGTTAGAGAACAGCTGAGTGGCTATCTGGCAATCAACCAAATCAACCCTGCACATCTATATTAATATATAGCAGAAGTACATTCAGTTTGCCTCTAACTTTTGGTCAGTATTAAACTGATAGTTGTGGTTCAACTATAGTGGCTGGAAGAGATACAGCTCCAGAGGATGGGCAAGGTGGGTAGCAGAGACCACCTCCTCAGCTAAATTAATTTGCAAATGACAGTCTGTACTCTTAGTTTGCCTGTATTTGAGGTGTGTCTAGGTGTCTTGTGTGTCTAGGTGTCTTATGTGTCTAAGTCTTGGAACTACCAGAGACAAGCAAATTGTAACCTGGAAACAAATCTACTCAACTTCCTTATTATCTTCATTTAAATATAAGAGTAGGCATTTTCAGTTATTGAAAACCAAATCCCTGATGTGCACTTTTAATTAGCAAACCCTTAACAAACAATAAATGTTTTAATAAATCTCAAGGTCTTTGCAAGTCACAATATATGATCAATATTTCTGTCTATAGCTAGCTTTTGCTGAATAGTTGTATTAGGAAATAACTAATCGTTCCTTTTTTTTTTTTTTTTTGCCAGTGACTGTGTTTATGTATGCAAGGCAACAACACAATATGCAGTAAATTATTATTTTGCAGCTATTTAGCTCATATGTAACTGCTTCCTCTTAGAAGAACTCCCACATTCTGGTTTTGCTCCCTGACATTTCAGAAGTAGTTTTTTTTAACAGCTAGCTGTTTCCACTCTGGCAACTGACATATTTTCCAAATGTCACTGTTACAATCCATAAGATTCTCTTAAGAGTATTATACTTTCTACATCACTATAAGGTGTGCAAGTGCCATAAACTGTGTTTCTCACTTCCCAAAGCTGGTCACAGGATCCACTCTTTGGCCTCAGAGATGAAGACTTACATTTATGCGCATTTCTATTTAAGACTATGAACATTGGAAAAAAAAAGAAAAACAGTGGAAGAGACATGGTAAAGGTAGTGTACAAGCACATTTCTGCATTTCTCTCTTACATCCTTCTCTATTCAGACTTGTTCTCATTCAGACATCTCAATCAAATATTTTCCTCAAAAAAACCCTCTCTTTAGAAGTTTCTTATTCTTAGACACTTTATCCTATCCCTGTTCTCAAGGCTACATTTTTTCTTCTCCAGGTTTGATCTCAGGGGCATTTTGGCCCTGAATTAAAATGACATTGATTGATTTATGTCCATAATCCTTAGGGCATTAGTGATAATAAAATAAAAACAACAGTTTCATGGCCTTTCTAGAGATCTGACCTATCATTCCATGTGGTCTTTCCATGTTTATAACAAGCCTAAATCATATGCCTGTATGAGAAATGTTGCGGCTACTCAGGAGGCCCTAAATTCAGCCTGTGCTGTAAAAGCATTTACCTGGGGATGACTGCAGGCAGAATGAACTTGAGAAAGGAATCCAAATGGGACAAAAGACCCATGTTTCAGAGATGTAATGGGCTTGACATAAAAAATGCTAGTGACTACATGGTTCCACAAAGGATGCTTTGATGGAGTCTATGTCTGTTGAGCTGTGGCATAACCCTCTCTTTCTGCAACTGGGTATATCACAATGAAGCAGGAGATTTTCCCTTCCTTAAGCACACCTACTGGCCTCGAGAAGTGTCTGCTTAATGGGGCTCTAAGTAAGGAAAATAACTCATGTTAAGCATGTCTAACCTCTCTGCTACTGGCCAATGTCTGGGAAAGTTGCTCTAGTTAGCCAACCTTTGAAAACCCAGCAGCTGGAATTTATGTCCAATTTATCTAAATGTAGGTATCTAGAGTATAAAGTTTAATAAATCTGAGCTAGCTTCTGCTATAGACACTGGAAGCAAAGTTCATACAATCAAAATAAACCAGTGACGACATACAGAAACAGACTCCTGAAATGATCTGTTAAAATGACAGTGTGTCTAAGCAACAGAGTCCCTCAAATTAGGTGTCTGCTCTAGTTTTTGCCTTGCAAAAAAACTTTTCCACAAAGCCTTGAAAAAATCCTTTTCCATACATTGCATTTCAGAAACTTAAAATCAGTACTAGTACCTGTTATTGTATTTTTGTAGAAATGAGACTTCACAATCCTAAACAAGATTGGAATTACACCTAACTACTTCCCTCTAAAATAACAAAAGAAAAAGGAAAGTCCACTTGCTGCTTTCCAGATACATTATTTTAAAGAATACAGATAATAACTGAGTATTTTGAATAGTTTCACTCTTTTTTAGGGAACTTGTGATGATTTACATAAGTATATATATGCACACAAGTTTTGCTGATTTTAAGATCTAGATCTTTCTTTCGCTTGTATATCCCTTACATATTGTTTCATGGGTAAAAAAAAAAGATAGTGCTAAGTTTCTGTAACAAACAAAAATTAATTGATTCTCTTTTATTTAAAAGTTAGCAAATGGTTTGAGCATGAATTACTGAGAAACAGATTAGTCAAGGCATTGGAGTTATAATCATTAATATTGGAAGACTAAGCAAATATGAAACTAATCTAATTTAAGTCTCTGCACAGGTTGCAAAGGGAACTCTCAGGAGATCACACACACTTTGATTTTCTAAAAGAATATAATAAAGATGGGAGATGCATGACAGGCCAAAGGAGCTACCTTTGACTGTAAATCACCTTTGAGTAAATCAAAGTGTGACATTTATCATGGTTACAGTCTGTTTAAGAAATAGAAAGGTAACAATCTGATTCACAACTTTGAAAAAGGACAGATTCTTTCATAAGTAGATTTAAAAAGTGTTTTATAATTCCTTTTTGATTCAGTGAAATAATTCCTTATCCATATAATGGCTATGAAAGTTTTGGGTTCTTGTAGTTATACATTTAGTTTTGTATTCAAAATCGAAAAGGAGAATCAGGTCAAAAAGATACCAAGACAGTTTGATGGTGAAACACACCATGGGATTTACAGACATTGCCAATTTTTTTTTTTCACCAGCAGCCATTTTCTCCATCACAGATATGGAAAATAGGAATAATTTCTTCTCCCAGCAAACTAGAGCTTTGAGACAACATGAATTCTGTTTTACAGGTCTTATTTGCTGTGCCCCCTCTATTTTTTACTGCAAGAAGTCATTAGTGATCTGACAATAAGACTGTGAAGTACATTGAAAGATATTTAACCATTATCTAAAAATAAAAAATCAATATTAAATCAGAACCAGAGTGAATGCAAAAGAACCTAACTTCCATGAGGCATTTTCTAACTAACCTTAGATATCTGTACACAAGGTATGAAGCTTGTCCTTTTACAATCAGTTGAAAGAAATACAGACTGCAGGGCACAACTCTCATCTTAACAGACATGCTTAATGTTGGCCTAATCAACTGTGCCCTCATGTGTTTACTCATTTTCAGTGATACATGTTTATTTCTTTACAGAGACTATAAAAGAAGTCTAAATTTTTTAGCTCATGAAGAAAAATCCAGTGTCTGTGTCTATCGTTATTAAAGTAGGATTGCATTCAAAGAAAAAAAAGGAAATACACAGTAGGCTATAGCTGTCCTCCAATATCCATGTTTCGATTTTGGATGGAAACAGGCAGCATTTTTACTGTAAACTTGAAGTAGCTAACCTGATCAGTTAAAGGAATTGTTACTAGAATATGATAATAGTTTCCAACTTCATAGAGTTTAGCTCTATATTTTCTCTCATTCAAAGAAATAAAACCGGTTTATTTCTACCAAAAAACTCATTTTGAGGCTTTTGGTCAGTAGAGTTGAAGTAAACTGGAAGAGTAAAAGAATCATCTAAAGTGGATAATAAAAACTATCACAGACAGTATGGGAAATGGAACATCAAGAGTGAGATGCTACTTTTCCCCTCCTCCGGCCAAAAAACAATTAAAACATGGACAGATTTAAAAAGAAAACTTCAAAATTATGAAGAATTTCTTATAGAAAGATCTCCAAGGCACAATAAAATCAGTCATAAGGTTAACTGGAGATGAAAGTGACTATTCAAAAGGTCTGTTTTTAAAAATACATTTACTTTGGAGGGCTTATTTGAAGTAAAAATTCTCAGGTCTTTGAGGATTAGACATCACTACTTAGACAAAGGGATTGATTTAAAAGGAATGTATTTTTGCAGGAAAACACCTGCTCAGTTTTATTTTGTATAAAGGAAAACAATTTAAGTTCTCATCCACTGAGTTAATGGAAGTATTTGACAAAAAAGTAAAGGTGATTTGAATACAGTGATCAAGAATTATTAAAAAAAAAAATCACTTCATGTCCTTAATACACTATTATGAAACACATTTCAAAGAACACATTAACAATTAACAAATATTTGTTACCATGCCCGTTTCTCAAGCCGGCTAGCTCTGCACCGGTAACACTCTTTTCCAGTGGGATCTTTTTCGCTCTGGCTGCTCCTGCGTGGCAATGGCAGGAGGATAAAAAGGGGGGACTCCAGAGACACTGGGTCACACGAGTTTATTGGAACCCTGGCGTGGAGCCCTCACCTCGAGTGTCAGCGTGCCTGAAGACCCCGGCTGACTCTCAGGTGAGAACTTATAACTGGGGGTGTAACATAGAGAGGGAACCAGTAAGGTTTAACAGGGGAGTGGCTCATATCATAAACAAACATATAAAACAACCATACAATGAACATTAGAAGGTGACAACCAGGATTCTGCCCAATCACTCAATGCCTCTCTCAGAATCTTTCAGAAGTGGGGAGTGACCCCAAAAATGATAGACAGCAACAGGAGGCTATCCATGAAGTGATGGACAGATAACTGTCTCTGGGGGGGAAAACTTAGGGAGAATACAGAACTAATCACAGAACTGTCACTGGGGAAAAAACAGGGATAAACCAAAAGTGGGTAACAAAAAGGGGTACAGAGAACAAACCATTTTACAAAAGAACATTAACTTATGAATTAAACTTAAAATTAAAAAATGCACTCCCACAAATATTTATTTATTTATTTATTTATTTATTTATTTATTTATAATCAATGACTAATAAATTATTAAAATATAATAGTGATGTTGGTTCAATGAAACAATATATTAATTAAAACACTCCAAATTTCTGGTAACTTCAGAAGTAGTGGTATTATTATAAGGTAATGCCTTTAAAAATACAATTAGAACTTTGTAATGCCAACTAAACTTATTACATGGTCCCTCTGAAAAACACAAATTCATATGAAGTCAGTGAAATGATGCCTACTCAGAAAGAAGTCAATCAGAACTAACTTCAAACCTAACATATTAGCCTTATTATTTTCCAATTAATCATGCTTTGCATAAACTAGCACTGTATTTTGCCTTGATTTTACACATATCAGAGGCACATGCAAAAACAAATAGTCCATAACCTAATATAGAAGAGATAAGGAATTTTAATGCCTTGTAGGAAAAAAAAGTGTGATGGTATATTTTTTTTTAAGAGTTGTTCCCTTGATGAATTTTTCAAAGTTCTTCTCTGTTAGTGGGATGAAACATAAAACTTTAAAAGTTTTTTTGAGGAAAAAAGAAGACCTAAATTCAGGTCAGATATTAGCAAAGTGGGTATTCTGGTTTTAGTCTATATGCCAGCTGAATGGCTTTAACCATAGCTGTAGAGACTTAGCCTGATTATTATCTCTTATTCAATCCAAATAACTAAACTGTCTTTGCACCAGAGATGGACACTTACAATAGGTAAAGGTAGGAAACAATGTACTTGGGAGAGTATGCTGATTTTTGAAGGATTAGCCAGTTTTCCACTGGCTCATTTGAGGGGATTGGATTAGTAAATAACACAACTTCTATGGTATCATGTAAACCATTTGCATTTATACTCACATTTTATTCTGTTTGTGAAATGGATATGGTTAACAATTTCTTGCTTACCTAGAAGACCAGACATTTAGTGATTGTTCTTGACGCATTTTAAAGAATTTAATGTTGGCTTTTCTTGACCTTACAAATCTATAAAGAAAAAGTCTGCTTGTATTCCCCATCTCAAAATTCTGTTTATAGCTGGTGGTTTGTCTTTGAGACACGTCTCAAAGATCCTTGTAGAGGAGGAATGGGAAATGAGGGAATTCACAAAACAATCCACCCCATTTTGAAAGAGGGAATACAGCTTTACCTTATGTAGGGCAAAAACTTCCACACAGAAGGTATTCTTGCTCTCCACTTTCATAACAGTACCATTCAGAATTAAATCTTATAGTCCACAGTAGGAAACTTGACATTCACTGTCAGGTCAATTTGAGCAAGGACTGCATCTGTACTTGGCTTTCTGTACTTCTGTAATTGCTTCTGTGCCTTTGGGCATGAAATTTAGGTGAAATAAGGAAACGGTATATTAGTTCTTCATTCAGTCTGTAACTTGTTGATTGAAACCTTAAAGTGTTTACATATCTGGAAGACCAATCACAAGAATTTGGGGCTTTTTTCCTCCTCTCTCTATCCAAGGAAATAGCCTGAAGGATGTCCATGCTGTTGAAAAGTTAGAAGGAAATGCATAAATCCACAGAGAGGAGTTAACTGGAGCCTTAGTGTTCTCCAGGCTGATAAACTACTCTTCTATTAATCCAGTACCACATAAAATGTCTATCTCCACCAAGATACCAACTTTATTCTGATGTGTAGCATACCAGTTCAGATGATACACAACCTGCATGGTACCTTGACCACAACATCATCATATTCTGTATTTCTCTGATTATTCCAAAAAGGAGGTCTTGAAGAGCTATAGTCTTCACAGGAGAACCCAGAGCAGAGAAGGACATACTGGAGTATATCCCCTGTGCTCAAGTTTGGAAAGTATAAAATGTTAGGCAGGAAGAGTTTTTGGAAGTTTTCAAAAACTAGGAAGTAATAAACCAGAATTTGTTCAACAGGCAGGTGCTGTACAATAGCACTTTTGTAAGAGTGGCACTGGCTACTTTTCATTCTACTGCTGTGGAAATAAAAATGCATTTAGGACATTCTTTATCCTGACAGGTAGCTATGACACCTATTATCTTATTAATTTTCCTCAGGAAATGTAAAAGAATGGATGAGAAAGCAATAAACATTAGTACTTTGCCGGAAGTTTGTTTCTTTACTGGTGACTGTGAGTGGAAATATTTATACATTTGTTCGAGGAAATAATACATGTAGTAAAAGGCTCTAGATTTCTAGTAATTTCAGAATTAGTGGTATTATTACAAGGTAATTCCCAGCAAAATATAACCCCATGTTATTAATGCAGATTCTTTGTAATAATTACATTGCTCTCATATGCTGTTTTAGACCAGTGAGTGTGATCATTAAACACTATATGATAAGTTAAAATCTTTGAAGAGCAATTGTGCTTCTTTGTTTGTGTTTGATAGCTGCTGTCATAAAAATCTTCATGTGGATGCAACATGTTAATACAAGGCAAAAAATACACTGTTGCAAAATAAGACATTTTATATTATCTGACTTCTGTCTCTTTGTAAATTCCTTCAGCAAATTTTACATAACCCTTCCTCTTATTTGTCTTTGAATTAACAATCCCACCTGACAGAAAAAATTCAATCCATTACTCAGGTTAAATTCATCACTCAAGAAATACAAATGTTGACTCATGAGAAAACCTGTTAAGAGATAGAAATTATACTCTTTAAATAGAAAACAACCAAAAATTGAAATATCATCTTCTGTTTTTTTCCAATGCATAATATCATTATGCAGGTCACACCTTTTTGCAAAATACTGCATAAGAAAGTTGTATTATAACTTTTCTCAGTTTTCACAAGGCGTTTTAAATGGAATCCTTTTGGTTTTTCTTTCACTGCTTGTATTGTTTCTGGCTGAGCTGGAGTTCATTTTTCCACAGCAGCCTCCACAGGGCTGTGCAGTTTGCTGGCACCTAGTCCCCATCAACCCACCACAGTGCTTCACGTTGTGGCATGAAATGTTCATACATCTGGCAACTTTACCTGTTCAAACCTCATTGGCTGGTGAAGGTCTATGCTTAGGAATCCAAAAGTGGTTTGGGGATTATTTTTTTTTTGGGTGGAAATCGTTGGAACTTGGTTCATCCTTTGACTTTGTTTATGCTTCAATAATTTATATAATCGCATATTATTTTGTGACAACACGTGATCATGCACACAGAAAAATCTTTGAACTTCATATGTTTTGACAATATGTAGCTTCTTGCCAAATGTAAATCCTAATTCTGGAAATACAAATTTTTCATGGGAATGTACTAATTGCAATAAATCTTTCTCTTCAAAAGATTTTCAGCTCCACAAAAGACAAGGATATGAGAGAAAAGAGCTCTGATTATGAGTTTTTATGTGAAAAGGGAGAGTGAGATCGCCCTGGCCTTTCAATCAACAATAGCCTATGAGAATGTTATTGCTAAAAATTAGTGCAATATTTAGACCAAGGGTGGCATTCACAGCAAGAACTTTTCTTATTCATTTTTAATACAATTAAGATGTTTTGAACTGAGTGAACTATGAACAGTGAAGTCATGTAGCCCTTCCAAAGACACTTGAAAAACATCTCACATTAACATTCAGGAATTAGGAAGAATACTCCTGTGTGTAAATAAAACCTGAAATCCTACACAGACATAAGGGACGTCTTGCTTTACTGAGGTAGCAGAATGTAGATGAGAATTTAAAAGAATTTAACAGATGGCAAACATCATAATGGAGATTTTATTGCCAGCTTTAAAGAGTTTTGGTCCCAGAATATGCCACCAGAATCAGATTTAACAATGACAAAAGCAACTATACTGAAGTGGGTGAAGGAGCAGAAAGAGGAGAAAGGATGTTTGAGACTTGAGAATGCAGTATAATGTCAGGCAAGAGACGTAGACTGGTTTATTTATATAGAGATCTCAACAAAAAGCCTTTTCTGAGGTATTTTACCTCTACAGCATGATTTGAACAAGAAAATAAATAATCTACAGATTAAGAAACCTGAGAAATAAAACATTTTGGAGACTTCTTTCTTCAAAGAAGATGAATATCAGGTGAGATTAAAAAAAAAATAAGTGGGAGATGAAGTTTGTCCATATATATCTTAAGCACAAAGATATCCTTGCTATTTCTGCATTTGAGCCCTGAACTAGGAGATCTCTGGCTGCAGTAAAGAAATGTGTGTGTTGCATGTTAAAACGAGCAAAAAAGACAAACTAGTGGTAGAACACTTTTCAGAGAATCGGTGGTCTTGCTAGAAGTATTATAAGAATTTTGATAGATGGTATTGAGAACCTCACTGGAGTGATATTGTGATTAGTCCTTCCTCACAGAGCCATTTGAAAGCAGATGCAAATCAATATGTAGGTGATAAGTATTTGTTGTTATTACTGTTGCATTCTGCAGGGGGCTTCGAAGAGGTAATTCATTGTGATGCGTGAAATAGTCCTGTGGGAGCTCCCAGGTTAGAGGAGAATAAAACTAGCAAATGAAGTGTCAAGGCTTTATACTACTGTTTATTTTATACATTTAAAGTACACTATCCTTTCTAGTACCATTTCTTCAAATAACTGCACCGATTTACCGTATCTTAAAAGTACTTATGAAAGAGCAAACCAGTCAGCACAATTGTAGCACTTTGAAACGTTGAACATAATGATTGACTGTTCAATAGGAAAACTAGATTTTTTTTCAAAATATAACACATTTTAAACATTTTGTAATGCAAGGCTATTGCTTCTGTGTTACAAATACCAGATCTCTTCACTGGCCTAGAGCCTAAAGGCTGTCACCACACATTTGTCAGTGACAAATGCACCAAATGCAGTCAATTCTGCATTTTGTGAATGCAGAAATTAAGTCTGCATTCTGCACCAAATTAAGTCAATTCTTACATCTCTAGCACTGAGTGTGGAAACAAGTAATCTTTCAGTTCACAAGCTACTTGTACACATAAAATCGGTGCAAGTTTGTTTTGGCAGAAGTATATCCCGTCCCTTCCTCTCTGTTCCTTCTGGGTCTGAGTAACAGACACGTCCAAAAGGCAATGACATACCATCAAAAAAAAGGTGGATGTGTCTTCATATTTTATTTTTGTACACAGCAAAGTAATAAAAGGGGCTGGTTCTGTATCATACTTTAATATCTTAATGAGATAATTAATTTGTTGCCCACAGGATTATCTCCTTGGTGAAAATGTCTGCAAAAGGTACCAAAAAGGGTAGTCTGGACTACGGCTAGGACCTCTAGACTCAACTATGGAAAAAAATACGTAGCAATCCCTCTTTCTTTCCTGGCTGGTTATGAGAGAAAGCAGAGTTGTCCAGAAGTAAAAGAATGCAGAAAGTTTTCTTGATAATGAAAAGTAATACTGATTGTATGACTCCACAGAGAAGCTAATACTAAGGATCAAACATACAGTGGTCAACTTGTAGGCTTACCTGAAATTCAGACATACTTTTCAAGGAGCTGTAAGCAATATCATCATAGTGAGTCTAACTTTTCAGTATAAAAACAGGGAGGTTGAAATCTTATTAGCTTTTAATTGATATCAGTCACCCAAAGCTAAGGAAATTACACAAAATTATATATGTTGTATAAATATATGTAAAATAGAGATATTAAAAATACAAGCCTAAATTCTTATTATGTTTATTTTTTTAACTCTAGTTCTTCACATAAAATCTTAAATCTCGAGAAGATAATTGTTTTCTTACTAAAATATATTGTTTTTCACTTTAAATCTAACTTTAAATTCCCAAAGTCCTACTCATATATCACAATGATGCAATAGAAAAATTTTTTTAAAAACTGTTTAATTTATCTTAAACATACGCTTTAACATATACTTAAAGACAAGGGTGATTTCTGAAAAAAAAAAATTTCTTGACCTACATTGTAACAAAATTCTACAAAATGGAATGTTTTAACTGTTCTATTGGACAGCCCATACGTGACACCCCAGAACAAAGAAGGATTCTTTTTGATGCACATTAAAGACAATTTTAAGTTGAATTCCAGAAAGCAAATGCATGTCAGCATAAATCCATGAAATCACAATAGCTCATGGAGGGTATTAGTAGCTCAAGATTTATGCACAAGTCAAAATATCGAACAGTATGGATTCATATTTTTGTTCTATAATATCTTAGAAAAAGTTCAAATTAAACAGAATTACATGCAAATTTCACTGTCTAACACATAGCTTATAATTCTAGCAATTTAGAAGATGTAATATAAAGAGAATATGAAGGCTAATTATAATTTTGACATTTTGAAAAGATTGCACTAAATATATCAATATGAAGAAAATTCTAATGCAGTAGAAGAGAGTGAAATAAAATATAGTGTTCTTGAAATTCTTTTGTCATTTAATACTTTCTTAATAGCTCTAGTTATATTCTAAGACTATTTTACAGTCCTTCAATACCACAGTGTGTCATTATCAAATAGATGTAAGATATATACAGTATTACAAAGAACATCTGGTTTTAAATATTTGAACTCCTAACTTCTTTCTCCAAAGTTAAACCTCCAAGGGCACTCTAAGGAAGTAAGTGTCCAAACTTTTTAGGATATTGCTCAAAATCCCACCTAGACTTCTAGCAGGACTTGAAAATGTGTAGACTAAGTGTCAGTGCAAGAGGATCTTAGGCTAGTTCCAAACTGACTTGTTAAGGCATGCCCCAGAATGTTCTGTCACATTTTTCCTGCAGTTCAAAAAGAAATGGGAAACTACAGGTTCTCTACATCCACGTTTTTAAATTGCCTCTTTACTGTCAAGTCAAAAAAGATGTGGGGTTCACATCTAAGTCTGAAAACATGGAGCATCCTCAAATTCAGTGAATACAGATAATGCAAAATGCAGAAAAAAAATGCAAAATGTAGAAATGGAGTTTTACATGAAAAAAAATCATCTATTGCCACCATCTCTGCCTATATTTCTACACTGGGAATAGAAATAAGGCATGCTGAAAAATGTCCTGATTCAGAGGAGCAGTAACTTACTTTGCTTATAGCTGGAGTTCTATGCCATTCAAGTGCACGACCACAGGATTTTTAATGAAAATTATTACAAATGTGTTTCAGAGAATAAAAACAAAAATAAAATGCAACCAAACAAAATCCCAAACTACATTAAAAAAACTGTAAGAGAAATGGAAAGATTAATAGAAACAGCAGCGACATTATTTTTGAGTGCTTTAGTACATTGGTTCCAATAGCTCTCCATGAAATGCAGCTACCTGCACTAAACCTATGGTTTGCCACAGTTCTATCCAAAATTAGTACAGCTTCTCTTTTTAACTGCCAAATCTTTTATCTTAATGTAATAACTCAGAGGCACATGCCCCTTTACACCAATTATTTGACTAATATACTGTGTTAAGTCTATATTATACCAAGTATATTTTAACGTGTTATGATGAAACTGATACTCATATTGATACTGTGCTCACAGAAATCCTGTAATTGCAGGCCTATTCCTGTAAATCTTGGAAACACTACATGGACAACTTTTCACATCTTTTCCAAGATAATTCAGTGGCATGTATTAGTGGAAAATATGCCAATTCTCTGTTTAAATGCATGAAGGAATCAGAATCACGGACTCACGGTCTGTAATTTTCAGGACTCTTTTGAATTCTCCACTTCCAGATCCTCCGCAATCATCTTCATCATCACAATCACCACTGATTTGTTCATCTACACCTCCACCACTGCCTGTTTGTTGGAGATCCCATTTTGGAAATGATTTGCCCTGCAACTGCTGGAGACAAGAGTTAGTATGCAAGTTAGCAGTAGATATGGAGAGCTTCAGTGAGTACCCAAAATTTAATATATGTCCCTAGTAATTACCTGGTTTGAAAAGGAAATTTCAGACTGAAAATTCTGATTTTTTTTTTTTTAAACCCTGATTTACGGGTAGATTTAAAAGAGCGGCATTTGGCGATATATAGTTTAGTTTTAATTTAAAATCCACAAAATGTCTTTATCACTATAAAAGAAAATGGATCCAAGTGGAATGGATAAGTACACAGAATAATAGAAAAGTTTGGGTTTGAAGAGACTCTTAAAAGCCATCTAGTCCAAATTCCCCTGCAATGAGCAGGGACATCTTCAACTAGACCAAGTTGCTCAGAGCCCCACCCAACCTGATTTTGAATATTTCCAGGGCTGAGTCATCTACCACCTTCCTGGGAAACCCATTCCAGTGTCTCACCACCCTCATTACAAAAAACTTCAGCCTTATATGCGGTCTAAATCAAACCTCCTTCAGTTTAAAATCATTGCTGTCATACCACAACAGACTCCACTAAAATGTTTGTTGCCCCTTTCCTATTGGCCCACATAGAGCAGACAGCACCTGTGGTACCTAACAGCTGGACCTGGATCTTTTAAAGACCCATGTGATGACTACAGAGATACAATTATTATGTGAAATTTTTGCATTTGAAATATCTGAAATAGTATGAGAGCTGTGTTGCAGCTGAATCCAAACATACTTGTCTGCTCTGGGTGTGTCACATGGAAATCTGGTACCAGCTGAAGAAAAAAAGATGCGTTGGGGTGATCTCAAATGCTTGACCAAGGAATAGGAGACCAAGCTAATACAGTCAGAGGCAGGGCTAGCATGGAGAGAACTATTTCCAAAGGACATCCAGGCATTACTTTGGTAGAACTAGTAAAAGTGAGGTAAAATAAAACAAAGGGATAGCAGATATTGGCCTAAGCAGTGTAGATGATTTGGTTCCAGTAAATAAGATTATTCTCTGGCTCCTTTTTATTTCTCACTATAGAGATGGCCAAGGATATCTGCATGGTTTATAAGAAAACAGTAGAGATCTGTTTAACACATTTCTCCACTCTGTTGAGCAGTGCTGAGCAATCACCTAAATAATGTTAGTCTCTCTCATTTATCAAATGTACAAGTGCCGCCATACCGTTTTTAAATACTACGTGGTACAGCTGTCATACATACACAAACAATACGCCCTCTTCCCCATTCAGATTCAGTTCAGTTTATCTGTCAGGTAAATATAAACATCAAAACCGACAAAAACCCAGGTTCTTAAAAATGTTAATAATTCTTAGAATCTCCTCTCATCCAAAATACCAGTTTGTGCAGGTTTGTGCATTACTCGTGCTTCAATCTAGGAAGACTTCTTTACACTGGCCAAAACCTCAATGTCTCAGATTTTTTAATTTAATAATCAGATAGTACTTTCTCCTTAAAGAAGATATTAACTAGTTTGAAGCAGACTCAGTTGTTTTACACCTTCAAAAATGTGTTTGCTTTGTTGTTTAACAAGATACTGGGCTCATATTTGCAACCTGCAAACTGAGTTAATTTTCATAATTTGGAGTCACTTCCCAGATGATCTTTTAAGGGCTGTACAGTGCCCAAAAAAAATATTTTAATCACTACTACAACGAGGTCATTCAAATAAATCTCAATGCTTCTATAAAATCCACTTGCTCTTCCGTGTAAGAACAGGAGAATGCCACTCACCACTGAATTAGCAGAATCAATTTATGCAGCATTTTTAATTCAAAAGTTTTATTAGGCATTTATATGCTACCTGAAAGACAAACTACCTAGCTAAGAGGAAAAAAAGCTCCTTGGTTCTGCTGCTCTGCTCCCTGCTCATTGTGAAATCCATGCCATACTTCTACGAAATAGTATTTATTGAAACAAAACACAGACTGTTTAATGAAGTACACTCAGTTAAAGAGCACACTTATTTTTATCCCCAGTTCATACTGTGACACATTCCCAGGGCCAGTTGTATGATAAGGTACTTTTATTGCTGAGATCTGTGGCATAAATGTGGGCAGGAACTTCCAGCAAGACAGTTTTTCAAACAAAATATGTTGCCAAATTTTTTACAGTATATACCATGTATACCATATATATCTGGTGTGCATATATATATACATTTTTTCAGCCTGAGAACATGCATCCTCCTCTATATCTCTACCTCAGTCTTAGAAATATATTGACTTAATAAGGTTTTATAGCTTGTTGCTTCTTTAAATTTCAGATCAACTTAGTTATTTCTCTTTCCTCTCTTTTTCTTCCTTTTCATTTTTATTATGCATTATTGATTTATGACTAGAAACCCAAAAATACAGATGATCCCACTTAATTGCTATAAAGGTAAGTTCAATATTGAAAAAATACTCTAACTTTTTCCAAACTTTTCACTGCACTTGAAAAAGTAGAGATTAAATAATGAGTAAGCCCATTTGTTATTTGGACTTTGTTATTCTCTTTGGTTTCCTTAATTGTACAAAAAGAAATATTGTCTCCATATAAGTGCACAAGTCTCAGTGCTGGTTCTCTACTAAGCAAGACTTGGATCTAGTATAAATTCTTTATTAAACAGAAATCCATGTAGTTTTTCAAAGCTAAATTGATTCACATTATAAATAAAGATAAAAATTGTTTAAAATATTTTTTCTCTTCTGCTGCACTATTTATAAAGCTAAGAAGGAAAATAAGTACATGTTATAACTGGAAAATTTTCGTTTATATACTTACTGGGTCTTTCAGCTGAATGAGGGTTAGTAGCTGTATACTATCTGTCCCTCAAAAAAGTACAGCTGTTTTCCTGTTACGTCAAAGTGTAAAATTGTGTCTTATCTTCTTATTTTGTCTAACAGATTTCCATTCTATCAAATTTTTGTCTCAAAATCCCCAAAACTCCAAGCCCCATGAGTTTACTCACACGGTATTGTCTTTCAATTTCAATGAAAGAGGCAGCAAATATTATTGGCAACCGTGTTAATTTGAATGGTTAGGGTTAGTTCACCACTGTTCTGAGACTGCAGTAGATGCACCAATATTCCAGATCTGCTGGTTCTTAATGTTGATGGAAGTTTATTGAACTAAGACTTTGGTATCAAAAGCACGTCCTCTGCTGGTGGCATTTTATTTTTCCCAGAAATTTTGTGCACCACTACTATGGTACATGTGCATGGGAGAATGATTTGGGTGTAAATCAACTGAAAGGTCGTTGGGAGTCTTCAGCTTCACAGCTTCCCTACATAGCTTTGGGAAGTTTGGCCTCCTCCTTAGAACTTTTAGTGCTCAGTTGCCAAAATACCTCTCAAGACTTTCACTGATGGCTTAGGGGAATACTTTTCTTTGACCCAAAAGCTATTCTGAACAAGGATATTATGCCAAAAAGTACCATTAATAAATTTTGTGAAATTTCACCTTTTAGAATGAAAATATTTGCATTACAGAAGTTACATTGTCGTATTAAAGTACTTCCAGGGTTCTGTAAATATATGACTCACTGCTCTGTAACATTTTGGCAAGAAAATGAACGGCTTACAGCAGCTACAGAGGCACCTTATGAGGGTACTTGAAAATTCTGAACAAATCCCAGAGTCTAAGCATAATTAGGAAAATTATCACTAAGGACGTATGATTATGGTACAGACCTGTAGGGCATTGTAATCTTTCAAGATTATTTAAGACTTTTATTGATGATCTGGAGAGCAAAATGAAAAACGAAGTGGTAATGATAAATCTTATACTGTCACAAGAACTGGAGAAGCACTAAATAACAAAAAGAAGTGACAAACTAAGAAAATCTCATCTGGCAAGTAAGGCAATTGAGTGAATTTTAAAACACATACTATAATAAAATACAGACAAAATAAAATTTGCAAGTCTAAATATTGTATTACATGCATATTAAAAGACAAAATATTCTGTTTCGTAAATTAATTGTGGGTGTCCTGGGTAGCCAGCAGAATATGAATTATCCAGAGCAGTGTTCTAGACAAAGATTTTAATGGGATATCTTTGGGGACAGAAATAGGAATACTAAGTCAGATTAGGGGTGTTATATTACTCCTAAATCGCATTCTCATTGCCTTCGTTCAGAAAGGATGGCCCAGAAGAGAATTCCATTACAGTGATTAAAATGGAACCAAAAATCCCTTTGTTTTAACCATGGAGCTCATCCTTTAGTACACTCAAATAAACCCTTGATCTCAAGAATTTATTTAACCAGCCTTATAAGCCTTGTAAATGCCTATATGGCAAATACAGATTTAACAGATTTGGCAAGCCAAAGCATATGAAAATAGCAAATTTTTTTTTTATTATTATTTAAACACTCAAAGTGAATAAAAAAATCTATGCTACCAGAATCATAGATTTAAAAAATATTCAGGTTGGTCTATATAAAAATAATTTTTCAATAATAAACAATAATTATCAACAACTGTGGTAAGGGGATTTTTTTGTTGTTGTTGTTTGGTTTGTTTGGGGGTTGGGTGGTTTGGTTTTTTTCTTAGCTTGTTTGTTTTTTTCTGATTCAAATAGATTTTGGTCTTAAAGCACGAATTAATTTAGAGTTCAAAGACATGGTATATATTGAGGTTAAAGTGAAAAACTGGAATTGTCCCTTCTGCCTCTCGAAAATATATTAATTCATATAAGTAAATCTGAAATGGCAGGATTGTACTCTGTTTTGTATTTTTCTGCTTGCAGGAAGTTAAGAGTGATTTAATCTCTGTTGTTTAACTCAGCAGGAACACCAGGCATTCACTCAATCCCCCTCAGTGGGATGAGGAAGAGAATCACAAAAATGGTAAAACTCATGGTTTGGGATAAAAACAGTGTAGTAGGACATAAAAGGAATGTTAAATAATAATAATAGTAATGATGATGAAAGGATGCACAAAGTAAGCCATGCACAGTCCAGTTTCTCACCACCCACTGACTGATGACCTAAGCAGTGGGCCACCAGCCTCTGGCCATCTCTCCCCAGTTTATATGCTCAGTGTGATTTTGTATGGTATGGGAGAGCTCTTAGGTCATTTGAGGTCAGCTGTCACGCCTGTATCCCCTCCCATCTTCTTGCACTGCCAGCCTACTCGCTGGCAGGGCAGTAAGAGAAGGCAAAAAGTCCTTGATTGAGTAAGCACTGCTCAACAACAATTAGAATGTTACTGTGTTATTAACATTATTCATGCCCTAAATCCAAAACACAGCATAATACCAGCTGCTAAGAACAAGATTAACTCTATCCCTGCTGAAATAGGACAATGTCTAATGAATGATGAACACTGAAATGTAATAAAATTTATATTTATACTATTGAAACTGATGCGATACAAAAATCTAGTATCCTATTCACTTATTCTACATCATAAACCTTCATGGTAAATATAGATTTTTCTATAAATTTTATTGTATTGCATTTCAATGAAAATATCTTGATGCTGTATTGCAGTTCAGTGTGAACTAAGCTCAGTCATAGTATTTCCTCTCTTTCATTTATGTGCACATCATAAGTACTTCTGGAGGAAATCTTAAAGGACTCCAGCAATGAATCCAATTTACCTAATCAAGTCAAATCCAGAAGAATTATTTCTAGAAGTATTACTACCTTGAACTCTTTCAAATGAGAGAAATAAACTGCTAATTTATTTACCTCTGCTTAGCATTACATACCCAAATACTTAGAAATCAGCATTTCCTTTGGTGATCTCTAAAAAATACCTATTCATACATTTGTAGGCCAGAACGTCCTGCAGGTTTCATTTCCTGAGCAAAACTGTGCATTCCAAATTAGAAGTTTATATTGGAGACTGGTATTTAGATCACTAGTAAGGCAATTCATAATGCCTTATGATTGTGCCATATGGGGATTTTTTTGAATAAAAGCTCTAGCTTTGTGTGAAGTACATCAGCTCCTTTCTTTTTATTTTTTTTTCTTTAATGATATTTTCAAAAAGAGCATGAGATTTCTAATCAGCTGTAGCCTTTATATCCTTGAGATGATACACAAGTGCAAGCAATACATACAGTGCTATGTCAAATTCACTGTTTTCTGCCTAGATCCAGGGCTACAGCTCTGTGTTTAAAGTCTGAAAACTCATTCTTCTCCATAAAATCACCAGTAGTCTGAAATTCTGATGAAATAACACAACATTTCTCTCGAGTCTAAGCTAACTCAGCTGAACAAACAAAGAAATAGACATTCATTCTGCTTACTGAACTGTAAAAAATTAGAAAGGTGGCTAAGTGCCACCACTGTACAACACAGCTTTAACCTACCCTTTGTGCTTCCTTGATATGCATTGACTACCTCAGGATGAAATCAGTTGCTGCCTGAATAGTGGAAATAAGAATCACCCCAGCTTATTACTACACAACTACTTCAAAGTCCAAACATTTCTTCTCTGTAGTTACTTAGTAGCATTCAAAACCACTTAGTAAGAGAACAAAATTTTAAAAGAAAGCTAATTGCTAAATTAGGTAGCAATGACTAGCAATTTTCATTGAAGGTACAATTCCTCACAGTGAGACTATGTGTTCAAGCACGAGCACACACTGTACATTTTGTTCCATCCTTAGCATGCTTCTTGACCACCACAAAGTTGAACTGACCTAACTAGCACTCTCCACAATAATGCCTGACCCCAATTTGAGCCTTAGCATAGTCTGCAGACTGTTCTGAGTAGGTAGCCTGGATATGGTTATTCTGCTGTAGGAAGCAGGACAGTCTCTGAACATTTTTATTTAATACAACAGATGCAGTTTTTTGGGGATGTCTACAGTGCCAAATGAAAGAGAACTGGGCAATAAGATACAGTGATAGATACTGAATTTCTCAGTCTTTGTAACTTACATCTGTTCATCAATCAGTTCTCCCTAAGGTAAATCACTTATTAAGAGGCTATTTGTAAGCACTGGGGATGTGGAGCAGTGTGTTCTCACCCTTTATCCTCATTTTAGCAAATATAGATATAGCTCCTAAATGGAATTGTCCATTCACAAATACCCTTTTCCTAATTTGTTACTCATAGAATCTTGCTTTATATCTGGGAGTGCATTTTACAGCTGAAACCCACCGAGGTTCTCACTTGAGTTCTGTCATGAGCGATTACTTTTCTTTCCAGTTGTTACTGGTTCAGAGTGAATACAGGAGCAAAATCTTGGCTCTTATGTCTTGGTGCAATTCCTGTCACCACAGTTATGCACACTATCAACTTGATGTGTTTAAAAAACATTCAGGTATTTCCATCTGTAAAAATGCCTGTCTTGCTCACTTTCCACTGCAGGTTTAAATCATCCTCAGAAAATTAAGTAAATTAGTTAGACATTTATAAGATAACAAATGCAAGCAAAATTAAACCCCAGAACAATAGCATGTACTCTTAGTTCTGTCTAGTAATTGAAATAACAGAACAAAGTCACATTTTTATATGATTAAGAGACTAGCATTCTTTGCCTGTTTCACCCACCCATGCATATGCTTGTATTTTTCTGGTCCCTGTTCTTGTGTGTTCATCTATTTCCTTTTATTCATTTGAAGGTTATTGTTTATAACCGTCTCCACTAAATATTACAAATAATTTTTCAGATAATTTGAAAATAATTTTATCCTTTACCTTGTCCTCATCTGAATTTTTGGAACTTTCTTCCTTGGTAAGGGTTGATATAGATAGACATATATGACATATATTAGACAGTTTTCTTTGGTCCTAATAGTAGACTTAAATTCTGTCTTTCCAGAACAGAATATGTGAATCACTAGACAGCTTAATATCAAGTGCTTTAATGAATGATTAATAATGTCTAACCAAAAGTAAGAAAAAGGACTGATTTTAATAACATGGCATACTATGATCAGATAAAACTCATTTGAACAAACAGAGCCAGGATTTTGGGTGGGGTTGAGCTTCAGAATCATACACCTCAGTGTAGATATCAAAAAATGTGCATGTTTTTCTGTAAGTGAAGCATCTAAGGTCCTCAGTAGTAGTCTGCATGTTAGAAATTTGATTCAGTTTTGTGGACATGGTTGTCTAGTGCTTTTTGATATGACCTAGAGTATCTGGGGCACTACACAGCGAGAGAGAAGTGACAGACAATTTGCAGAAGAATTTGGTTCTTGAGCAACAGTTGGAGGCCAAGGAACACCGAGCAGCTGGAATGGTTCCAGGCATCTGAGCACATGCAATTGACCCATAATCCTAGTTAAAGCTGGGACTTATTCAGCTAAGCAAAGGCTGGAGCCCAAACAGATTTATAGAAAAGAAATTTAAAAAAAAAGTTTTCAAAGAGGATTCTTAATTCTTTTAACCAGGCAGTGCAATTTTTGTTTGGTAACAACACAGCTCATAGCACAGCAAGGCCAACTGGAGAAAAAGCACAGCGGGATCCCAACCATTTATCTAGATACTATAGATGTAAAATTCACTGTTTCTCTTTATGTTCCTTCTCTATATAAATAGCAAGAAAAAGATCAAATTATTTGTGAGGAAAAATGCTGATTACGACTTAAGAATTTAATTTTCTCAAAGAAAGTTTCAAAGCAAACATTTTCAGTGTTAACAACTAGAACTTGGAAAATCATATGGAGAATTAATCAGAATTACAGTCAGTTTCAATAATCTCATAACTATCATTATGCGGGACAGCTTTTCAAATAAAATAAGAAACCAATGCATACCAATGAAGCTGTGGAACAGAAGAGAATTCACCAAGCTGCAAGATTCATATATATGGACACAAGTACATAATCATTCACTCATTATTATGCACTGATTTCTATTGATATCAACATCAATCTGTTATTAGTCTGCCTGTTACTTAGAAATAAAAATCATGACATTAGCAAAGTGTAAATGTTGAATTTTATTTTTTTAAGAATAAAGTTTATTCCATGCTTCAAAATGTTTATATTAAATTGCTACTGAAAAATAAGCTAGAAATGGGTTGTACAGCAAATTATCTGTACTACATCAGTTGTACACCTCTGGCAATCTGGAGCCCATGTCTACAAAAGCAGAACTTCATTTTACCTCTTTGACACAGTGTTTTACTTAAGAGTTAATAATCTGTAAACCCTAGTTTCCTCTCATTATCAGTGGAAACAGAAGTCTGACATTACAGCTGAAGTAAATTAAACATCATGATAGATAATGAAAATTGCAGAGACACTATTTCAGGTTTTGATTTCTTATACTTCCCAGATCTGCAAGTGAAAGGGCATAATATTAAGCCATTTAGATGAAGGACTTTCTGGAACACTTTTCACTTTATAAGAATATGCTACTTGACATTTCTTCTGGAGGGCCATTCAGAAGACATTATATAAAAAGCTGCATTGAAATAATCTGTGATGCCATCATGAGCAAAACTGTGACTGTACTGTTAGAGGTACATTTCTATTGCTACCCTATTGTGAGTGGATAAATTGGTGATTTATCCAGAGAACTGATTTCAGAGAATGGAATTCAGTAGACAGTCAGTGGAGGTGACCCACCAGCAGTGCTGATTAACACACTGCTTTCCCTTATCCACCAGCAGCATGATAAAACTACTTTCGTCTTTTACTTGGTGACATTTCTAGCCCTCACATCAGTGGACTCGAGTGAGTGAGGAAAAGCAACGGCTGCTGTGTAAAATGCATGAAGACTAAGCTGACAGCAAAGCCAATATTGTGTAACTTCATAAAATTAGTATGCTCCTAGCAACATTTGAAAGAAGGTTAAAATACAAAAATAAAATAGAAATAAAATAGAAGGAAGCCTTTACTTTTGCGTTAGCCATTGCTCTGTAGATAATGCAAGTGAAAAATTATCACATATACTCAAAAAATTGAAACATTAAAAATACATTTCCCTCTTCAGCAGCTGCATATGTACTTTTTTCCTTAAATCAGAGCCCTCTAAATTGATCTAGAATATGATATGACAATAGGCACCTATAAAATTTAATGCAGACTCAGTATGAAACAAAATCCTTCAGTATTCACTTATCTCATAATGGACTCTAAAAATGTTGTCTATAGAACAGTTTTTGTGGGGGAGGGATTTTCTGTGCAAGAATATTGTCATGTCCCATCTCCCCTCCACCCTCTCTCTACAACACAAAACATATTATGCAGAACCTTCATATAACTAATTTAACTAATAGTCAGGAATCTCCTTACACTAGCAAGACCAAGTATCAATCACAAAAGCATACCTCCAGTCCTTATCTGTGACTTTGTTTAGCCCCATCCTATAAGAGGTTGCCATAAAACATACCACAGAAAAAACAGATCCAGAATTTTCTGCATTATTTACCACATTTTCAGAATCTTCTGCATTATTTGCCAAGTTTTTCTTAAGGTCCAATATATAATTTTTTCATTTTCAGAATATATCCTTCAGAGAGAATGCCAGTATAAACTCTAGTATATAATTTATGCCACACTTAAGTCTTACACTGAAAGTTTTCCAGTTGCTGAGATAGTGTGCCAGCACTCTCCAGAAGGCAAGTGAATTCTTAATGAAGTTGAAACAAGGCCCTCCTGCCACAAAATTTGCCCCTTGTCCCCATTTTTGAGTTGTCATTTATTTTCATGGTTTCTCTATAACTATACTTCTCTGGTTAAATCTGTGTAGTAAGGCTACTTTGCATAAATTGAGACTTATCATATATGAAAGACTGTGTTTTTAAATCCTCTTTGCCTCCAAACTATTCTTAAAATAGCTCCCATTGCCTAGTCTTGTCAAAATGCATCATGCCTGTTTTTCAAAATCTTCAAGAGAATTAAGGCATCCTTGAAATACGAAAGTGGTGGAGGAGCGGACATGCACGTTACTTGAGAACAGGTTTCTTGGTGCATAAAAAAGTGGACCATTTACAATCAGAGTCTTCTCAGAAAGATTTGGTAGAACAATCCTTTAGATCCCACTGGGTCTTTGTATGTGTGATAAGATTACAACTTTTCTCAGAAAAGCTAGCTTCAAGTTCAAGTAGCTGCTTATGCTATTTCTCCACAGCATTACTTATTCAGATGCAATCAAATACCATGGAGAATATTATAAAATACAAGAAGCCTTTTTCTGAAATTCCTGAGAAACCCTTGCTCATGCATTTTGCAGCTGTAATATGTGCGCAATAGTCTAATTATAGTAATCCTAATCTATGCAGACTATGTTATTAAATGTGACATATATTTTAATTGTTGACAGATGGCTTTGAACCATGTGTAAATATTTATAAAGTCACGCATATTTCTACAGCTAGCACACAAAAGTTCCAGGTATATTAGCCTGTCTTTTCTGAATCCTTTTATATGCACAGGCAAACTTGGGATTTCCATTTTAATAACTATTTCATTGTTTAGGTTATCTGAAGACATAAAAGGACCATTTTCTTTTTAAAGTGAAATGAATATTGCATAGATTACAGACAGTTTTGATTACTGTGAAAATCAGAGTACTTTTTCATCAGTACATTGTATTGTGTTAGCACATGTGCTCACAGTTATTAAATGTGGCCATTGTGCTGCTTATTCATAATCACACATCTTCTCTCATCACTACAGGGAAGATATCAATAGAAACCTTAAAATCTCCACGAACAGTGCATAAAACCAGGCTCAATCCAGCAACACTATTCATTAACACACTAATCTAATGCACATTCCTCTTATTTAGAACTCAGAAATCCTCATTTAAATCACATGTAGTGAAAATGTCGGTTATTAACAAAACACCTCAAACAAGTAGAAAACAGGCAACAATTACAAGAACTACCATATAGGAAATACAGTATCTGACCTCTTCAGGGATGTCCAAGTGTAGACTTAAACTAATGAATAAGGTGAAGACTGATCCCATAAGAGAGAAAAACCGCTTACACATCTTTTCAGCTCTTAGGGTGGGAGTTACTTCACGTAGCTTTAGAAATCTAAACTTAGGCATCTGTCTGTGCAGAAAGACAGGAAAGTCCAGTGGGTAATTCATCTCAGCCTAAAGTTATCTGTAAGATGTTTATTGATGTCAAAAGTCAGATTCTTTGCTGATACGTGGTTTTGCAAAAAATCCCAACCCACCAACTAACCAACCTACCAAACAACTGCAAACAAGCCAACAAAAAAACCCCTTCAACTTGTGTAGGTTTACTGTTTATTTTCCCCCACTGTAGGGCATTTCTATTCAACTGAAACACCTCCAGGCTATTTAAGTGGCACTAGTTACCTTGCAGAGTCACTAGAGTTTTTAGAGTCAATGAAAAGAAACAAGCACCTTCAAAAGCCTGACCTCATCCTAAAACAAATCATGCAAGAATGCATGAACATATGCATTACTGATTTTAGAAGAGCATTATGTGGTGCTACATATTCCAAAACAAGTTAAATTTTTTTTCTGCCTGGATTCTGCACTAAAAGCTCATTTTGGAATGAACTACCTTCCTGCAGAAAACGGAGGGAGGAGGCATCCATTTAAAACAACAAAGTGAAAATTAGAAACCTTATCATTTAACTTCAAAAACTGTAGCCATGAAATGATAGGTTACTAAGTCCTTTCAAGAGGGTGTGATAATTTCTTCCATGAAAGGCTGGTGAAGGGATAAATCAGCAAGGAAGGAAAGAAAATAGACATCAGCCATTTGATGTCAGTCTTCCTACTGTCTCAAAGGTAGAGAAAAACTATTTTAAAATTTTTGAGAGTAAATTATAAAGCTATTTGTTAAATTCGTTTTCCTTGTACTTAATACAAATTTTTATGGCAAGTTTTTATGCATTTTTTAGCACAGAGACAGTAAACTTTTAATTCTTCTTCTTGTATCAAAAATATTTCACACAAAGTATGTCAACAACCAAACATCAGAAGTAGATGAGTCAGTATTCTAAGGCTTTTATGAAATACAAAAATATCTTTAATTCCTTTGAGATGAGCCATATTTGCTGTATTTTATTTTCTCTCATACCAAGCACTAATTGGACAAATAGTGGAAACTCCTATTCAACAGTTATAAATTTTTCATTTTATTAGAAATACAAATTTCTACCATTAAAATTTTTCATACAAAATTAAAAAAAAAAATCATTGTTAAAGCCAAGCATAAATATCATATACTCTTTGTAAGCCACTTTGGGTGTTTTTCAATTTCTTGTAATCCAATTATATATGTGCATTTCGTAACTTCTCTGGAGATAATATATGACAGATGGAGTCTGAATTTTGTTTCAAACGCTAGTAAAATTTATATATTGTACTTAACCTGACACAGATTTTTTTAGTGCAATGTGTTCATTTCTGCATAGTTTTGTAATGTAAATTTATGTAGAAATGGGAATCGCTAAGAAATCAAGTATTAATGTCAAAAATACAGAATGCCTTTGATAAAATGTGAGACACAATATAAAAAAATGTTGTCTGAGGTTTATTTTCTAGAGTTCAGTGTTCCCATTTCTCTTTATATCTTTCAAAAATTGAATGCGTAGTAAGTTACAATCCTAGAAGCTGTTCAAGTCAAGATTTTTACATACAATCAACTGGATAAGCATAGTATAAATGTTAGTACACACAGTTGTGTTTATAATAACAGAGCTTCAATCCATCACACAAATTTTGATATTTTTTGGGTTTTTTTGTTTTACTGTAGTGTTCTTCTGCAGGCAGGGCTGGGCTATACTGTTCTAGGAATTCCAAAGCAACCAAAGCAGTTCTAATGTGAGCTGGTACACTACAGTGCAATACTGGGGGCTGCCAGCTCTTGTGCTCCAGACTGGGAGAAGAATTTCACCCCTAACCATGGAATTAAAGAATGGTTTGGGGTGGGAGGGACCTTACAGGTCAGTTAGTTCCAACCCTCCTGCCATAGGCAGTGACACCTGTCACCAGAGCAAGTTGTTCAGAACCCTATCCGACCTGAACTTGAACACTTCTCAAGATGAGACAACCCCAAGAGGCAAAGATTATTTGTACCAGCACAGCCTTAGGGAAGAAGATACGGCTCAGAAATCAAGCATTTACATGCCTCACCCTATGTTAAAACTCTGTCAGCAGAAGAACAGATATAATTCATTTTCTTTCATAGAATAATGTATTTATTAAGGTTTCATGCAAAAAAATGAGAGACTCAGGCTGAAAACCATGCCCTGTTCACAGTGAATCATATCCTTATTTTTACCCATTATCCTGACTTTTATACTATAGTCTAGTTTCATTAAGAAAGACATGTTCTCAAGATATTCTTACAAAAAATATATCAGTGAAGAATGAATTCTCAATATTTTATGGATGCAAAGAGCTAAAGAGAAATCAGAGATTTGTAACCTCTTAGTTAAGACCTGAAAGCTGTATTAACTGAAGAATAAAGTTCTTCCTCCTCAAAGATCCTGTAGTTTTGATGTAGAGGCACTCTCTCTGGAATAAGCTGAACTAGGATTTCTCAACTTGTACTTCAATCATCAAACTATTATTTGAGGGCAAAGAAGGAAAAAAGCAGCAGCTTCTTCTCTCAGATCAATGTTTAAAGATTGTACTTTTAGAAAAAGTGATTAAATTATCATCTCTGCCAATATGAAAGAGCACTCAGACAAAATGGCTAAAGGAGAACCAAAATAAGACAGATAGAGATGAGCCCCTGTCCCAGCCATCCCATAAAAACTTCAACAGATGGACTGGGGTTTATCTGTCTTCCAGACTCTGTGGGGAAGGATCTCCATGGATCACTTCATATACTGAAGGAGTTATTTCCTAGGAAATGCAAGATTTCTAGGATGCAGGGGAAGAGCATTCCAAGACTGTACAAAGCTTAGTATGAGATGCTTCGAGGCAGAACCAAAGATTGGAAAAGGTGGAGATCAAGGGGTTCTGAGGAGGAGCAAGCATGGGAAAATAAAGGGGCAAAGAGATGAAAAGGGCCAGTCAATTTTAAACACAGTCTCATCTGTACACTTAACTGGCTATGCTCTATATGTAACCTCCAGAGCCTGCCCTGTGTTTTGCTCAACTCCATCACTAAGTGTTTTTTGGGCTGTGTTGATGTTTCATACAGCTCTGTTGTGTGTTTATACACATTTGCATATTTGGGAGTATGTGCTCAGCCTTGGTACTGACTGAACCTGGGGACACAATGTTGCAGCAGATTTGACAAGCCTTAACATAAGGCATTAATGTTTTTGTTAAGGACATCTCACTCTCAGTCCGTGTGTGTTCAGAAATCTTTGAGGATGATTGCTAAAATGGGCTTTTCAGGACAGCTGAACAGACAGACATCAGATTTCTGTATCTATATTTGTAGTTGTCATGAAGTTCTTCTGGGTAAGACAACTTCACACACAGAGAAAGCTTCATTTTGGAAATTTTAATTTAGATTCTCATTTTCTGGGGTTTGGGTTTTCAGTTTGGGGTTTTTTTGGGGTTTTTTTTGGGTTTTTTTTGTTTGTTTGTTTGTGGTTTTTGTTTTGTTTTGTTTTGTTTTTGTTTTGTTTTGTTTTTTGTTTTTTGTTTTCGGGGTTAGAGGAGGTCTATCTACCCTTTAAGGAAGATGAACAGAATCCTGAAGAATGGTTCTGATCACAGCAGATACCCCTATCTGGTCAGTAGGCTGTGCAAGTTCCACATTCTGTTAGAGCCCTGTGTATATTGGTGAATAAAAGATGGTAGTACAAAGTCAACATAATTTGAACATGACTGTTCCCTGTAAGCCACATGACCTTCCTCCTGGCTTCACCTTCATTCCACAGAGCAATAATTGGCAATGCTTGATGTTGAAATTCAAAATCAGACATATTTTTCACTTTTTTTTTTTCCCCCACAAATAAGCAAAGGCTCCAGGTCTGAACCTCAAGAAGACGTGCATATACAAAATTGCATTTATGAAAAGTTCATGCAAACTATTAACAATTCTGTCATATACCAAAGGCTGTATGTTGGCTAGTCCCTGATATTCTTCAGTATACTTCTATTGTTTTAAACTGGTTTTGATATAAACCATCACTCCTGCTGTTCTACAGCATACATGAATGATAGAGTTCTAAAAGCTTTTTATTCCTTTAGAACACATTCTCACCATTGTCTTCCTACTTCAAAAGCCAAATCTAGACTATGCACTATTTGGTACATATCACAAAATCAACACAAATTAGGGTTACTATCTGGCCAAATAAGATATAGAATGAATAACTTATTTGATATGTCACTTTGAGAAGCCCATTGCCTAACTAATTAAAATGTAAACGTCAGCAGAGTAGATTATATATACTACACAGGTCCCAGAGACACGTTTGTGTTCCTGCCTACAGTTCAGCATTACTTATCTGAAATTAACCTTTTCATAGTTCTTTTTAAACTGAAAAAATCTTATATTGCATGGTTTGTTAATGAAAATTTTCTGATTTTCTTCCCTTGACTTGCAAAAACAGGCACAATTTGGAGGAAAGTAATATTAGCTTTGCCATATTTTACTGTATTTAAACAAAAAGCCTTTACCCTCTGACTTATACTCACAAAACACTGTGAGGATACACACTGTAAAATACACAAATAAAACCCATTCAAATACTCAGCTCCAAGAGGATAATCAGAAATGTTGCAAAAAATCCAGCTTGCAGTAGCTCACCATATTTTGAGATAAAATGTGTTCTCAGTAATAAAACCCATCTTCTTTCACTCTCTTGCTACTTCTATTATTTCATTGAGTCACTGTCTCTTTTACCAGATCACTTTTCTCTGATTCACAGCTTGCAAGCAGCATTAAGTCAGAACAGTTGAAATGAGGGCCAGCTATTATAGTAGATCTATTTTCTATCAAGAGAATTCAGAGCAATATATGATACAAGAAAACATAATTCCACCTATATAGTTTGGACGCTGAGGCCTAATTTTCAATTATTCAATTATCATGTTTAGTTATTACAGTTCTAAGTGTTTTGTGATAATCAGTAGGAACTAATTAGACATAAAATTATAAGAGCTTAATTTTCAAACACTTAATTACATTGTAAATGCTGATACTAGCAGATTACATGGGATTTTGTTTCGTTGCTTCATTAAATGACTGCTAGAGAATGGTCTAAAAGCAGTAACATTTGCCCACCAATACCTTCAGGGTCCATAGTAGTTGCAGACTATTGAAGGAAAGACACAAATTATGTACATTTACTGTCAAACACACTGGATAAACAACCACTACTTACATTCACAAAGTTGCAGAGTGATGTCAGAACTGCTTTTTGTCAGTAGAAACCACAAAATATTCCTGGACATGAGTGAATTAACAGAAATGGGTCTAGCATCTTAGCTCAGAATTGTAAACCCTCATCACCACAAAAAAACCCCAACCAAACCAACCAACCAACCAACCAAACCAACCAACCAACCAAAAAAAAAAAAAAAAAAAACCACAAAAAAAAACCCAAACCCCAAAAAACTCACAAAAAAACAACTACCCAACCAACCAAAACCAAACAAAAATCCAACAAAAACAAACCTGAAGAGAACACTAAAGTAGAAAAAAAAATCATAACAGCAGCCAAATACATCAGTGGAATAATTCTTTCAATGAAGATAGTACTTCCTCAAGGCCAAATGCTCCAATATCTGAAAGAGTATATAATTTAATTTTATTCTGTTATTTCTATGCAGTTATCTAACTTTAAAGTACCACCAATTTGCTTTGGTAATATCTCTGCGGCAAATTACTGCTATTCAAATTTTTCTTCCTATAACATGAAGATTATAAAAATTAAGCCAAACATATAAGTATGACATGCTACTGGAACAAAATATACAGAAAACCTTGGCTTAACCCTTGCAAAGACTCCTTTGAGATACTGTGTTTATTCCAGGAGTCTGATTTAATAGCAGAAATACCTCTTGAGAAACAAAACAGAATAAAAAACAGCTGGCTGCATTCTTGCCAGGCACTTTCACAGTTCATAAACCCCCAAAACACAAATGAAATACATTAACATCAAGCAATTCTTAGATTTCAACAAAAATCTTTAACTTCACAGCTGAAAAATACAGCATAATCTCATTTTTCTTGAAACTGACTCACACTCTATTGAAGGTCTATCTGCAAAACAATCAGCATGCTGAGAGGTTCAACAACAACAACAAAAAAGTACAGGACTAATTTTCTTCTTCCAGGAAATCGGGGAAAATATTAAAGACTGCAGCTTAATTCAGAGCCACTGTATTTTCTCTGCTTTGAAGGTAGGCCATGGAAATGAATTATTACATTTTTATATGAGACAAGAAAAGAAAGTATAGACAATGACAGCATATATAGAATGCTATGAAAAGTTTGTATCTGAACACTGATACTAAACACTTGTATTATTTCCCTTTCCAAATTTAAAAGAAACCTTGCCATATATTGACAAAGCTTAATTTTACCTGTACCAATGATATATTAAGTAGTCTACACACTGAGGACTCGTTTTAATGCTGGCAAAGATAATAAGCAGAACACTTTCAAAGACAGCCATGGAAATCATAAAATGCATTTTTCTAAAACAAATAAAACCTGAAAAATTTGTATAGCCTAGCAAAAAATGCTTTGAGGACTGGGAATAGGTGTCATCTTGATGCTTAATTCACTTTTGAATCTCAGAATTTACTCTCAAGTTAGGGTCTTGCAAAATTATACTTGTGCAATTTACATGCATTCTGAAGACCCTACAAAGGTGTCCATATCATTTAATAAACAAATGTGGCCATCACTCAGTTCTCAGCCATAATCATCCCTACTTTCCCCAGAATGCTGCAGAATATCCTCTCTAATATCCTCTAGCCGGTATCAGATGGCAAGGGCCATGACTTCTAAAGAAGATAAAAATATTTAAATTGTAGTTTGTCTAAAGCCATCCAATCTAGCAGGTTGAATGCTTTGTGTATCAACTTCAATCCCTTACTATAAAAGCAATATTCACAAACAGATGACTGAGATTTTCAGTAATCACATAGCTGTTGGAACCCAGAACTAGACTGCCCAGTTTCCAACCTCAAATTCATAGAAAAGGGGACATGTTAAATTTGAACAGCAACTCTACTCTAAATGTTGACGCTCTTTATTGCAATAATTAGCCTAATTGAGGTTCTATTCCTAAAAAAATTAAAAGCAAAGAGCTTAATACAAAACTGAGGCTTGTGAATCAAACTTCAAAAGCATGAAATAAGTGTAGTCCAGCAAAGTGAAAGTTTTAAGTGGAAGAGCATAATTGTTTTAAATCTATCCTCTGTAAAAGCACATGAACGATTTCCTATGCAGAACTCAGGCTAGAAGTAATTGTCAGAAATAAAAATCAATAATATGAGAAGTCTCACAGACAGACATACATTACATTAAAAACGTGTAACAACCTCCTCAGACAAAATTTGAAAATTGAGTTATGTGAAACTTTTCATGCAAAACACAAGGAAATTCCAGAGACTTCACTTTCAAATAAGCTTTTTGTCTTTTAAATTCATTGTTTGGCTCTAGGTGAGCCACAGCACAACCTAGCTTAGAATTGGAGATTCATGTTTTTCTCAGTGAAATATTTTTCATTCTGCCATTATTGCCTACAGGCATGAAGACAAAGAAATCAGCAGAGTAGAATGTATTTTTTATTATTTTTTTATCAGTGAAGCTAATGCCAGGACCTTTAAACCATCTGCTATATTTAAGGAAAAAGTATGGACAACTGGCAATGTTGCTACTGAAAAAATTATTTAAAGGAGAAACATATGTTCCAATGGCAATTTCCCCCCTGAGTGCAGAGGAAAAGAGGCAAACAACATGTAAGCTCCATAGTTACTGTTCCAGAGTTCTGCATATTCTGATTTGTATTCCAAGACATTCAGGGCTTTTTTCTACATCTGCTGATGCTCAAGGGAGCACAGGGGACAGAGTAAGCAACCAAATTTTCTTGTGATGTATGCACCGTTCAAAGTGAACACACAAGAATTCATATGCTGATGACTGAACCAACTATCTAATCACTCAGACACATTCTGGATAAACACCCTGGAAACTAACCTGGAAAAAAAAATTGGTTTAGTGCAGATACAAATTTTAAACTTAACCTCCATCTCTGCTATTTTTACTATTTCCTGGTTCATCCACACTTTAGGAATAACCAGTCAGAGGTACTGTATAAGGCCCAAGGCTTTAGAAGAGGGCACAGGGTGTTTGTCAAGGCTGACAAAATTCTTTTCTTGCCCCATTTGGAACTTACCCATTCTGAAGCAGTGCAGAGTCCTATGGACAACTGTGATAGCTTGCCTTGCCAGCGTCTCAGTTGCAATTATTTCCCTTCCTCCCCTATGTTACTGTGACTAAAAGGATAGACCACTTCACCTGAGCTTGGTGTGAAGCCTGTCTTTTCACAGGGCACATGAAAAAGCAAACAGAGAAAGAATCTCCCAACTAATTAAAAAATTATCTGAGAGATATGTCTATGACCTTGGCAATGCTTATTAGCTGATGACAACCAAACCTTTTTTTGAGCTTCATATTGCTTTAAGCAAGCTCTGACTCTAAGATATAACAATTCTTTCATGGGAGTTTTTTGTCTTTTGTGTCCAGAATAGCATGAGGAAACTGTGCCAGCCCATCAGATATGTGGGTTTTATGCATTAAAAAGCAAATACATGAGGCAACTTTTGTGGTTGTAGAATGTGACTGTGGTGGTGCATGGTGGTGTAAACCCTGCCGAAGGTCCACAGAGACCCAAGGAGCCAAACGTAGCTGAATCACAGAACTACCTAAAAAAAGCTCTCCCTAGAGTGAAGCAATCTTGAATGATGTATTGGAGAAAGATTGGGCTTTACATTTGTAAAAAATACATTCATGAAAATAGCAATTACACATATATTTGCTGTGTTTTACAGTCCTCACAGAAAGTATTGATTACAAATCAGGACAATGCAGTACACATCTGAGTACAAGTCATTTAGAGGCCACCCATGTGAAAGGAAGACATCATGAATAGCTTGTGTAGAGAACACAGCTGTTACTTCTTATTTAGCAAAACTGACCTGAGATGACTGCACACCCTGTTAGGTTTTACATATGACATCAGAACTCCCTTACAGTTTCTTGTACTCAGCAGGCATCATATGCAGTGCCTAAGGAAAAACATTCTTTAGAAAGGATTTCTGAAGGAAAATGTAATCAGAATTCTAGTTGCAAAAATTCTTAGCAGTGAAAACTGCTAAGGAATATGGTATTTTCAAAATTAAATCTCTCAGTAAAACAAAAATTAATTGAGATTGTATACTCTTGCCTGAAATACAAAGCTAGAAACACATATCTGCAGAAGTGACAGGTGGGAGGTTTTAATGGGCAACATGCTCATATCAAAAGGGAGAGACAGGAATGTCTTCTAAGAATTTCAATACAACTATTGTGAGTGCCAGCAGAGTACAACTGAAATAGACCATAGATTATTACCAGGATCATATTGTCCCTAAATGGTATCTACTAGTGCTACTGTAAGAGCAAGAGTACTGAACTCAATGGACCCCTAATCTAAATGGAAAGGACTTTTCTCATGATCTTCATCATTTTACACTGAAGGAATAGCCATTTGGGTGGAACCAACATAACAATACCCTTTACATAAGATTAATTTATATTGTATTAGTTTGTGGTGAAGGAAAAAAAAATAATTAAAAGGTAGATAAATTGCTCTTATGTAGGCTAGAATAAGTATGTAGCTATATTTTAACATATTTTTATATTTTGCATTTGTCAGTATAGATAGCCTATTTCTGACTAACACAACATCCTGGTTTTTAGCCTGGGGATACAAACAGACTTACTACACTGTGTTTTTCCAAATACATGCAGCATCTGATGACATAGATATCATGGAGTATAAGCACCTTACTGAGCTTCAGACATATGAATTATAAGCTCATGGGGACACAAATACAAGGCAAACATTTGCACAGAAATGGCTCAGTGGGAACATTTGTATTTGAAATAGCTTTTGAGCATTTGGATTAAGAACCAAAGCTGAGTGAGAGGGATGAAGACAGATCAGACCTGACACAGATGTCTTTCAGTAATATGCCTTGAGATCCATAACCACAACATTTGTGAATTTACACTGGAGACTTTACCTGGTGAAAAAACTGAAAGAAAAGACCAGGTCTTGGGAATTGCTTCATTTGAATACTTCACAACTGTTATCAATTTGTCTACCTTCAGCTTTTAAACTGAAATTTTTAAAAAAAACAATAAATCTTATTGTACAACAGTCAAAACTGCATTAATTAGGAGAAATGTGTTAAAGAAGACATTATTCATTTATCTCTTCAGACACCTACATTACACAAAAAAGTCTGAATTAAATACCAGAAGAAACTGGATCAGGGTTAAGTTGCTTGCAGTTTTTAAACAGTTAGATCCACTGGTGTCATTCCAACAAAATTCTGATTAGTCATGCTAAAAAAAAGTTATATTTAATTTTCCACATTTGTGTCATTATTTAACACAATGCAAAATTGCAGGAAAAAGAATTCCTGCATTCCCCTGGATTGGGAGGTTGATGACAGTTCATGCACTCCATTCTGCAAACTTCTGGATGATTCAGCTGTTTGGCGGCATGACCAAGCACGCCACAGATGATTTAGAAGTATATATCCTAAGTTTATTATTGCTAAGTATAATGTAGTGCTTCAACAAGAGTAAAATCTAACAAAATGGGTCAAAATATTAAAAACCTGATTTTTGGCATTCTTTGTTTTGCTGTTGATCACTATCTTGACATACATATAATAAATACAGTAACTAACAAAACAAAACCCCATTTGGGTATAAAATACTTTTACAGCCTTATATCAACTGTAGTAATATTTGTAAGGGATGATGAAAAATTCTGTACAGGATATTGGCTGTAATATTAAAAATGCAGACAGAACATGCTGCAAGCATTCAGGATGAAGTACTGGTGTAAGTTCAAGTAGATCTTCCAAATAGGTCTACACCTGGGTGCTGGTGCCTGACATGCAAGACAGGAAATATAGTTATGCTTTTGTTAAAATACGTCTGGCATTTATAAATGAAAATATTTTCACTAACAAATATCTTGTCAGTAACATTAGAGTGCTAGTTCTCAGAGGGACTAGGAATATGCTAATGGAAAGAAAGAGAGAAAAAGAGAAAGAGAGTGATTGAAAGAAAGAAGGAAAGAAGGAATGAAGGAAAGAAGGAAAGAAAGAGAAAAAAGGAAGGAAAGAAAGGAGAGGGTAAAAACAGCCCCACCTGCCTTTTCCCAAAACAACACGAATGTTAATCCAGATTCCACAACCAAGCTTCCATTGCCTTTAATGATACATAATGGGGTCCTCAGTCATAGAAAGACAGCAACATTTCTCTGTAGCACCAAGAACCCATTCACACTGAGGAAAGAAATCACCACCTAAAACTAAAAGTTTTTGTGCATAATAGCTTTTTATGAAAAAGACTTATGACCCAATTTCATTTTGACAGAAACCATGCAGTGAAATGGCCATCTGAGGTAAAATGCTCCCATTAAAATTCACTTGTGCTGTGAGCTTTAATTCTTAATAGAACTTGGGGCATACAGAATTTAGATAAAAATGCAGTTATTAACTCATGCAGAACTTGCCACAAAAGTTTTACTTCCAGCTTGAGTCCTTCACTTAGAGGAAGAAATTGCCTACTGTGACATTTGCTGTAGTTACAACATGAATGAAAGCCAAAATCCTTCCAGGCAGAAAAGGGAACAAGTCCAGAAGAAAACAGTAACTCAGTAGGGTTTTTCAAAAGTTTTGATTTTAAGCAGGCTGACTACAGGCCCTATGATAGCAAAACACCTTTCTATATGCTTAGCTTCTTGAATATTTCCATCAAAGTCAATGAGACAATTCAAGTACTTGCAGGATGAAATAAGCATTTGAACCCTTTATACATACCACTGAAAAATCAGCTTGAGCAAAGAATAGCCTAAACATTTTGAACCTTATTCTCAGTAAGTGTAAATTCCTATTATCCCCTGAGTTTGTTTTAACTCCACAGCCATTGATGATGTAGGGGCATATAAATTGTTTAAATGCAACTTCTTGGAAGAGGTGAAGCCATTTCATCATTATTTTATCTCTAACAGAGCGGAAAGATAACTTAGAAAGTTATAAATAAGGCCTTGTTTACACAGTTATTTGTAATAATATTCCATCATTTATAGCATATAAGGTAAATAACCTATTAAAAGTAAGCTAATAGATTCTGTTAATTTTATAATATAGTAAGATCAAGAAAAACAGTTAAGCTTTTTACAAATAGCCTATTACAGTTTTTCTCAAAGACCCAAAAGCATTAAATATATGAAAGATGCTAAAATATAAAAATCAAATAAAAGGGATTTGAAAATTACATTATTTAAGCATTGAAATAAATTGTGTGCAAAACCACACTAGAGAATACAATCTATTCTGAATTTATTTCTTTCTTATTTTGTGATTAAATATACGAACTGGCCTCTACTGACATTTAAAGCATTTTAAAATGCTACTTTTAGAGTCATGTCATGCTTTAAATAATTCCAGTTTGAAATAATTGATTCATGAGCAGTTTATCTGATTTACTTCACTACCAGATGGCACAAAAATGTTCTGTGTCATAAGCTGTGCTACTGGATCTGGCTAAAAGACTGGAGTACTTTCTGCATTGGATCTGTAGTGGCTTTCAGTAATGAGAGCCCTGTAAATTAGCTCAATAAATGAATTTGACATTTATCATTTAATAATCACAGATTTTTAGACTACAGAGAAAGAAAAATGTTTCTGGATTTTTGTTAGCAGCTATAGTATAACAAGTTCCTTCCTAGGTATCATGAACATACACCTTGAACAGTCTCATTTAGTGTGATCAAATGCAGAAATGCAACCAAAACCCTCATTAATGGTTTCCCCTATGGGACATGTAAACTCTGAAAAGTGAAAAAGGTTATGACATTAAAAAAAAAAAAAAAAAAAGAAAAAGTGATCTTTCTAAAATTCTGTATTTCAGTATTCAATTTGAAAAGAAAATTATTCTGGCATCAATTTTTGAACCATCACAAAGTGCCATATAAAACTTTCTCTATTAAAATCAACTTCCATGGAATACAGCAATGCTTTAAAACATTAACTATATCCAAAACTCTCTCTGAACATTTAAACTTCATATGCTTAGCATAGAGTTAAATTCTTTCTCTTTCATTACATAATGCCACATAACAATTTATGAGATATATATAGGAAACACAGAATCAGGAACTGTAACTTAGAGAAAACACACCACTTTATCCATTAAAAACAATAAAGAACCACACATGACTGAGCATCTTGCTGGCAACAAGGTAAACAGACTAGAATTATGCCAACAGTCACCTAAGCAGGAAAAGGATGCTGCAGCCATGGAAGACCCCTCCTGGAAAGTTCAGGAACAAACTCTTTTGCAAAGTTCGTTTACTAAAAACCCCCACTGGCATCTGCCAAATTAGAATGGCAGCAGCTTTTAAATCCAAACTCTCTCACACAGATAGTGAAAGAAAAAAACTTACGAAGTGTTTATGCCCAGAGCTGCCACTACAGTCGGGAGAGTGTTCTGTCCTTTAGAAATATAACCCTATGTAAAGTGTTAAATGAGCTGATAGAAGGTATGCAAAAAATTTTGAGGTAGATCCATTCATACGAAAACTGTGTTCTGTAATCATGACAAATATTATCTACATCAGGTGTGGTTTGCATTCTGAGCTGTTTGCATTCTGAGCTTGGGTTTGTGGGTTTGTGGGTTTGAGGTTTTTATAATTTTTAATCTGAAAAAAAAGATAGCAGCAACTGCAAAGAAAAACTTTCTTGTTGGCTCCTCACCTACAATCTGAGAGCAGTGGAGTAAGTAAAAAGCTGAGACCAGAGATGAAAATAAAATATGCAAATATGGCAACCCATCACCTGATGCTTCCCAAAAAGGGAACCAAGTAGCAAACAGAAGCTGGAGGCAAAGAAAGCAACAGATGGAAGTTATTCAGAGAGGAATTACTTTGTGAAAACTGTATCAGGCATGAAGAATTGATACTTCACCTTTGAGGTTTGGAAATATCAGTCACTGTCTCAAATTGAGCAGGGAAATTTCCACTAAAGGGATCTACCCAGTGGTGGAGCAGCTAGAGGGCAATGTAGGGAACAGAGAAACATGGACACACCACCTTCAAATACTGCTGAGCAGACAATGAAGAAGTGACACATGGAAAGAGGGGCCTGAGCCGCCTTGTCAGATTCCCGCTTGGGCATTTGCCGAGGAGGAGCCCTGACAGGCATCGGGGACCAGGGCATCTGGTGGTACCATTTTGGACAGATTGCTGAGGAGCTTCTCAGGGGGATGGAGGAGACCTGAAGCACTGTCACTCATCCCTTCACTACTGATGGAAAGCACACACTTCTGGCATCAAAGAATGGAGAAGTAAACTCTGTGAAATGGAAATGTTAAGAATTGGAAAATGCTCTGAGGCACGTCCTTCTCTTGAAACTGCTGGAGCAATAACAGGAATAAGCAGTGATAGAAAGCACTGACAACATTATGATTATTGAATGACAGCTACTTAAGGAGGCATTCCAACGAGGTGCTTCAGATGCTTGTTTATATGCAAAGAGGGTAGACTTTCTCCATGTCATATACACGCATATCTTTAAGAAATGGCATGATGTACTCTCTCAGCAGTTGAACATTGTCAATGTTTCTTTTTTAATAACTTAGAGAATTTTGACCTATGTTTTATCAGATAAACAAGCTGAAGGGAACAAAACTGTTTTATTTATGTTATCTTATCTACTCAACACAGTCTGCAGACTTTTAGGGTATATTAAGACTATGTCATGTGGGAACACTTCTGATTTGCTGAACCCAAGCATTAACACCAGCCATACATACACTCTATCCTTAGGGATGAAAAGGGATGATATGTGATGTTGACATCATTCTACAGATGAAGGAAAACCTTTACAGCATATACACACAGTCATTTTCTTAATTTTATTCTGCTTTTAGACATGGGATTTTGAATCAATGCAGTTGATGCTGCTGCTGTTTGTGCACAGTAACAATACACTCAGACTTGGTTTCCAGTGGGGCACACTTGTCCTTACAGCCTTTCACATGCCACTGAATATGTATTTATTTTAACAACATTTTAACACACTTCTTCCAGATATCCTGCTTGAAACTGCATATATAGTCAAATTTAGTAGAGAATATTTTCCATATGTCATTGGCAGATTCCAAATTTAATCTTCCTGATACGTGGATTTAGTTCAGGAATCTGCCAGGCAATCATACATCAGGATTTAATTTCCATATATTACATTTCATCTTAAGCTTCAAATAATCCCTATGATTAAAAAGCTCAACTTCTGACAATATGTCTCTGATTCTACTTGTTCCTTGGGGTTCTTCAATGCTCTGAAGTATAGGTCAATAGAAAGGTTCATGCATGTTGATCACCATTTAAAAGATCACTAATTCTTAATTCTTAAGAAATCTTAAATGATCCATTTACCAGTTGCATAACTTTTCCTGTATCAAACAAAGTAGCTTTTTCTTTCTAAACTATTTTTATTTTACTACCAGTACCTTCAAAGACATGGAGGAGCAGATCTGGTCTGCTAATTCACTTTAAGTATAAAACTGCCTTGTGCAACAGATAGCACTCCTGTGAATTTTAATTGATTTAGTCTGCTGTACTACCAGAAGACTAGCACCATTATACAGATACTTTGAGCAATCCATCAGCCAGTGTTCCAAGGGAGAAGAAGCTGAGCTTTGAAACCTTTCCCCAGCAGGATCATAGCTTCTGAATGAAAAAGGGTTTCTTACTGCTTCACTTGAACAAAAATTAAAAATAAAAATAAAATATAGAATACAAAATGAAAATCAAACTCCATTCCAGCTGGAGGAAAGGGAGGAGAAAAAGCCAGCAGATTATTCAGTGAGGTTCTCTCTCCTATTTTTGCTCTGAACAACGTAATCAATCTCTGCATTAACATATTCACTTTGCATTTTCCCATTTGACTGATTTTCAGATGGAATCACTGTCACATAAGAGCACTAGACAGAATTACTGTCTTTTCTGCAGTAGCTACTGCATTACATTTGTAGTTCAATATCTGGTATTCATTTTCTTTTTCCTTTTTACATCCTTATTTTACCTTGTCTCTGACCAATGTCACCCCTATTTCTAATTACACTCACAAGACTTTGCACGTACTTGAGGATGGATTTTCATTATTTATCAGTAGTTCATCTCCTAAGTGCTCATAATGCACAAGGTAGCTTCACAGTACACTGTATATGGGAATATGCATGTAGGAGTAATAACACTCTTTGAAGTGTTTTTCATTTCTTAACTCCCTATATGACATATTTGTTCCATTAGTCTGGATTCAAGACATGAAATAGATAAGGCTATTATTACCACAGTTTTTGAGAAATTCCTCTTATTTCATGAACAAGAGTTGAAACAGTTGGGCTGAGAATGGCATTTATAAAGTAACCAGCAGTTTTTACAATCATTCGGCATATTCTGCTTTGTTAGCAAAACTGAAAACTGTGTGGATTAAATATCAGCACGTCAAAAATTTCAGATGCCAAACTATGAAGCAATCAGAAAAGCTATAAAAAAAAGGCCTGCTAGAAAAAAAAACTAAATAAATGAATTGCATGTTTCCAAGTTTTTCCGTATATTATGAGCCTACAGTAAACACTACAGTCTTCCTATGTAACACTGGTGCTCACAGGTCATGGCACCAGGAAATTCAGAGCATATGGGTCCCGGACCAGTTCCTTTTCCCACACATAAGGAAACCATAGCCTTCATGCACTGCACTAACTGCACTACGACCCTAAACAAGCCTCCATTTTACAGTCCCCACCTAGGAGTATAACACCATGTCACTACCTTTTCCTACCGCTCTTTCAAACCGATACCCTATCCATCCATTTAACTTCCTGCCACATCCGTGTTACTGATAGCTGTAATCATGTCTGGAAAGGTATGTAATCCCACAGCCAGAAATCAGCACCTCCAGACAGTCAGTTATTACTCTGAGATTCCTAAGTGTCAGAGATTCAGGTTTAAGAACTCCACAGAGGCAGTTGTTAATCAATGCTATCTCTATTATCTAAGGGATATAGCCTGCAACTAAGGTGATCTTCTCCACACAGGCAGTGGAATCATATGGATCTGTTCCTTGTAATAACATTTCAAGGTTTACATGCACTAGAAAGTTTGTAGGATGTCCGAAGCATTAACTTTCATAAAAGATTTATAAATCAATGGTGCTGTATGTTTTTGTCTTTTCCTAGAATTTTGTAATCTAATCAGGATACTGTTCCTGAGAATCAGGACCTATTCAATACAGAATACTGAAACTAATAGTTTGTAAGTGTTTTTTCAGGGAAATATATTTACATATGTCAATTTTTCCAAAGGACTGGAGAGCTTGATTTTTTTTGTCCTGGGAGAAAAAAATGAGACTGTGTTGTTTCATTGCCTGCCAAAAAAACCCTAAAATTTTTTAAAAGCATTAGTGAATTCCAGACAAATTTCATAGAGGGACTGGCATCTACCATTTCTATACATATCTTTGGGAATCAATGGTTAACAGACATTTCAAAAAAGAAGGGAAAGCTTAGTTGTATTTGATTAACTAATCAGCTGCAGAATCAGCAACCTAACATCACATATGTCAGGGGAAGGAAGTAGAAGTGTCCAGAGAATATGTGCGCACTATACACTAGTAACATGCCTGTGATGGTAGTGGGTTACAACTGTGACTATATTATTGCTTAAAAGTTCATCTGGACAAAAAAAGAAATAATCAAAATCTCTAGCCAATCTAATGAACTAGTATAGTTTATTCCTTCCATACCACTAATTTTGAATTTGAAATTACAAATGTTTAGCTCTGTTGTTTGCTTTAATTTTGCCATTAAGTTTAGTGTTAAATAACTGTGAAATATCTAGAAATGGTGAAGTGAAAGCAAGACTGTTATTTGAGAATGGCCAGATCTGGTTTTAAAATTCCAGATGGATTACAAGGTTTTCTCAAAGAATTTTGGTATTCAAAAAACTGCTGGAATCAAGGAAGAAGAGAAATAAAAATTATATTAAGAAGCCACAATTCAAGTAAAATATTTTAATTAGTAATACTGGTTGGTACTGAAATAACATTTTGTCTTGTATGAAATACAAAACCACTCCGACTAGAAAATGTTCACAGAGCTTTATTAGGCATTGATGCCACCTACTGGAAACCAATGAAGGCAGAAACTCCAACACAGCAGTGGTCAAATACCCAAAGGAAAATGAGTGAATTGCTGTCACATATAATCACTAAACACATAAGCCTGGTGTCAAACACTTGGACAAGCTCACTGAAAAAATTAAAATCATGACACTGCCTAGGTGAGCAACTAAAGAGAGTGCTTGCAATTGCGTACACCAAAACAAAGAAATCTGTCCATTCTGAACTTTGAACTCTAAGCTAAACCCCAGAAGTGCTTACAGAATTCTGAAGTTTTAAGAGGGTTTTTGTATAAGGGACAGTCATATAAAATATGTGACCATATGAGATATTTCCCTGTAGCTTTAAGGCAAAGACAATTTCTTTGTTGAGAGTTGAAACAGAGCTTCCAATTACATTTGAATGCATAACAATATATTCCTGTTATAACTTGAAAAATCATGGATCTGCCAGTTGTAAAATGAGTTCACCATATTACACTGCAAGCAGAATAAGGAGGGTCTCTAGCCTATCCTTAAGCAGAAATTAGATCAAAATACAAATTACCTTGAGTATTATTTATTGATTTGAATGGGAGCTAATATAGCCACCTAACAATATATATTCCAAAGCAAAAAGTTTAACATTCCTACTCAGGCAATTAATACCTTTTGGTTTTTTTCCTCTCCCATACACAGAGCATTCTGGGCATATATATTCTGTTTCAGTTCAGAGTTTCTGAGACACCAAGACATTCCAGACCTCCTCCACTATATATTACATTTTGATCCTAATACTGTAGCCCAGTAATCAGTGACATTTGCAACCCAACTACAAGCATGAGAACAATTTTTAATGACAAAAAAACGGTGTAAAAGTACAAATTATAATGAAAAAAAATTATAGAATCATGTAGTCAGAGAATCACAGAATGTGCTGATTTGGAAGGGATCCATCAGGATCATCAAGGCCAATCCTGGCCCTGCACAGGATACCCCAAGAGTCACACCATGTGCCTGAGAGCATTGTCCAAATGCTTACTGAACTCTGTCAGGCTGGTGCTGCAACCACTTTCCTGGGCAGCCTGTGCCAGCGCCCAACCTCTGGGTCAAAAGTCTTTTCCCGATATCCAACCTAAACCTCCTCTGACTCGGCTTGACACCATTTCATTGAATCCTTTCACTGGTCATGAGAGTTGAAGAAGCTGTACCTGTCCCTCCCCTTACAAGGAAGTTGGAGACTGCAGTGAGATCTCTCTTCAGTCTCCTTCAGGCTGAACTGACCTAGTGACCTCATCCAATCCTCACAGAGCTTCCCCTCAATGCCTTCACCATCCTTGTGGCCCTCCTTTGGACACTCTGTAGTAGCTTAATGTCCTTTTTATATTGTGGCACCTAAAACCACCCCTACTACTTGAGATGAGGCTGCTCCAGTGCGGAGAAGATCAAGACAATCCCCTCCCTTGCTCAGCTGGTGATGCTGTGCCTGATGCCCCCCAGGACACGTTTGTCCCTCCTGGCTGCTAGGACACTGCTGACTCACATTTTTCTTGCCATTAACCATGACCCCATATCCCTTTCTGCAGTGCTGCTCTCTGTCCTCTGGTTCCCTCGTCTATACATACAACTTGGGTTGCCTCATCCCAGGTGCAGAATCCAGCACTTGCCCTTGTTAAATTTCATGTGGTTGGTGATTGCTCAGCCCTCTCATTTGTTGAGGTCTCTCTGCAGGGCCTCTCTGCCCTTGAGGGAGTTGACAGCTCCTCCTAGTTTAGTCTTACTGGCAAACTTAGTATCTCTTCAAGTCCCACATCCAAGTCATTTATGAAGGTGTCAAAGAGAGCTGGGCTGAGGATGGAGCCCTGTGGAACCCCACCAGTGTCTGGATGCCAGCCTAATGTCACTCCATTCTCTACAACCCTTTGTGCCCAACCTGTGAGCCAGTTGCTCATCCATTGTGTAATAACCTTATTCAGCTGGATATTTTGCCCATAAGGATACCACGAGAGACAGTATCAAAACTTTGCTGGAATCCAAAATTATTAGATCTACTGGCTTGCCTAGATCAAATACCTGGGTTAGGAGGTTTCCTCCATAGGAGGAAATCAGGTTTGACAAGCAGGACTCCTCTTATGAAGCCATGTGGATCTTAGGTATTCTTAAAAGAAATAAATTTGAAGTCATTGCTGTTTCTAAAATAATGGTTTCTGGTTTTGTGTATTGCACTCTTTTCAACAAAAATAAAACTTAAAAGGTCATGTTGGTTCTACATGTCTCAACTGTCCTAACTGCTACAGATATACAAATGCAATACTCTAGACAGAAATAGAAATGGCAGAAACAAGAAAGGGCTTAGATAGTATAAACTTGCTATAATAACTTAACAGAAATATAGAATTATAAAGACAAAAATGTAGTAAAACATGACAAGAAGAAATCCTGCATCAGATGCTAAGTCAATTAAAAATTAGATTTGTTTTAATATTGCTCTAGAGCTCAAAATTAAAAAAAAAAGACAGTACATTCACTGTATGCCAATTCCTTACCAGCCTCATACAGAGAATTCTTGTCAGACAAGACTTCGTTAATTTAATACATTATATATTTCAAGAAATAAAAACTTATCCCAAAGAGAACTCTTGTTCCCTTAGTCTCATAAAATTTCAGCATTTTTGCAGTGCCATTGGCAAAGGTAGCAGTAAAATGCAGGGAAAGATTTTAAAATTGATAGTATCCTGCTGTGCTATAAGTACATTTAGTGGTTATATCACAGGAAAAAAGCCTTTTGAAAGGCTGCACAAGACAGATATATGCTGAATGCAAAGTGCAAAAATGAGTAAATCTGGTCCTAAAACTATGGAGGATATACTTTACAATTACTAACTGATCTCATATATGCAGTGACAGTGCATTCTTTTCAACATAAGAGCTCATGTATCCAATTTCCATAATCTCAGCATAGTTAAAGCAAGTGCAGAGCTAAAGTTCTTTTCTCTCCAGCACTGCTTATTCCACATCAATTCTCACTGATCTGAGAAGGATTTTTAGAAATAACTATGGCAAAATTCAGCCTCATGTCATTATTTTCAAGTAATACAGATGAATAGGATAGGTCTGACAAAGTACAGGTGTAACTGAATATAGAGGACTTTGAGGCAGTCAGATTCCTGCAGTTAGGAAATCTAAGCAAACAAATAGATCTACAAAAGGAAAAGGGACAGGAAAATTTAAGCAAATAAAAATATGCAATTTTTGAAGTGGAAGAAAAGTTGACTATTCCTTGCCCTCAGGCTGCACGTTATGCTCAAACTTAAAGCTCTCTCACACAAGCACTTTCATATCCTTGGATTTTATAAACCCTATGTTAGACTTAATGCCAAACTCATAAAAAACCTTAACTACTGGGACAAAATCACTACTAAAATAATTTAAACAATGAAGTTATTCAGATTTCACTGAGGAATTTAAAAATTAACCCCTGTGATAGTTAATGAGCTGGTAACTACAGTGTTTAGGTAGAATGTGGACTTGAGGTTCCAGACTTCTCTGAGATGAGCAGAGCACAAACAGAAAGGTAAACAGGGGGATCTCATGAAAGGATTTGGTTTTATTGCAGTACAAAATGAGAAATTTGGTGTTGAAAATTAACCTTGGTTATTTTTCACTAAAGTGTAGATTGCTGATAACAACTTTCATCTTGGACATATCATTATTAAATATTTCAGGTCCAGTAGGTCTATATTTGCCATAGGACCACATTATTTTGACTGACTTCACCTTTTCAGTCCCCAACAACATCCACAGAAGCTTTCGTCACACAACCCTGCTTTGGTGTTACTTGTATATTGTTTTCATTGAGCTATGCTGTTCTGACAGCATGCAATTTCTAAGTCTAGCCTGCTGTCACTCTTTAATGCTCCTGCTCCCAAGAACTAGACATATGTTCAGTTATATTTAGAGCATAATTCAACAAAATATTTAAGTGTATGTTTAAATCTATTTCAATGAGTTATGTATTTTGATAACTTAGAAGATATGGGGTTTAAAGTATTTCTCAGGTTTTATACAGACAGTATTCTTCACCTTGTATGTGAAATTCATTTTTTTAAAAATATGTATTTATCTTGTCCTTTCAGTTAGCACTGTTTAAAAGAAAGTGTGAAGTAGAAATACTAGCTGACATACTGTCAAATCACAGCCAAAACCTGGATTTTTTAATCTCTAAGAAGTCAACACACAAACACTGAATCACAATTAACCACAAAAAGAAGGAATATATGAATTAATTAAGTTTAAGCCTTGATAACTATAAATTGTATTTTACTCACATCTATAGGCATCATGATTCATTTTTCATTTTGATACATATAGAAAGGAAGAAAAGAAGTTCTGTCTGGTCTCATAATCCTAACAGTTCAAACAGGTTCCTATGAAAAAATTGGAAGCATTTGTGAATTTATAGAAAACAAAATTCTTCTCAATGTGTTCATCTGATTTTAATATGAATGGAGCTCTGGAAAAGACATACAGAGCCAATTTCAAAAAAGGTCTCTATGCCTCCAGCAGAATCAATCCCAGTTTGGGTAAAAAGGCTCTCTACACTGCTCACATTAATAATGAGGTGTCTTTGATACTAAATATGGAGATATCCTTTGGCAGAAGGTGCAGCTCATAGAGAAAATGTGCAGAGAAAAACAAGAGTGTGAAATACCATCTTTTTTCCAGAGTTTAAGGATTCCATCACCCAGAATCAGAACCACTCTTTTGGATAAGTAACCAAAGAACCCACCCACTCTTAGGCTGGGACTGTGATACCACATCCTATGTGTATGGTGCTCCTCAGCCTCCTGTTAGAACTGCTTTTACTGCTCAGCAAAGAATTTAATGAAAAAGGTGAGCAACCACATGAAAAGGCCACTTTGGCAACCTAGTAATTATGGCTGAGAAGATACTTGGCATGTGCTCTTGCTATATGTACCTGCTGCAAAGGCTGTGCTTTTATGCAGTGGTGTTTAAAATGAGGTTTAATCATTCCTGATATAAAATGCCAAGTTGAGTTTATGCTATGGTCCTAATGAAATGCCCATGTGTTAGATTTGACACCTATAATTACAGCCCAATTCAAGAATGCAGAGAAATTCACTTTTATTTTGTTTACTGCTTTCAATATTGAGCAATCTGGTCTAGTGGAAGGTGTTTCTGCGCATAGCAGTGGGGTTGATCAAGATGGTCTTTAATGTCCCTTCCAACCCAAGTCACTCTGTGATTCCATGATATCACCACTGTTGCTATTATAACTATCTTATGAATTAAAGATTTCTGAATTGTCCCACTAATCATAAAATGGTGGCTAAACCAGGTTTGTCATAGACACATGTCCACCCTCCCATAAATAGGAGGCCTATTTTCATTGAAATAAAACAAGATCTCACCTCCATCCTATCATTAAAACAACCCCACAGCAACTCTTCAGTTCTCTTCTGGCAGTTCCCAGTTCAAGAGTAATGACAGATTCTCCTAACATCCCTATCTCTTGCTTGTTATAATTTAGCAGACTTTCCTCACAAAATCTTCCCTAAAAATCCCCTCAGTTTCCCCTAGCAGCATACTCCTCTAGTAGTAATAGCTCCTTTTCTCCCTTTTTGGTACATGGATAAATTAAACCAAAATCACTGCAATGATCCCACTGCTGAGTGACATCTATTCCTTTGTTAAATGTGGATGAAGAAGGGTAAAAGACACAGAAGTTATCAGGAGTATTGGTAAACTGTGAGGTTTACAGCAAGTAAAATACTACTCAAGCAGTATTTGCTTGAGGGTCAGTGCCTTTTAGCATAAAAAGCTTGAAATTTTCAGCCTCCAGAATACCAACATCAAACATACCACCACTGCACAGGCTTTAGTTTCTTGGGAGGCTGTAAAGATGTTCACATCTGATTAGCAAATCCATCTTACTGGAGAAAACAACATTTGGATAGTCATGTTTCTCTAGGCAAAACCTATTTCATGTTGCAAAGGTAAGTGGACTCATGGTACAAATTGATCTATTCAAAATATTTTGCTGTAGTGCTGCTGGGAAAGTGTTTATCATGTTATACTAAACTACGTCAGTGCTGGGCTAGTATCTGTACTGCAGTAAGAAATATATACTTTTTAAAATTTATTTATTCCAGCCACAATCTGTTGTATGGAACAATATTTATGTATCTTACATACATGAGTGCATCTTGGTAATGCATACTCAGTTTCCATACTGTAGGGATGCACACTACAGGCAATTCAGTTTTAAAAGCAACAAAATTAACAGATTGGCTCCCTCTTGAATCCAAAGTGGTACTCAGACATGTTAGTCGAATTAGTAACGATGCCTACTGTTCATCTTGCAATGTGGTTTTGTGGAATTTTAAGCCACATCTTTCTCTCATTTGAATAGCCAATTTCTTTATCTGGAAATAAATTACTTTTGGAGATATTTTAGTGAGAGAATAAAGTTTCCAAGCATTTCTCATACATAAAATATATCAAGTCCATGTGAAATGCCTCAAACAGAACACTCAGCTTGTAGCAGAGGCTTTCAATTTTACCTTTTATTCTCTGTAATAGTTACAAGCCATTTTTCTCTTCTTTTCAGTATTTGAATGGCATATTTCATTTCACACATCCATTGCTTTCTGCCCAGCACTGTAATTCAGCAAAAGGAAAAAGCTTAGTATTTGAAAATGTCAGCTGCCCAAAAGATATTTAGAAGTCTGTGAATGTTAACCTTTCTAACATTTGCTTAAAGCCATCTGAAATTAATTTTCCTCTCTGCCTTCCCATATCTGAATAAGGAGAAAAAACTACTATAAGATGCCTATTTAAGCAGAAACTGATACAAGGTGTATGATCTCTGGGGAAAACAGGCCTCCTAATATATGTAAATAACTCCCATTCACATTACCATAACTGCAGAGGAACAGATTTTCTCCCAAGATTTTTATTCAGTAAATTAAATTCATGTTCGCCTCTCTCAGTTCCTTTTACTTATTCTCATAAAAATTGTTTTTTCTGATGATCTGTGCACACCTTTCTCATCAGTTCACCGTACATAAAATTAAATTAATAGAGATATAGAAGTAGCTTTAAATAATCTTAGTGCTGAGGATATATGTTTTAACCATTGATTATCAATTCATCAAGTCAAGATTACTGGCAAACACATAAATCCTGAAGTAAACTTTGAAATTATTATCAATTCAAATAAGACTTCACTGCTTAACCATAAAACACTACAGAACTACAGAGTAAAATGCCTCAATTTGCTGGATCATCATTAATGTGAATGTGACACTGTCTATTATATGTTTGATTGCATCCTCTCAACACAAAGTAAAATGAAACTGCAGATCTGATTAAAAATAACACACTATGTAATCATTTCAAAGCAACACAACAGAACTAAAATTGTTTGTAAAGAAAAAATAATGATCTTAAAATGATTTATGCTTGACACAAGTAACTTCTTGCTATTGATACAGTTTGTTCTCCATATCACAACAAGGTTTTTAAAACTATATTCCCCAAAATAAATAGTATATGCTTGACACTAATAGGTCCCATTTGGATGAAACAATATGAGTTTACAGAGGCAAATCTGAATTTTTCACTTATTTTTCTTCCCTCTGTGATATTGAGAAAAGGAAAAGTTACACTCTTTCCTGCTGATGTGCAACCAGAGCCTCCTGCAGAAAACCTACTCTAGGCCACATAAATGAAAAATGACCATGGCAACCAGAACAAATATTAGACAATGTGAGGCCACAACCAAGACCTATGTAAAGCCCTACTTTTTACTTTTGAAGTACTTAGCTTCTCCTTTTTCTTTTAAAATCACATCTGAGCTCCATCTAGAATCCACATGATTCATTATTCATCCACACTGTTATATTCTCAAAACATGCTAGAGTTTGGTGTCTAGAGTCCCATATCCAGTGTCCTACCACACATCAATCTCCTTATCCCATGACAGATACATCCCAAGCCTACCCCAAGAGACAGACCACTTCCCTTTCGCACAGCAGAGTGCTACCCTTCCTATCAGGAATTCCCTCTGTTCTTGACAGGAGATTTGGCACAAGGGGCATCTGTACCCACATGTAGGATCTTATCTTGTGCTACTATTCTGAGAAGAGCATCAATTTCAAGGCCTTAAATGAGGAATAGCAGCATTCAAGGTCCTTCCCTAGGAGCCAATACGTGTTCTTTAGCATTCCAAGAACACCTGACTAGCAAGAAATGCTCCCCACTGTTGCAAACTGTCAGATACTAATTTCCTAATCCAATATGAACCTAGTGTTAATCAGTCTAAAAACACTGTTCTTCATGACTGCAGACTTCCATAGTTTGCATGAACCACTTCCACGGCATCAGACAGCTTTGTCCAAGCTGAACTCCTCAACTCTCATTAGGCTACTTACCCACACAATCTACAACCAGATTCAAGATATCTGGTTTCCTTCAGCATTTAGGTCTGCCAACAGAGATTTGTCTGCTTCCATCATCTCCCTCAAAATGCATCAGTTTCTGTGTTACTAGACTGCCAGTGTGCACCCTCCTGCTATTTTGAGCCATATATCCTTGTCTGGATATGAACCCTGTGAGGCCAAAGATGGATATACACCTTCAGGCATATGACTCCATGCTGAAGGTCTTCTAGGGACAGTTTAGAAACCTGCATCCCTGAAACCATGAGGGTTATCATGGTTTATTGCACCTTGCATTATTTCTGAAGAAATAATGAGGGAAGTCTGAAGAGCTACACCATGTACACAAGTTCAAAATACCTAGTTCAACTTAATAAAGACTGGGAAAACTGCTGCCATCTCCCTAGTACTCAGGAAGGGAAACAAATAAATGTCCCATGAAATATATGAATGCTGAGCCCTAAGGGCTTACAGCTTCCCAGAAGACTGCCCACCCATGCAGAGAAGCATAATTGTAGGGAGAGAAAGAGATGAGCCACACTATTTTCCAGAGAAGAAAAGACAGCACAGCACGTAGTATCCAAATGCAAACTGATTCACAATAAACCATTCTGAAAGGATAGTGTATCTTAAAATGAAGGCACTAATTAATCTGTTTTTGACTTGCAGGATCAGCCAGTCTGACTGGGGAACAAATAAGGGAAGCGAAGGGGAAAGAAGGCACAGTCTGCCTACCTGCTGCAGACATGATACATCAGCCTGACTGCCAAAATGAGGTGATAGCATCTGCCTGTATGTCTTGCCTCCGGATGTCCTGTGAAACTTCATTTATATCCAGCTGTTTACAGGCTTTGGTAGGGCTTTGGCAATGATTTTACTGCCAAAGGCCTGACAAAAGCTCATATAGCATATCTACTTAGCTGTACCAGATAGCAATTTTCAGAGGTTTTTTTTCCTGCACCCCTAAATTTCTATAGATTTGAATTGGAATATCTTGTCCCTTGGACAGTGGCCACCAGGGCTGAACTTTACAGATGCCAGAAAACAGTCATGAAGTCTGGAGAAACATGAGAATTCACCCTGTAGAAACCAGTGCCTTGGACCTCCATGGACCTCAGTACTTGCTCCCCACCAAGGCACTGTTAAGTAAAATCCTCCTTTGTTCACAATGGAGAAATTAAAGAACTAGCCCAGATTGAAGCAAGGGAAGAACACTAAATTAATTTTAGGATTAATTACTTGAGCCCCACGTCAAAAAGTAAAGCAGAAAATGATCCAACTTACGTAATTATCCTCAAACCTTTGGCCACTTAACCTGAAAATCCACAGAAAAGGCTGGTGGATAAGCCTCAACTTCAGCTAAGTCTGACCTCACAAAGTCCCTGAGATGTAAGACTTATCAGAAAAAAAAAAAAAAAAAAAAAAAGCAGCTTATGCAGCTTTACCTTTCCTTCCCTGCCACATATTTTGTTCTCTCCCAATATAGCTAGCTCTTCTGAACACATTGCTAGTTGGGGTTTTTTTTGGTTTTTTTTTAAATTCTTTTTTAGTGGAGTTTCAAATGATGGTGTCTAGGATAAATATTGTAATTCTGTTTCTGGTTATTTGCAAAGCAAATGGTGTTTAATCATTGCCAGAGATGATTTGACATGACATTTTCAAAACTGAATTATTCTATTTTTTACACTAAAACCTGAGCAGTTTTAATCTCAAATATGAAAAGTCCATGATTTGGATGGTGATTATGATCACAGAGTCTCCATATTACAGTCTACGCTGCTTTATGTAATTAGAATTTATCATCCATTTCTCAGAGAAATGACATCCTCAAGAAGTTTCTCTTCACCAAGATCCTCTGTATAACCTGCACATATGAATTCAGTAAAAGTCTTTACAGACACAGTATGTAAAAAATTCATCCTGTCAAAATTGCTGAAGCAATTTTGTAGATAGCTGTAGATAGCAAGGAACTGATAAATCACTTCCTTTATTCTTTACAAAGTTGACAAAACACCTGCACTGGAACCTAAATAGCATTAAGAGATGTATTTTTTTGTTTGTTTGCATCTAGTGTCTGTAAATATATGTAGTCAAAAGTCATATAAAAACCCCAATATTTCAATATAATACTTACAGGTACAAAACCATCAGTCACCTTTGCTTGAAATAAAGACATTGGCATTTCTATGAAATGAAAACACAGAAGTTTTAAGATAGCTCTTTAAGGGATTTTTGTTATCTCTTCTAGATAGCTCGCTATAGATAGTTGTACTAATTATATCTGTTATGATTACTGAACTTTTAAAACTTGGTTTAGATGGGACAGCTTTGTTCTCTGCTGAGTAGCTTCAAGGTTTATAGCTGTTTTTATGCAGCACTGGATAAAGTCTACAGGTTCAGTAGTGTATGTGGCACCAAGTTCATTTTTCATTTTATAATTAGTATCAGGTTTTCTCTTTCCTCCAAGACTCAAAATAAAAAAGGTGCAAGACATATCTGAGCTCTTGGCTTCCTCCAATGAAAGAAGGAATATCTAAAAAGCTGTGGTCCCACACCAACCCTTCCTCTCTGCTTTCAGCTGTGTATTCTTCCTTTTTGTTCATTTTGCAACTCACTGTGTCCCAACATAAATGTATTTAACCGTCTAGTCAGTAAAATGCAAGAGGGAATAAAGTGATATTAATACAGACCCTTTGTGCTGATACCAATATCACAAGCAGTTCAATCATCATCATCTTGTAGTGCTATTAAAAATTGCCATCTTGCCTCTGAGATGTCTGTGGCTTTCCCAATTCTTTTTCCCTCACAGAGCTCATGCAGCCAGGAAGGGAATTGAATCTGCAAAGGAATCTGCTGACAGAAATCCTCCAAATATGCCAGGTTTGTCTTGTGTGAGTTGCCTGATCCTGCTCACCACGTGGTCATGTTAACATGCCTGAGGGTGAAAAGCATCCAGCTGTGCAGAACAGGAAAGGAAAAACTGTCTCTTTCAGAAGCCATTTCAGTTGATAACAACCTAAAACAGCTCAATGAAAGGTGGGATAAGAGGCGTACTAGTCATAAATTTTTAAATAGTAATTATTTAGGCTACATATCCAAAAGATGTAAAAAAATGTGTTTAGGCATCAGCACCTCATTGCAAACCTAAGGAAGAGCCAAATACAAGTTTCAAGTGTGAAAATCTGTTCAGTCTATTGAAAATTATATGGTATTCAATCATTCTGAAATCACCATGATAGTAATAAGCTCAAATGCAATGTTTATTTTGATGACTGAACGACAGATTGTTACTGGCATTGGAAAACCTCTAAGGTCTACTAAAAAGATATCTGAAAGGATGGTAGAAGCCAATCAACCTTTTATCAGTTGACTGCCTTTGCTTTGAACACTGGACTGCTAACAGAAGCATCAAGATGTTTAGAATACTACCATCCTGCCTGCATTTTAATGATAAAAATAGATAACTTCAGGACTTTTTGTTGTTGTTGTTGTGAAATGTAATCCAAAAGCTCTGAAATCCCTCAATCAATCAATAGATTGATTTGTTCTAGAAATTCTCTCAAAGATTTTTTTCAACCAAGATACCAACCAAAAATATGATTTTGCATCCTTCCAAGTATACCTATTTTATGGTGAAATTTCTATCACCAGGCCTTGGTTTCAAACACTTCACAAGCAGCGCCCATCTGAATTCAATGCATGTTCTGCTGACAGACCAGTCCAATGAAACTTCTTTGAATAAGAACTGTGTACTCGTGAAACAAATTTTAAATGGAAATACTATAACTGAATAACAGTTTTAAAGTGATGGGCTGTGTGTGATTCGAAAATAAAGTCAGTTTACAGTGAAAACATTTTAAAAACTGCTGAATAAAAGAACCTGGAAGAGTCTGCAGAGCTCTTTAAAATCTATGTGAGTGGATAAACTGAAATGGTCTACACAATTTTGTTAAAATTGTTAAAATTTATTGTATTTTGTTAAAATTAATAACATTAACTAGTAAAAGTCTTCACCAGAACATGCAGTACAAAATTTCTTTTATTTAGTTACCAAAAAGGAAGGCAAGCATCAGAAGATGTAAGAAGTGTGTTTCCTGAATTAACAGAGACTTTCAGTCAATTATAAGAAGCCCAGTCCACTTCCAGAGGTTAGGGATTATGGGGGTTTTTTTTTATTTTTTATGATTGAACAGTGATATTCTCATCAGAATTTTTGGGAAGAAAATATTTACTTCTAATATGGTACTTTGGTCCCAATGTGGAGTTGAATGAATGGTCTGTAAGATCTCCTAACTCAGACATCTGTTGCACAGTTGTAGACTGAGGGCATCAGGTCTCTGTGATCCATGACACCTTCCTAGCCTATATTCTCATACAGAAATAATAATCACAGTTGTATAGTCAAAGATGCAACAAATATCATGCAGGTAATAGTACTGAAGTTTCTGTGGATGCCAAAAAGATTCTATTTTTGTAATTTTAGCTATCAACAGAGAATGGAACAGAGTTCACATATGAAAGACCTGTAATACTTTAAATGAGTATATACAGAAGAGATTGAGTTGCAAATCATCATGGTTTTGTAACACTTCTCCACAATTCAGTGCCCCCACTGAGACTACAAACCACAGGATGCTTTCTCTCCCTCACCTGTTTTATCCTCCTCCTTCCCACTCCAGCAGGATGGAATTGAGAACTGGAGGCAAAAAAGGCAAAAATCAGGGGTTGAGATAAAATCAGTTTACTGGAAACCACAGTGAGATAAGAAAGCAAACAGTAGCAGGAAAAAAAGTAAGAAACTATTCACATGGGAAAAAACCTCCTGGTAATAGACAATACTAGACAGCTTCCTCCACCACGTTTTCTTGGACTGGGAGGAATCACTCCTCCTTGGAAGAGAGTTCCTTTTCCATGCCCCTGTCAATGATGTAGGTGGTATAGAATAACCTCTGTGTTCTAACCATGCTTCTTCAGGCTACTGAAAAAACTGACCGTGCCCTGGCTGGAACCAAGACAAAATATCTGTTCTTTCAGTTTTTGTATAACATAATTGGGACACAGAAATTTGTTGAAAGAAGTTAAATCAAACTTCTCACAAGAGATAGCTTTCTTCCACTTCTCACTTTTTAATTCACCTTTTACCACCACAAAGTCTTAGTGTAAAAGTTTATGAATACATTGAACCACATATTTTGCATTATCACCTCCGGAACAGTGAAAATGAGATTATAAGAGAGTGATGTTGAATTATTTAAGTTGTAACCCACTTTCAATCTATGCTATTATGCAAAAATTATTTTTACCATAGATTTTTTCATAATAAAAAAAAAAATACTGCACGTATTTCAGTGTGAATAGGCACAGCAATTAAAATATTATAAAAGAACATTGGGGAATCATAGTCTTTCTATTGAAGTAATTGCAGGTATTCATATCAGCTAAGCTTTATTTGGAAAACAGTTTAATTTGATTGTAATAGATGAAAGTGCATTACATAAGTTAACTGATATATTTACTTACAATTAAGGTGTTTAGTTAAACCCTGATAATTTAGTAGGCAGATTCTCTTGACTTCATTGAGTCTGCACAAAGGGAAATAAAGGATACAATTGGCATTACAGGTGTGATTGTACACCTACACTTAACAATAGGAAAATTAGGCTAAATTGCTAAATAGTATATAGCATTTATTTGATTACTATTAGTAATGAATTTTTTATTATTATTGTTTTAGATAAATTTTATTTTTGTCATGCCAAACTTCAGACCAACTTTCTTTTCAACCAGTAGGAAAAAAACCAGGAAACCTAGGGACATACCTAGCAATTGAGGATGTGACTTTTCAGGATGAAACCAGTTACTTACAGCATAATTCGAACTGACCTCCTATAACCCACAGCCTTCAAATCTGTTCTACAATATCAGCCTATACATGTGAAAAATGTAAAATTCCTTAATCACAAAGAAGCTAAATGCAGGATGACATTATAGAGCAGCAATTGGTGTGCTGGGGGCCAGAGAGAAATGTCACAGCTAAGCTTTTGAATTCTTACTCTTGTCTCCTTACTAACTATTTTGTAACTTCACTAGAGTGCTTTATCCTTGCAGTTTCTTAGTGGTTTAAAGTTCAGTTTAGATTACCACATGCTGGTACTTGTAATTGCCACGGGCTTCACATCTGTTTTAAGAGGGAAAATAGTCAGAGATCATCATGTCTCTGTGATGGCAGTGGAAGTAAAAGCCAACCTGTTGGATATTTCATAGGCCAAGTAAGCCTCACATTCCAAGTGTAAGTTGGAAGAAAAGTCTCAGTTATTTCTATTGTAGAATTCTCCTGCCTAGTGTCTTGATTAGATTCTGTTTGGAAAATCAAAGCAACCAAAAAAACTGGCCATGAAAAATCTCAGTTTGCTTGTTAGGTTACAAAACATTTTTAGCTTTCTTTAAATGACAGCTAACGACAAATAAATCCTAACAAAACATTTCCCTTAAAAAAAATTTGTGAAGTGAAGCAACCATCTACAACAACCCCTCAGCTAAAGACAGCTGTGACCCAATCTCAGCTGTTTTAATTAATCATTTAGCAAATATTTTATAAAATATATTAAACAGATATCTCAAAATTAAAAAGACTGCATTTATTTGAAAGCAAAAGCTTCCTATTTATCCTTAGAGAGATTTTTCCAAGTTAGTACACTAAAGAGACTATCAAAATCTTAAAATGTTAAAAAATGCAAAAAATATTGTGTGCCATTTACTTGCAGGAGATTTTTGCACAAATGAAGTCTGCTTATAAGGAAGAAATTAACATAGCATATGGCAGCTTTCAGAATGAGTACAAGAAGAGATCACCAAGTATCCCTGGTAAATTTTCAAATACAGAGGTCTCTCCAGAATAAATAGCCCTTCAAGATGCTTAATTCTGTGAACACTCAAGAAACAACTGATCCTCACAAAAGGCATGTGCCTCCTGACTAAAGAAAAAAAAATGAAGAAGTACTGATATAATGCAAAAAAGAGCAAATCAAAATGTTGACAGCCACTAACTGGTTTTGCCATTTTACTCCAAATTCAATAATTTAGACAAACTTACAAAAACTAGGTATTACATGGATTTTTCAAAATCAGACTATGGGAGTTTCAGTCCCAGTGAAAGCCAATGGTGTGCTTTTCAGGCATTTATATTACTTTATGGAAAATCTTCCCTTAGTGTACATATGTATCCCCTGCTATATCTATTATTTTCTGCAATTACAGAAGAATGGTTTTGGCCATCACTCTATTCAACATGGTGCAGTTGTGGATCACCAGCAAAATTGTGCTTATATCCATTGTTTTAAAGAAAAATTAAACCTTGATTTTATGAGTAAAGGGTAGAATTATAGTTTAAGATTATTATGTTTTCAATTTGTTGAAATCACCTGACATGAAACTAAGACAGAGAAATACACATTCTTAATAAAAATAAAATAAATATTTTCCGAATTTGAGCTCAGTATTTTCTGCAAATCAACTAATAGATGTGAAGAGACCTGAAACCACCATTATCAATTCCTGAAGGTAAACTAATCTGGAAAAGGAAGTACTCCCTTCTACTCCTTTCCAAGACTAGAGATATCTATTTTCCTTTTTTTTCTTTTTTTTTTTAATTAACCCATTTATACAATGTGCAAGGTCCCTTTTCTGCTCTCAAAATTGGCAACTTTATCCCTTTTTTTGGTAGATTTTTAATGAGTTGTTGTAGTCTTCGTAAACTTGAAGACAGAATGATAGCTCCACATATCTATCTCATTGAAATGTCGATGAATCATACCAAATCTTCTAATAATGATAATTTGTTAACTCAGGCTATTCCAGTTTTCTGCAGAGACCTCTTCTACACAGCATGTTTCTTCTAGAGGCCTTGACATATAAGTAGAATTTATAGCAGAATCTTTTTTTTTCCCACTTAAACACTTTTTTTAACAGACAAAAATGCAGTAAGTAAAAAGACACATTGAAGATTTGTGCATAACTGAGTGCTGCGCTTCTTTGTATTTAAGTTCCAGCCTAGTAAAAAAAACCCAACCAACAAATAATAATTAAAAACCCCATCAAAACAAACAAATGAACAAACAACCCACACACATGCACACTTATAATTACATCTGTGCCCTTAAAGCAGTCATTAAAAAGGCTTATTCTAAAAAATCACACTGTGTACAATAACTATTTTTAAGAATGATAACTTACAGTCTGTGGTAAGTTTGATGATATTTTCAGGTTCCTTTAATCACAAACTCAACTACAAGTATAATGAAGAAATTTCAAGCTACCACTTAGCATTCAGTCATTGCAATAAATACCAAAGCTACAATGAGATGAAACAATGTAAGTCAGATATTAAATTCAAATGGTTTTTCAAAGGTAGACTTTACATATCAGAACTGGAACACTCTTGTGTTACAGACACAAAAATGAAATCCATACTCTGTAAAAGTCTTGCCACAAATAGTATAAAACATGTGCAAGGGAAAAAAAAATAGGAAAAAACCTCTACTGTCCACATTTCAGGAATCGTGAATTTATACCTAATGAGATTCTCTAAACAGCTAAACATTTACTAGGATAGGATGTGGTGGGGTACTCCTATCAGTAAGTAAATGTGAAAGATCAATTATCCTCGCCTCAAGGACTGATCCATAAAGAGCCTTAAGCAATGGTGTACTGAATTCCATGACATCTTCCTCATCAGGCGTTAGGCTCTCAGGATACTGTAGAGGCTGGAAATCACCAAAAACTTTCTGTGCCATAGAAATCAGCCACGAAGAAATGTTGAAGAAAGATTTATCTAAAGTGAATTCTTTTTGTGGGGTCTAGGTTCTTAAGATATGCCTGTTGCAAGGACTCCTATCAGAATAACCTGGATTTATGTGTTTAGACTGATCTAAGTTACATTTAGGGTCTTCAGCCCTTTGTCAATGTGAATTTCAACATTGGTAATTCATGTTTCCTGATTTCCAAAAAAGTAATTCAACCATTAAACCTTAACTTTTTAGTATAAAGCCTTAGCTCTGCAGATAATAGATGCACTGATGTTGAGTCTTTAATTATACAACATTAAAAGTTGTATAATTTTGTTCTCTATGTATATAAGCATATCTTATTAAGAAATTACCTCCCTAAAAGACAAGTATTACTTTAGTTTTTTTCAGGTAAATCCATGAGGGAAATTTTCAGGATAAAAGGCCACCCTTGTGTCTTGCTGAGACATCTCATCAGTTCATTAATTGAATTGGGTGAATAAAAGCAGAGAACAAAAGGTTCACCACAAATGGTTACATTGGTATTTTTAGTATAGCCATTAACACTTCTTTTATAAGAATGCTTTCCTGCCCTCAGATGTATTCAAAATTAACCAGCCAGAACCAAGCCCACAGATGTGTAGGATCACTAAGTGGCTTCAGCATGATAAATAAGCCAACTATAGAAAATTTGCAGTAGACCATAGAGCAGGCACAAAACCCACAACATCCCAAAACCAAGCATACAATGGAGGTGGCAATACCAGGTGATGGCTTATACTTTGTAAAAAATTACCACAAAGTTTTAGTTTTAACAATTGCATCGGGCTGAACATGTTTTCATTAGCAATCTTTCACTAGTGGCTGTATATTTTCTTGCTGTACAGGGGAAAAAGTAAAGATTTTTATTTGATTTGTGTAAAAATACTACTTAAAGAAAATAAAGCAATGTTTAGGGATTACCCAAATAACTCTCTGTGCTGTTTAGCTCATTAGTTTATCTCTTCCTCTCATAATTTTCTCAAATAATAACTATATCTGAACAAACATCCCCTCCTCCAATTTATTATTCCATAGAATTTCTCTTAAATGCAATTGCTGGGGATAAATCATCTTTGCACTTGGAAGAGAAATCAAAATCAGTATGAAGAAATTGTTTAACTGTGTTGCTTTTAATTAGATAGTGGCAGATCTCATTAGCAATTTTGAACTATTGTTCAACTATGAAAGGGAAAAAAACCCCAACAACAAACAAACAGAAAACCAGTAGTGATTAATTCTTAATATTCAAAGGTAGAGCAAGTATGTATTCCCAACACATCCAAGATTCAGTTGATTCTCTCTTTGTACCTGGAAGATAAACTGAATTTTCCTTCTTTCAGGTACAAGGATGTCTGGGCATTTTAAAATTCAATGTTTACATCTAAAGAAAAATAATCTTTTTTCACGATTTTTTTAATTATGGTTAAATTATGCAACCATTCTTTGTCTAAACATGTATAGAGACAGAAGGCCATTTAGTATTTTTTAGTATTAATGGTTAGTATTAATGTTTAAAAGTTGTCTTTCTATGTGCAAGTACATTTTCTTTTCAACAATGCATACTACACTCATAAGTTATAAAAAAAATTGTTAGCAAACAATCAGAAGGGCAATTCATTTTTATAAAATTTAATATAGGATTAGAAGCGTGTGTAACCTTTAAAATTTGGAAGTACATGAAATTTTCATTTAAAAACACAAAAAACATGATCATCATTTGAAAAATGTATTGAAAATTGGAGTCAGTTAATTTGATTAACATAGGAAGAATATACAATTTTTAAAGAATTGTGTGCTTAAGTACATTAAACTAAGAAATGGTAAAATATCAAGAATTAAAATATTCAGTAGTCACATTTCTTCAACTCTTTATCAACTAGTCAAGGCTAAACTACTTACCATGATGTCTTGGGGTGACACGATGTTTGTATCCCAATCATCTGATAGGTCTGGGAGCTGGGGGAGGGGAGAGGTGCGCAGTTTGCTTTTAGAAACTGTCCTCCACCGGCTGGCCTTGAGAGTCGAATTCAACACACACAGAGAGGTTGTTTTTTTTTTTTTTCAGTAGTTAGTTAGTGTGTAGCTAGTAGGAGGGGGGAGAAGCTTCGCTTTCTTTTTTTCTTTCTCCTCCTGTTTTTTTTTTTTTTTCCTGTTTTTTTTTTTTTCCCCCTTTTTTTGCCTTCCCTTGGAACTGTTAAAAATCTCTCCAGGCTGAGGACCCGGGGGAGCGCCGTGGGGGTTGCATCTGGAACCCACCAAGATCTGCACAGCAACGTTTCCCAGCACCAGAGGAACTGAGACAGAGCAGCCACCTACAGGACAGACTTCTTTGCTAAATCTGTCATCTCTCCAGAATGGCACGAAGTTCTTATCATCGGGTATTGTTCAATTTATTGTGCCAGGGATTGCTTTGCCTGTTTAATAAACAGGGTTCTTTCCACTTCTCTCTGAGGAGGTTTCTTTTTTCGAACTGGTTGAGGGGAGGGGAGGGAGTGCACCTTAGGAGGTTTCCTCCCAGATTTGCCCTAAACCACTACACATGAAGAATGTCAGATGTGTTGAAGGTGGTGACTGAGTAGGGGAATTAAATGTTGAAAAATACCAAACAAAAAAAAAAAAAAAAAAAAAAAAAGCAAGTTGCTCCTAAATCATTGGGCATCTATACTAGCTTGTAACACACAAAAAAGTGATGGTAGAGTGATTATGGATAGACTGATTCTTGAACTCAAGAAGACAGAATGATGGAATTGCTAGGAAATTACTAAGAAAAAATATTGCTGAAGAATCACAGAATCATGGAATGGTTGTGGTTAAAAGGGAGCACTAGAGTTCAAGTGGTCCATCTCTCTGCTCAAGCAGGTGACCTAGAAAGGTTTCCCAGTACCATGTTGAGACAAATTTTAATACCTCTAAGGATGGAAACTCTACCACCTCCTGGGTAATGTGGCAGAGCTCGATCATCCTCACAGTACAAAAGCATCTCCTGCTTTTAAGAGGGAAACTCCTATGTCCTCCAGATGGCAAGGGTTAAAACTAGAGACAATTGAGAAGTTAGATTCACATCATAACAGAACTTATACAGAAATTATAGGATAAAATGCAATTGTTGCTCCCTGGATGGAATGCAGTTGGCATGTTCCCTTATCATCCCCCATACAACCATAAGCACCTGCTAAAGGAATGGAAAGGAGGGCAGAGCAAAGTAGAAACACTGTGGCCAAGGATCTCTTGAAATCCTTGCAGGGATCGGAACTCAAAGGGACTTTGCAGCAGAGAAACCGCATAGAACCTGTCAGCCAGGGACGATAGGAGATATCTTGCTGCTGAGTCAAAAACTGTGGTGAAATTCTTCTCAGGTAAACTTGGTACATGTTAGCCTACTTCTAATAATTATGCACACCTTCATCCCAAAATTACCCACCTCCAAGGTGTGACCACCTTTCACTGGGCATGCCCTCTTTATTGTTTTTGACTATCTTTAAAAGCAAAGCAAGAGAATTTTACACCAATCTGTAACAAAGGTATGCGTGTCCTCTCCCCCATAGGGATGCCCACTGGGTAAGAACCATATTCTGTGCATACTGAGTACTTTTATTGGGGTTTAAAATGCAGAGCTCGACTGCATATTTCTTTGAATATGTCTTTGCAGTCAGATGCTTTCAGCAACAATCCTCAAACCTTAACCTGTCACACTTTTATAACAAGGAGTGTTTTTCTGTAAACTTTTAGTGTGAGTCCTTCAAGGGTGCTGGCAGTCACCATCAGTGGGTGATATACGTGAATAAAATGAGAAGACCCACTGATGGGGGTTGTGAAGTGATGTGTGAGATGGTGTGTGTGCCCCTAAGTCAAAATGCCCTCTGATCCAGAAGGACCATTCAGTCAAGGACCTCTGACAGACTGGTTGGACACAAGGCTCTTGGCTTTTCTGGAGAGCTGACAGATAAATTGAATATTAAGGGTTGAGGAAATCTCCCCATGCTTAAGGGTTGAGGAGATCTCCCCTTTTTTAACTTGAGAACCCTGAGCTCTTTTCATAGCTATCTGTTTTTCATATGGCCTTCCCCCAGCATGCTCTAATGTATGGGGTTATTCTTTGCCAGGTAAAAGACAAGATGTCTTTCCCCTTGTAAGGGCTTTGTCAGTCCATTTCTGCAGACAGCTGAGGTCCTCCAGAATGGCAGAACAAACACAGTGTAAAACTTGTAATCATCATTTATCTGGATAGAAAAAATGATCTTCAAGACAGGAGGCAAATGCGCCATCGGCATAAAACAATATTCACTGCAATCTACAGAGCAAATAAATCTTTCTTTTTAGGTATGTGGATTACACTACTCAAATAAAATCAAAGTGAGTTTTGGCCTTATCACCTCTTACACTTTTGTTTGATTTTATATGATGGTTTTCTAGTATTAATAACTTTGGTAAATGTCAATCCTGCAGAATAAAACTCTGCAGATTGCAATCGATATTGCAAATATAAATTATAAAAAAATGCCCAATACCAATAGCAGGTTATCACAATAAGTCTTACAAATCATCAGGTATTTTAAAATTTAAATCATGAATACTTAACTGTCTTCTAATTTTCAATTTTTCTGCAAATAATTTTGCATGTTCTACACTGGTAAAGAAAATGCTACACTTTGTACAGCATCACACCTCCTCCTGGCTTTTCTTTAGGCTGTCTCATTTTCCACAGCTGGGGATGTTCTCATTTCCCATTGTATAAATGACAGCTTGGTGTGTAAGGACAGGAAAAAGGAAGCTGGCAATGAAAGAACATCATGTGTCTGGATCATTTTTTCATAAGATGGAAAAATGGAAAATGAAAAGAGCCATACTGCTCCATTTCAGCATTTTTACCTCATTTTTTTTGTCAAAAACCTGCATGGTTCCTAAAAGATGAGTTTCACTCTATAGGTTATCTGCTTTTTTCTGTGAAGTGCAGTTTAAAAAAAAAAGGAGTCAAAAGAGTGTTTACCTTTTGGCAGTTTTGAGGCCTTGTTCAGATTTGTAAGATCTGCTGTGATTTGATTACTAAAGTCAGTTGAGGCCCTGATAACTTCTAGGTACAGATTGCCCTGAGTCAAAAGAGAGTGAGAGCATCTACAGCCTTTGTTTCACCTGATCCAATGCATTTGCTCTCAGTCCTGCAATGTGCTTACAGCCACTCAGCTGCACAGATTTCTTTTCCCACAGTACTGTTCCAGAGACCTGCTTCCCCTCAGTAAATCTCAGCTCAAATTAGGATTCCTCTTTGTAACTATTCCTCTGCTTCACAGCTTGCTCATTAACTTTGAAATCATTCAGCAAAACTTAATTCTTATAAGTATGTGGAGAGGGCCTACCGTCTATTTATGTCACATATGTAGCTCACTGCATGAGAGGCTAAAAGTAGACATAGAGAATCCAACATTGTTAATCTGATCTGGTTTCAAGGAAATGACAAATGGCTTTGTTTTCTTTTTCAAAAACAACTATGTTGCAAAGCAACTTTGTCAAGAACTGAAAAGGCGAAATAATTCAGGCTTGACACCTTGATTGTGAATAGCAGCCTGCCAAAGTGCCATAAAGACTAGTGGTGGCTGCAAATATGGGATTTAATGTGTCAATTTGTTTGGATGGAGATTTGTCAAGATTAGAGGTAAAAGTTACACATAAAAAAGTTACACATTTTTCCTTGGAAACATGTAGTAGGCAATCTAGTTGTAATCATGTCTTCTTCGTATCTCCCTGTTACCGGTGAGTTGTGCACATCCCAGATAACATCTCATGATGCTGATTCTGTGACTATGTAGATCTCCATTCCAGATGAATGTTTCCCTACTTCCCAATGCATTTTTAATATATATTACACAGTACAAGATGGTAATTTTTGACAATAAATTCTTTCCTGTTAGAAAGCATTTCAAAATGTCCACAGTGGCATTCAAAACAGATTATTTGTTGCTCGTGTGGTTTGGGGTTTATTTTCTTTTTTTTAGAAGTAAGATATATAAGCAGGTGAATTTGTGCCACTTTCTTACATATTTATTGAGGACATACAGAAGTTGTCTGAAAGTCTCATTCCATTCCTTGAAACACACAGAATGTGCTTTGGAGATTTATCAAATGCTGATAGCTACCATCTACCTCAGAAACCAGGGATGATCATGATGTATAAAATCCAGGAAATTGTCACAGACATTGTCAATGAGGAAAGAACACAATACTGAAAAATGCTCACATAGACAGCAGTGGCAGAGTTAATGCTATAGCTGGTTACATTAAGCTCTGAACTGTGCTAAAGAAAAGATTGCAAAAGAAGCAGCAAAAGGCTCTACATGAGATCGTTTAATCCATTAGACTTGAGGTGAAGAAAGAGCTCAAGCACCCCTTACTCAAGATGGTTAGTAAACACACTGATAAATCTCCATCAGACACACAGATGTCAAGAAAAACTGGTAGGAAAACCAAATTACTTGGCACTGGGGGATTTGGCTCTGCAGCAATATAACAAGCAATATAACCGAACAGTGATGGAATCTTTTCCTTCTTTTTAAACCAAATAAAAATTTGACATTATAATAATTTGTTATCATAAACTGAAGATTATGACATCCAAAAGAAAAAGCAGCTGTTTCTAGAGAAAGACTGGGGACAGTCAGACTCCACACTGTAAAATATACATTGAACAATGTGCAGTGATCAATTAGCAGAACAAAAATTTTCTCCTAGCCTTTGGTTCCTGGTATTTTCCTCAACATACTCCAGCTACCATGTCATCTCCAAGAATCTGGGAAGCAGGCATTGTTCAACCCACATCTCTGACTACTTTTTTGAAAAAAAATGTCACCACTGCACCTTAGCACCTAAATCCAGTATTGGGCATGTGTAACATAATAACCTTCTCCAGTAGGAAGACTAATCTCCTAAAATATGCCAAGATCCTTTTGAAGACCTTTTTTCAGTCAAACCCAACTAATTTTTAAAAATTCAAACCAGAATTCTTTTTTTCCATTTTCTATATCTGATTTCAGTATTTCAAGTCTTTGTCCAGTTTCACTATCTGGACAGTCCCCTATGGCACCTAATTTATGTTTTTGAAAACTATTGGTGCAATGTTATAAATTTACCTTCTTCTTTCAGTACAAAATTGTGTTTGTAATATAATTCTCTTTTTTCCCACACAGCATGTGTTCCCATTCTTATCATATTTACTACATTTCTGAAGGCTATCTTTAAACTCACTAACATTTTATGACCCTTGATTTATGTTAATTTCTTTTTGTTATTTTTATATATTTATACACATAATTCTGCACTTGTACATACATACAGTGTGTTTGAACTCAAACTTCAAAATGTTGTGTAGAATAATCATGCCACCAGAGGACAAAACAAAACAATAAACAATTTTCTATCCCATTGTGGCTCATGTGATTGCCAGTGCTACATGGCAATCATACATGTTCATATTGTTCATACAGACAAAAATTTGGTCATGCTAAAAGTTTTTTTTTTATTTCTTATTGGCTGAATCAGATTAATTTTTAGGTGGATAAACTCTCTTACCAGAAAAAAAAGTAATTTCTTGTCACGCAATACCATTTTCTTAAATTAAAACAAATATATCTTTTATTGATCAATTTTTATTTCACAACTTTGACTTGTGAAGAAATGAGGCTAATCTGCGAAAGTGCTGTATTTCCATGCTGAAAATGCATTTCATGTTTTTCTGCTGATTAAAAAAGCATATGACAAATACAAAAGATAAAAAAATGTCCACAACCTTCCAATACTCAAAGAAGAAAAATGTAACTGATTTAATCAACAGAAAAAAAATGCTTTTCTGAATGATTCAATGAGTGAAATAAACAGAGGAAATTTATTTTTCACTGGAGGCAAGGGTGAAGAATGACACCTTGGCTACACACTTGCATAACCACCTAACCAACATGAACCCATTTCAGATGCTGTTCGCCTTTCTCTTGGTGTATTTGCTTTGTTTTGTGCAGGTGAAGGAAACCATCAGGGAGATGTTTAATTGAACTCTGGTGTGGAGAATAGACACAGAGAAAGCAGAATGGCTCCAGCTTTCACCTACAAATTACACAAAACCCTCAGGGATCTTTAACTGGTAGACATTTGGAGGAAATTTAACACTAATGCCTGCAGTTGTACTTTTTACACACAGAGACATCAAATGTATAAAGACACTAACTTCTCCTCTGTGGCAGCAAATTCATAATAAATGCACAAGGTATAAGGTTAAATCTTATGAAGTAAGGTAAGAATTCAGTACCAAATCATGCACTCGCAATATAACATGAGACTAGACATTTTCAGCCTTTAACTGTTTAAATAAATGCCAAACACTTTTTTTTTATGTGCAAAAATATGGCTCTACTGTAGAATTAGAGAAGGTCCTTGTTGAATACTTCAATGTGAATTATGCCCAGGAGAATACAGTAAATGATGTTCTGGTATGGCATTAAAGCTCTTATGCATAAGCTTTCAATACCTCTACCCAGAGAAGAAAAGTGCTTTAAATATTTCCCACTTAAGACTTCAGCAACTCGGGAGAAAGCATGTACAAGTAATGGCATAGGGTGAGCGCTGATCACAGTGACTCATGAAAGCTCATGTTCATACTCTTCTTTTTTGTAGATTATGACGAACACATGCATGTGTATAAAGGAAAAATACAGGATATTATTATGTTTGTTTTGTTACTGCCCTGAACTGTCAGAAAGATGGTGTCTTTAGGAGAGAGCAGTGTGTAAACAGTCAACATAGGAATTATTTGGAAAAATGATCTGAGAAAATATGGGATAATCACATAAATGGACTTTCAGAAATCAGTCAGCAGCTAATATATAAAGAGTAGATGAATCGTATCAAATGTATGCTTTACAAATATGAAGGGAAACAATGAAATTTAAAAGGGAAAGGTTGATTTTGTGGGTTTGGATGATGCCAAAAAACAAAAAAAATCCAGCTGTTTCTTTAGAAACCTAAATGTTTGGTTCTAGATGAACACCTTGTTGAGCTGTTCCTTAAGATTAAAGGGTACCTGAAAATGGGATTTATGAGACCTAAATGTTAATTATACCTGAAAAAGGCTAATTTCGTAGTTAGTGAAGAGAAATAGCTATTTCAAAGACAACTTGGATTACTGATGCTTAAGTTTCTAATACTAACTGGGATGAATTGTGTCTCAAGTTCTTAGCAACACTAACGATGGGCATTACTGTTTTGCTCGTCACAGTGAAGCCTAGTAGAAAAGATGGACAGAGACAGGATTTGTTTGGAACTGCAAATATATATGCTACACAAAATTTATTACAATTTTAACTAGCTAGTCTTCAACAGATTCTCATACAGCTAGGTGTAAGTCAGTACACACAGATCTACAGTTTTACCTACAGAGCTGATTCAATAGCTCCCATTCAAGGTGAACACCTTTCCCACTTATATTTCTTACCTATATATCCTGTACTTTGTAGACCTGCCATCACCAACCTGAAATTTCCAGAAGCAATATGGATAAAGGTTAAGTGCTTTGAAGTTGAAGTTCTTTTTGAATCAAATCTTTTGCATGTATAAAAAAATTAAAATAGAACCTTATAGCAGTGACCCTATCAGAGTATTGAAACAGTCTGATAAAGTAGTACTTGTGGGGGAAAAACGTTCCAATAATTGGAACCATTAAAGACCATTATCTGAAAAAAAACCAAAAAAAAAAACCCCTTCAAAACCCTCAAACCCAAAGAAAACCACCAAAAAACCCAAACAACCCCCCACAACTGTACTAATGAATATAAATCTCCTGCATTTGCAATATGTTTCCATACTGGTATATGAAAACCCAAACTTTCGTTAACTGTCTTTTTCTTTTGATTTACAGGAATGTGAGGATCACAGTATGACTTCTCTCTAATAAAGCAAAAAGGGATTCATATTCTAATACTTTTTTGTGTATTTTGTCTTTAATGGAGTAGATAGAATGTAGTAATTTAGTCTATGTTCAGAACTCTAAAAGCTGTAATGAAGAGAAGCAACTCATTTCGGAAAAAAACCAAAAATTTCATTTTAAAACTTAAAAAAAATGGAGTAGTTTTACTTAAAAAAAATCTTGATATTTAAAAAAAATCTTAATATTGAAAATATTATAAAAATTTAATTTTAACTTGTATCATCTGCATTTCTTAAATTATTTTTCATGAGATTTTGATAAAGTGATCAAAATTGTTGCCCAGATGAGCTTATAAAATTGTTTTTACCTCAGTAATATCTATACCCTCAAAAACACAGAAAAATTCTTACTGTGTTTAAAGCATATTTTCCTCAGCCTCAATGGTAACTTATCAAAGTATGCAAATACCTAATGGGGATGAGTAAAAAAGATGTCAGACATTTCTTGGTACCACCCAGTGACAGATGAGGGGCAAAAAGCACAAAGTGAAATTCAGTAACTTACATCTAAGTATAGGAAAAAAACATTTAATAGTGACAGTGATCAAAGGCTGAAGGAGGTTGTCCAGAAAGGTTTGGAGCACCCATCCTTGCAGATATTTTAAATCCAACTGAACAAAGTTCTGGGCGACTTGTTCTAGTTGGCTCTGCTTTGAGCAGGCCTGTCAGCTTAGAAGATTCCAGTGGTTCCTTTCAACCTCAGCTACTTGTCATTCTTTGAATAAAAAGGCAATAAAGCATTTAAAGCGTTAATCCAGATATTTATATGAAACAAACAAAATCCCAAAGCAACAGATTACAATGAAGACATGTTCTACTGCTGAAAAGAGTTTCTAACACAGATGATCAGACTAAACACTGTCTCATTGGAGCACTTTCCATTGAATCAGAGCAGAAACAAATACAGTCCAAATTTTTCATTTCTATGCCTATGCATTGGAAGAATGACGATTGTACTGACTGTGGTACAGAGAGAGAGAGACAACACTTTTGACTGGCCAAAAACTGTCTTTGCCTTAGTGATGGCATATCTTTTATTCCAGCCTCCCACTCCTGCTGTTGCTGGGCTTAGTTTCTTGCAGTGCCTAGAAACAGAATCCTCAAGGCAGTCATTGTTCTTTTTGGTTGTTTTTAGTAATAAAACATTGAATTTCTGGAAGTGTCTTTTTTTTTAAGATAGGTTCAGAATTTAGGATTAAAATGCACTAGGAAAGCATTTCTGATATGCTAGCAAAAATGAAACTTTTTTTTTACATAGATGACATGGAAAAAGGTATGCAAAAATCAAAGCACACCAACTGAGAAAGCAAACTGCAAATCACACCTTTTTCTTTACCTTATATTAACACAAAGGAACATTTTCCTTAGCAACTGCAATACTGAGGGGCAATGTTCCTTCACTATATTTCAAGTCAGTAATTCTGACAATGGTTTCAACAAACCAAGTTAGTAGCAAGATTGAAAGCATTTTAATTTTTTTTAAGAATATTCTTGATGCTGTCTGCAAATTACATCTCCCACTGCATTGGGCTAAGCTCCAACTCCCTCCCATCAGGTAGTTTTAAAATACTAGACTGCTTTAATAAAATTAGAAGACTCACATTACTTTAATATCTAACCCTAGTACATAGTGAGAATACTGCAAACCATTTTTTATGCTCTTTATGTAATTAACCCTTCCACAATTATGAACTTGGAGAAAAGTATCCATTTGAATAATGTCGGTGGGTTTCCAAAAATCCACAGGAAAACAGAAAGTCTTGGTAAGTTTCTTTGATAACAATGTGTCTTTTTGTCCACAGGCGTTTGCTTTCTTAAAGGTATTTGCTTTCTTAAAAGTTCCCAAACAACTCTCCCTCTGGAATATACAAAATACTTAATACTTTACTTACTTAAATTCTTGAGTAGTTATTCTCACACAATCATGCTGAACTTCATGGGAGCTGAGATGCCAGCCAGATGGCTGGAAGTTATCCAATGGCTACTTACCAGAACACATACAAGATTTATGAAAAACTATTGCTCCTGGTACAATGTTCATTCTTGTGAAACATCAGTGAGCTAACTGATTTATATCAGAAAAGTGAAATTCTTATTGCCAGTCATAGCATATAACAGTTATAGTTACAGCCATGTACTGACATCCATCATCATTCATCTTCTGGTCAGGCATATTTGCATTTACTTTTGTTTAGGGACCTTACTTCCCACACTGCTTGTCATTTACTGTAGAAAAGTCTAAAAAAAAATAAATGCTGAGGCATCATGAATTTTTGGTACTTCACATACAGTCTAAATACTTTTCAGGAAGTTATGATACCAACTTGTTGCAAACATAGCTGTACAGGGTGCAGAGATTATTCTCAAGACCCTCCCATTTCAGGATTTTTCTCTTTCATGAAGTACTCAAAAAAACCCCAAAAAACTAGGACTCAGGACATGGAGAAGCTTTCTGAATTAATTTTAACTGCTAGCTCTGAAAAGAATACACATTTCTCTGAACAAAAGAATTAACATTTATGACTGTAGAAGCATAGTCACTTTCTTGAGTTTGCATGCCAGTGTATGCAAAGAGGAGTAATTCTATTGAAATGCATATGATTAAAATACATATAGGTTAAATGTACCTTTTTATCTTTGCAGGTTACAATGTGTTTTGTAAACCAGAGGATTAAATAATAACTTTGCCTACATCTCCCCACAGGAGACCTCCACAGAGGCTGAATTGCCTTTTACAAGAAAGAAAAGATCATTTCACTTTCTTGACTTGAAAGACAGGATAAGCATTATCTCCAGGGCAGATTTAAAACCCATAAATATGGTTCTCTAGGCTGTGAGAAAGACTAGACAGAAACCACAGTACTGTCAGTGTGCATATTCTGCTCCAGGTAGTCTGAGGCACTCTAGTCTCTGTGCCGCATATAACAGATCTTATTCTGAAGCACCTAAGTACTCATAGGATATATATTTTGCTTAAGGTACAATGACATAAAATTTAGGAGTTGCAGCATCAGCTCAGAATTCCACTTCCAAACCACAAGGAAATGAATCTTTGCTTTAAAAATCCTTGGTGTGATATGGCCTGTTTCATTTGAATCAAACTCAGCATTTTTCTGCCTTCGGGAAAATATCCCTGTCACAAAGTCATTGAGCATTCTTTCCTTTCTGTTTGGTGTTCCCTTCCTCATCTGGAAGAGAGATGTTGATTTTCATGTTGGCTAGATAAATGATTAAACATCTGGATGGCACAACTTTCTCTACCTTTCTGATCCAACGAATGTGTTTGGGGTAGATACACATACATTTACTGACATAATTTCTCATCATTCCTTGCCCCCAAAAATTCTATTGGAACAAACTCCTCCAAAAATAAATCTAAATAAATTTATAGACAAAATAAATTTATACATCTAAATTAATTTATAGCCTAAAAATGTAACCCTGGATCTGTGTCTTTTTTTTTTAATGTATAAGCTTTGTTGACCGGAGTTATTTGGCATGCCATTAGCTGTCAGTATTAGGAAGAAAGCTATTACCAACTCTGATTTGGGGACCTAGACTACTACTTCTTACAGGACTCTAACAGCTTTATCATCTCACTCAGAGATCTTGGAAAAAAACTTTTGCTCTTCACTTCAGGAAAAAAAGATGCTCTTCTCAGTCTTTAGAATTTCAAGCAGAACTGTCCCTGACAAAAGCAGATAAACTATGGCTGAAAAAGGGATAAGGGAAAACACAGTGAGCAGATTCTATTTGTGGTACTGACTAAGCAGAAGTATCACAGAGAGGCTTTTTGTATAGAGTGGTGCTGTACAGTAGTTGTGCTGTTATGACTGGGGCTAACATTTGGAATTTATGGACACAGTTGAAGTAACTTGTGGATTCAGCAAAATATATTGACATGGAAAAAAAATTCTGTGCTAGTTTGTTCTCTGTGTGTGTATATATATAAATAACATTTTAATTGCTTTGTATTAAAACACTGGTCTACATTTATCTAAACCACATTGGAAAGAGTGTAAAGAATAAGACGCATACTTCAAGGAAATAGTATTTTTCAGCATCTTGGGTAAACTAGCCCTCAGCTATTATAAATGCATGTCTCTCTTGCACTGGGGAGCCCAGAACTGGACACAGGGCTCCAAGGGTGGCCTCGCTTCTGAGTAGAGGGAAAGAATCACATCCCTTGACCTGCTGGTAACACTCATCCTAATATGGCCCAGGATACCACTGGATACCAGGATACCATCTTTGCAACAACGACACATTGCTGACTTATACATAATTTGGTGTCCACCAGGGCCCACAGGTCCTTTTCTACCAGACTTTCTATATAAGGTGTTGGTCCATTCCTTGATGGCTTTTTTCTTGGTGTTGTTAGAATAAATTATTTTATAAAATATACCTAAAAAGGCATAAAAGAGTAGTGTTGTTGAGTCCCGTGGTTTGGGCTCAAATTAAATTAAGTGTCCCATACTATTTAAGGGTATCCAAGACACACAAATTGAGATGAAAGTTATGACGCAGGAAGAAAATGAAACTTGCAACCTATTGTAGGAGGAGATGGAAACTAGCAGAAAATCTCATTTGACATTGGATGTTTTATGCTAAGCAGATCAATCCAAATGAAAGACATCAGTGTGCAGAACCTAGGACTTCCTTTACAAGAAAATACATTAAAAGCTATTTCCTCCCTGTTCTATACCCACTGCTATTTCTGGCCTTTCTCTTTTCCCCCCTTTGCTAATGTGCTTCACATTGTCTAAAATGCAGTTAGTAGTACTAAAAAGAATTATTTAAAGTTCCTTACTTTGTCCTGTCCATTTCCCATTTTGTTTGCTAACCTGCTTCCAACTGCTTTGTTCTCCACCATTTATGGCACAATTATGATTTCAATAAACACTTTTACAAAGGTTGCATTCTGTTTAGTCTTAGTGACAAGGCACCACCAATAACATAAATCACCAATGGAAAAATGAAGAGGCTGACAGCCATGTGTATACATTCTCAACTGGGAAATACAAGAAATTGCTAAAGGAAACTAAATGTATTCATGAAAGTTCTAAGGCCAATATTAAAGCTAATAAATAGTACATGACACTGGAAACAAAATATTCTAACACAGATATGTGACTTGAATTTGACACAGATGGCCAATTCATCAATCAGTCATAATACAGTGTGTCAAACAGTATAAGAACATTTCTGTATTTAGAGCAAAGCCAGGTGAAATATCTCACTGTAAGCAAAAAGAAAACACTTTCTATCATATCAGTAAACAAAATTATTTCAAATGACACCTGACAAATATTTAAAATGCAGTTTAGATCCTATTTTTAAAATAATAAAATTTGGGGGTTGCATTTCACTATGTTGCGAACTGAAAATCTGTACTAGACAAGTCAGAATATATATGAAAGCTAATCCAAAAAACTTGTAGGGAAGAACATTGAAATTGTGGATCACGGAACAGTCTGGATGTCTGGTGTTGATGCTTGAATAAATTATAGAATACAGTGTAAGGCCTGGGGAATTTGGACCACCTAATGTTCTCACAAACATTTCAAAATTGGAATTGGTGGACCAAGGTAAGTGTAGGTCTGTTACTTCCACATGAATTTCATTAAAAAAAAAAAAAAAACAAAAACCAAACAAGCCTAAAAACAATGCACATACCATAAAAAACCAAACAAACCCAAGAAAATGTATATGTGATATGATCTCCAAATACTTAACAGATGGCAGTAAAATAATTGCAAATTTAGCACAGCTTTTATATATATGTATGTCTTCTCAGACAAGAATGATACTGTCCTGGGTTGTAGTATAGGATGTGCACAAAGTGTTCCATCACCATCTTCATGAACTGTTGAATCCAATTGTTCAAGCAGTGTCTTCCCAGGCCGCCTCCCTCTGGGCTATCTTCTGTTAATGGCCCATCAAATGCCTGCTGCATGACTCATAGATAACTCCCTCCAGGAGTTATCTCTCTTTAATGGCCCATCAAGGACCCCTTGTGAGATGCTCCGCTCAGGGGACGGAGCCAAGCATTCTCACCTGGATATAATTTGGGATTTGGGACAGTACAAGCAGCCCTTACCCACTGGATTCCCAGAGGACCAGAGCTACCAGATCTTTCTAGGGGATCATTGCTTCAGGAAGACAACCTCACCTGGACTGCTTCCATCACCCTGCTCAGGTTATATTCTGACTCTGTCAGTGGTCTTTTGTATTATTGCATTTATTTTATTTTACTTTTTTTCCTTCCTTCTTATTAAATTGTATTTCTGACTTGGAGCCTCTCACTCGTTTTTCCTTCAAACCACTACAGATACATATATATATATATATTCTAATAGCCACTCATGTTTATGTGTGCATGTATGATCATTTATAAGGGGGCATATACTAATATGCATAATTATCACTCAAAGCAAAGAAAATTACTCATAAAATTAGATTTCCCTGGAATAAAGCACTCCAGTTTTAGAGGTATTTATTAACCAGCCTACCTCTCATTCCAGCCTTACATGGCATAATATTAAAAAGTTTACATTAAGTCATTCTTTTGTCATCTTAAAATATCTGAATCAACTATTCAAAGAAAGCAATAAGATATTAAATTTTTATGCTGATATCTCAGTGAGGAAACTCGTTTAGCTGTCTTTTGAGAGTCAGGAAAAAACTCCTATGTGATACTAACATGGAGGGGTTTTTTTCCTTATTTGGGGAGAAAAGTGTTTTGAGCCTCTGCTTCCTTCTTTTGTCCTATTTTCTTTCATAGAAAAAAAATAAAGTGCAAACATGACAAATCTATATTTTCACCATTTGCTGCTAGGAAAACATACTTTAAGAGCTTTGTAGATGCCAGACATTATTTACTTGCTAGAGAGTTAATACTGCAGTGGTTTTCAGAATCCCTTGCTCAGGACTAAGTGAAGTAGGAACAGGAAATAAAGGTTGCATTCAAGTGAAAACCTTCTTGATTGTAACGAAGCATCTAGATAACATAGAGCTTAGCCAGAACTATGGGGAATGTAGACAACAAAGTGTGCAGATCATCACAAAATAAAGAGAAAGAGTATGAGATCTAGAGAAATAAATATGTGCTACTACCCAGCAGTGGTTCTCTGCAGCAAAGATGGTGCAGGAGGAAGGTTCTAATTTCCTTCTCCTTAGGATTCTTCTAAGTCCTAAATTAGATCTATATCCTCATTTAGACAAATGTTGAGCTTACTTGTTTCTCACTATGTGCCTTCCAGCAGTTTCAGTCAAGTACATACCAAATTTCCCCAAATTTGACCACAATTTTCAGGGGAAAAAATGTGCAGTCTAAGTACGTAATGTGGAGATCAACTAAGTGATCTTTTTATATAAGCGATTATATGCTTTCTCTCAAAGTAAGTTTTGGGTTCAGTTAATTTTTCCTTTTTTTAAAGTGACTATTTAGAACATAAAGCATTGCTTCATATCTAGAATCTGTGAATTACATGAGGACAAATGTACTAATATGACATAAACCTGCAAAAATCTGCTATCATGTACATTGCAAAAGGTTCTTTTTATTCCTGAAGATCTCATGTAGAATACTATAATTTGTTTCACAATGAACAAGTAGTGAAGCATATTGTATAATGGATTAGCTTGCCTCAAAAGGAAATTGAAACTTTTTTTTATAGAATTGAGAAACAGATCTGTGAAGGTCCTTTATGAGAATACAATTATAACAGCAGGACAGATAATCTTTTCAATTTTTCCTTTACCACCAACAGCTATTTATAAAAGCAGAAAACTTGTTCATGTTGTGTACATGTAGTTGGTCCTCCTTTTTTTCTCCCTATTTTTAGATAAAATGTAGATATGACTTTTACAATCTTTCATAAAATAATTGGCAAAACAAGTCTACTGAACACTATATTAAGCTGTGGCATGGTGTAATTGCCCCCCCTACAGCCTGCACCTCAATATTCTGACCAAGGATTTTCTGAGGAAAAGAAGTAAGGCATCACAGAGTGACAGAGTTCCAAGCATGTTCTCACTCTAACATGTTGAACATTAATCTCACATAGCACATCTTTCACAACTGTATATTGTTCTTAAATAGAAAACAAGTCCAGTTTGTCAACTCATTCAACACTAAAGAATAGCATTTACATTTAAAGATAAGTCTGTCTAGTCTTATTAACACTCTTTTGGTTTGTCCACAAGCTCATGTGCAAAAACCAATTCCCTCCAGTTGAAGTACTAGGTTTATAATTTCAGTAGTTCTTTATTAAACCCACTTAAATAAATACTAATTTTCACTTCGGTTTGCACAGACTTTTAGCTTCTTTGGCTTTATCTGTTGTTGCAGCAGCCCTCTTGTTAGAGGGTAGAAATCAGCCGAAACACAGACTTCTTGTTTATCACAGCATGAAAAGGGTCCTGGTTTATTCCTCTTCACAGCTCAGCCATCTTGACTCCAGCTATTCACTGACTCTGGCTGCAGCAAGCTCCTACTCTTAGTTTCCCTTGCAGCCTCTGACTGCTGGTTATTTCCTGCTATACTATGACTGCAGGCTTTTACCTGGCTAGACTGTGACTGAAGGTTCCAACACCAGGCTCTAACTGCAGACCCAGACTAACCTCACAGCAGTGATTCTCTCTCCCCAGGATCCTTCTTCATCATTCTTCCTCACCAGCTAACCCACTCCCTTTTATAACTATCTTTATTTGCTATAGCTGTGACTTATCAGGGGCGAGGCTGCATTGGGTAATTAACACAGCTGTTACTTATCAGGGACAAGGTCACCTGTGATCCCTTCTCCTACAATCTGTATTTTCCTTAGAACCTGTATAGACACATCTCTTTTTTTGCAGCTCAGTGGTTACAAACTATTCCCATACTAAGCATTGCTAAACTCCTCTATGACTACAACTCTTCAGGACCAGAAATTATCCTTGGCTTGAACCCTTAGCTACCATATAGACCTACCCATCTGCAAGCCATTCAATGCCTTCCACATGCATTGCACAGTGCTTTCCTATTCCATAAATGCAAAAAAAAATTGTGCCAATTCTTAGATTTTCAGGTTTTGTTTCCATGATCATAGTCTGGGGCTATCTTCAAGATATAGAGTTGAACTGTCAGCTTAGCACCACCATAATAACCCCTAACCATACCCCCAGGTGCCACATCCAGATGCCTCTTGAACATTTCCAGACTCCACCACATACCTGGGCAACTTATTTCAATGCCTAAGACTCTCACAGTGAAAAAAAAATTCTAATATCAAATCAGAACTTCCCCTGGTGAATCTTCAGGCAATATCCTCTCATCCTCTCACCTGGCATGTGGCAGAAGAGACCAGCGCCCACCTGACTAAAACCTCCTGACAGAAACTTGTAGAAAAAAATGAGGTCCTCTCTCTGGGCTTCATTTTCTCCAGGATAAGGAAACCCAGCTTCTTCTACCACTCCTCACAGGATGTTTTCTGACCCTTCACCAGCTTTGTAGCCCTTGTATGGACATGCTCAGAACCTCAGTGTCCTTTTTGAAGTGCATGGCCAAAAACTGAACACAGAACTTGAGGTTCAGCCTCTCATAGTCAGAGATTTGTCCCTGTACTCATCTCTTTCCTATCTCTCTGCTATGCCTATATTTCTTCAGCATGAAGTCAGACTAAGGAAAATAGAGTTCTTTCTATATCATGCTCTAGCTTCAAATCAATTGCAATTGCCTCTAGGGCAACAGAGATACATATTAAACATAGCCCACTCTGTGTCTTCTACTTTTTCATTTGGTTTTTTTGAGAACCTGAAATTTTTTCTCTTACCTATGTTTCTTATACTTTTTCCTTTCATTTTCTCCCCCATCTTTTTGTCTTTTCCCTCCAAACCTTTATGAAAGATAAAGAAACTCCTGCTTTGACAGACAGGGTCTAGATTCCATCACCTCAAAGCCTACCCAGCGTTCAGCAGTGGTCAGAAGCTCCTTCTAAGACAATTTGCTTTTACTTACCAAGCAAGTAGCTTTTAAAAAACCTCAAAAAATGCCCCAACAGACTTAACACAAGATTTAAGTAAAGGATTTTCTCATCATAAAAATTCCTTTTGATCCCAGCCAGGGGATCACTTTGATGTTTCATGTCTATGTTGTCTTTTTTACTTTTGTAATTACCAAACTCTACCAATTAAAAAAACCACACAACAAGAAACAAAACAAAAACAACAACAACAACAATCCAGGTGATTAACCATATTGTCATTCATGCTAACTTAACTCTTTCAACTTTCATTCCCAGTGTCTGTAGACAATGGAAAGAAATATGAGTCTGCAGGTGGTAGTTCATATCTTTAAGACATATGTTCTATCACTCTCAAAAAGGTTTCCCATTTCTTCCATTTATTATAGAAAAAGTTGAGAGGTGCTGTTCCACAATTTGATTTTTGGACATTTAATCTTATGGGATAAAAATTCCCCCAAAGAATATTTTTCATTAGTTTGTATTATGTGCAATTAATAATATATTCTGTAGGTAAAGATATTTAATTATATAGTTAATTACAGAATTAATTTAGAGTTCAAAAATTTTGTTCATATTTTCAATTTAAAGCAGCATTCCCAGCACCATCTGACAAGACATATGTTTTACAAATAAAAAACCCAAACAATTATTTATTACAACAGCTAAATGAAAAAGGAAAGGAGATAACTTCTATGTGAAATCTATACCTCTGGTTGCCATTTTATATGGCGTCATTTACAGTGTGGGGCTTTCACTAATTAGCATCACTACAAAAGTGAAGTTTGCAATAACATTTGGACTGATCTGTTCAGTCTTGTGTTCATCAGTAATCCAGATCAAGACAGAGACCCAAAGTCTGTTCTTAAGTATATCACATTTTGAAGAAATAGACAGATGGTTCACTGAAGTGTTCTTTTAGATCAGATTTATAAAGAGCATAATTAAAATACTAGTGACTGTATCAGTGTATTATAATTTTTCTCCACATAGCCTTATACAGAGAGCTATTTGGGAAATTTTATTTGACAGACATTATTGTAAAAAGGTGATTTACAGCCACTTTGGCAATGTCAGTTCAGCCTTTGCATATTGTGAATGTTACCAAAGACAAAATAAAATTCTTTTGAAGCAGATTTCTGTATCAAAAATATTGTAATTATACAAAATCCACATATTAGTTTCTCAAAAACAATATCAATTTTAAAAAAGCAATGACAATTATACATTCAGAAAAAGTCATATTACAGTATTTTGTCACCATTAAACCATCAGACAAGAACTCAAACTTGCAAGTCTTACTAAAAATATCTTTTTTCCTTTTTAAAAGCACAGAAACTTTTGCCTATGCATAAAAAACAAAATGAAACACATGAAAAATGAATGTAAAGTATTTTATTCTTCACACAGAAAAAGCCCAAAAGCCTAAAACATTATTTTCTTCCCCCATCCTTTTTTTTTGTTTGTTTGTTTCTTTGTTTCTTTCTTTGTTCAGGTTTGTTTTGTTTGTTTTGTTTTGTTTTGTTCTTTTGCAGAGGTGTGGGAGAAAGCTCGGTAGAACAATGATGGGCAGAAAAAACATCATGGATCCATAAAAATGAAAAATTTAGTAAATGGTCCATACTTGTGGACAATTTCTTTATTGTACTGGGTGTGGACAAAGACTAAGAGGTGGTCATGCAATAACAAATATAAATTCTCAAAGGGAGTCTTGTTAACCTTAAGTAAATGGACAAGATCACTGTGCTACAAGGACATACAAATCTTCATTGGCAGTTGGAATATTTTGCAGTACTGTTTACTGGAAAAGGGAATATCCACTTTCAGTAGACAGAATGTGAAGGAATTTGTGAAACATCTATACTTTTTCAAGGGAGTTTTTAACTTCTTTTAGAAAGAATGTGAAAAAATGTTCAAAAATTAATAGTGGTATTGTAGACTATTAATTTGTCAGTTCCTTTACTGATAAAAGTGAAAAATTAGGCCAATTAAGTACTGCAATATTTATGTTAAGTAATGCTTTATTCACTGCACATTGTGCTCAACCACTTTATCCACTAATTATTCCCTTTTTACTTCTCAGTAAGTATAGCATTTTTTAATTATGCAAACTTAACCTCAATTGTTTCTCTGTAAGGCAGTTACACCTTTTGACTAGACACTACTTAATCATGTCACTGCCATTTGATTTTAGGCTCACCTGATTGAGGACTCTTAGATACACTGAGGCTTGCAGTGAGTGTTAACCTGAGACAGTCTCAATTTAGGGAAATCAAGACTGATATTTTAAAAGTACCACCCTCTTCATATAGCTTCTCTGGTTTTCACAAGATTCTTAATAACCTCCAGAAAGTCCATAAGTCTGATGGATCTGGAACCATTCAAGTCCACAGGAAAAACTCAACTAACACCATTGAGCTAAAATCAAACTCTGGATAAGAACAGTAAGACCTTTTCCCCAAGTGTTGCTTCTAAATTCAGCAACATGAAAAAAGAAAATAAAAATGAATTTAAATTATTATACAAGCATATAACTATGACAATAAAATTATTTTTCTTTAAAAAATCTTACAGAAAAATAAAAAGGGTTTTTTGATAGTGTGTCTTTAACCAGTGCTTTCACCTCTCTGAGTTTCAATATGCTGCACTTTGTTAACAGGCAGCTAGATCTTTTCCCTGTTATAGCAAATCAAAAGAAAATGTATCATCGATTTCAGGTAGAAGTGAGAAATAGCAGGAAGTCAAGTCACAAAAGGGCAAAAAAGAGATTTAAACACATTTGTTTTATTGATTACTTTTGCCTATACCCTTGAACCCACAAACAACTTGATTATAAAAGAAGGGGCCTTCGTTTTCTCCTTTGTTGGACAGAAAAACAAAGAGTGCATGGAAAAAATTGCATGAGGCAGTTACAAAAAGGAAAGTGAGATGAAACGTTGACAGAATTCTCAGGTGAAGCTGAGAAATTACTATCAGTAAGTTAGTGAAACAACTCGTAAGGAGATATATTTTCTTACCAGCATTGCCTAACATACATCTCTTTTGCATGAAGAATTACTGATAATATCGTAGTATTTCAGTATTTCAAGTATTCTAAATATTAAGGAACATACTTCTCTACACATACTTGGATCAGTAGAAATAAATGGTTGAAGAGACAGATTTTTTCAGAGTAGAGTGTGTACATATAATTTCAAGGCTTTGCCATAAAATATAGGATTCTATGTCACAAAATGAGCTGCTAAACTTGGTGGATAAGAATCTTGCTCTGGTTTTGCTTAGAAAAGTATCAAGGCATCAAAAATATCCTTAATGGCAAAAGTTGGGCTTAAAAACCTTACAGTTCATAAGCACTTGCTGTTGTGGTGCCCAATTACCTGTCCTAAGCACAGCCACAGTTGTACAGCTGTGCCTGGTTATGTCTGAGCTGAGTCTGTCCTGAATTAATGATACTAGGAAGTGCGAGAATGCAGGAGCGATTTTAAATCCACACTGTGACAGAGGAATATCTAGTCTTTCCTTGTGCTCCACAAATGACACATAGCAAAACCTTAATCATAAAAGACCAGAACTTCAAAAATCTACACACAAGAAGATACTCTGAATAATCCCCCTCTGGATTGTTCTCCTCAATAACTGGGACAACAGACAGTATTACCTCACTTGTTTGCAACATTCTCATCTGCTGCACCCCATGTAACCTTGCTTCTATTGTGCTATGGTATAGAGAATGATATGGTAGGGACCAGAAAGGCAAAAGTGATTAATTCTACTTGGCATGGCTGAGAGAATAAATAGGTGTAAGGTAGGTTTATGTTCCCATAGATTCTGAGGCTGCCTGAAGGCAGCTCACTCCAGCACTAACCTGAGCAGTGACAAGTCTTTAGATTTACAGCACCCAGTGATAATTCTCTAGACACTGTTGTAGCTGCTAGAAATTCCCAAGGCACAGCCAGATATTGCCTATATACCTTCCTTTTCTGAGAAAATCAGAGGGACAAACTGATGTGAAACAGCATCACAAAATCACTAGCCTAGTCCTAAGCCCAAACACATCTATGATCATTTGGGCAGTGATTCCAGTCATTGTGTTCTTGTGTTATTTCCCATGACTTTTGCATAAAATAAAAGTTTTATCATTCTGCCTTTATGCAATACATTGCTAGTCCCCTATCTAAACAGCTTCAAGAGTGCCAGCACAGAAATATACTCAATGTCACATGTCAAAGGAAAGAATGAAGCCCTGTGTTGTGCACATATGATACGCAAAGAGGCATCTATGGTGCATGATGAGAATAATTTTGTGACATAGGCTGAACAATGAGGCAATTACAGCAGTCATCATTCTGCATTTCACAATCACCACTTCAGAAAACATTTTGTGTACACAGTCATGCTGTTTGGGAAAAAACTTACTCTCAGAAGAGATAAGAGCCTATTGATTGAATTCTCTACTGAGAGTATTTTAACCAGGCATGCTTTATTACAGCTTACTGCACTTTAGTTCATGTTTATGAACATGTAGTGCTGAACATGCCTTGATAGACAATGATGATGTCTCTGCATGACATGACTGTTATGATACTGTGACTTTATTAGCACATAAATATTATTCCATTAAATTTTTTGGATCATATTCAATTCTGAAGCAACTCAAATGGTTTTCACTAAGCAAGGAGAAAAAATAGAGAGTTTTGCAGTCTAGTGTGATGGTAGTAAAAAATTAAGTAAAAAAACCTTGAAAATGGGTTGTTTTCTAGTGCCAAAATCAATCTACTTGTAAAATGTAACTTAAATTAAATTTATCTTAATTATCAAATTCAGTTTCAGTTAATTATATTTAAATCCACTTAATATTCTGTAATAAATGTTATACTTGTAATGGATAGTCTCAGCACATTAAAACAATAATTTTTTTTATTAGTGAGATGAGGCCAATTTAATAGAAAATTAATCCATGGAAGGAATAAGGATTGAATTCCAATGGTCTAATATCTCAGACACAATACACTCTTACCAAGGGTCCTTCTATCAATATGCAGCATATTATTCTACAGTACAAAGTACACTGACTTGGAGAGCCTTGTATTCTATTACTATGGTCCCCAAACACTTGAGTTGACTTTCTATAGAATAATAACTGTCTACATTAATTGATATTTTAACCTAAAAAAACCAGAAGACAAAACTGAAATCTCAAACCTGGGAAGTTCATTTTGGAAACAATGGTTTTTAATTTCAAAGATTTCCACTAGAAAATGACAGCCAGCTCTGGGCCTCCACACAATTTATGTTCACACTTTCAAGTAAAGCTTGTGTTTTCTATTATATTTGCAGCACAGTGAACCTGAAGTTGCAATTCTGTAAGCAAAGACATTTTTAGGCTATTTTTTATGCAGGAATTAATACCTCCCCCTTTTTTTTTTTTTCTGGCAAATTTCCAGACTCTCTGGAAAAATGCTAAAATAATTCAATTCATCATTCTTGCTAATTCATGAACTGTCTCAGTTAAATAAAGTTTTGACATAAAGTTAAATAAATATTCCACATACAGGAATCTGCATTTGTACTGCCTAGCTCTTCTCTGGAGCTAGTAGTCAGGCACTCCACCTGTTCTTAGAGTTGGTATTTTATATAAAATTATATATTATAAACCTTACTGAAATGTTACAATTGCACAATCAAACAGAATTAAGGCTGCCACACTCACATAATTCAGTTTCTTACTGCTGTCATAATCATCTATTAAAATTAAAATGAGAATCCATGAAATGGCCTAGTAGACATCTCTGTAACAGAGTCTCCCAGAAGATACTGTTTTCCTAGTGATGGATTCTAACCCAAAGCCCTTAGCTGGATTTTGGTTAAGCTTTTTATTTTCAAAAGAAAATATTGCTTTAATTCAGAGCAAATTGGCAGCACAGGATGACTGATTGTATGAAAGAGACTATATGGCCCATTTTTATCCTAAATTCTTCACAATTTAAGTGAAGAACTCCTCCAAAACATTGGAAAATGTTGAGACTTTTTTTTCTTTTTCATCTTATGGCTTTAAATGCACATTTCTTCTAAGAATGTTTAAACCTAGTGATCAGGTTTAAGCATTTGGGGTGGAAAGGAAGGTACCTATATTTACATGTGAAGCTCATCCTCCACATATTAACATACAAACACAAATATGTGTTAAGTTAGAACAGGCATGATTCTTGTTTCTTGCTGATCAACATACTCAAGGGAGGAGTTGTAAAGCTGTCATTTCTGAGTCTGTTGTTTAAGTTAGTTAAAAATAACCACAATTTTCTTGTTTCAAATGATAATTTATTTAATGGTAAAGACTACATTATTAATTGTTATATGCATATAAAATACTAATTCCATCCTAATCATTCTTTTTTCTATTTCTCTTCTCTTTTGATCCTACTCACAGGTAAAGCCACCCCATAGCCCACATAATTCACTTTATCTACTCATCATAAATAGAAATTTTATATCATGCATCTTAATTCCCATACAAATACAAAGGAGAGGAAATTAGGACTTAATTTGAGTTCTCTCCTCTCTTACTCTTATAAGCCAATAATAGAGCTTAGTTAATAAAGCATAATTACTATTAGGGCATTGGACAACTACAAATTATCCCAAACTGATTTAACTCAAGCTTTGTAGACTCAGTTGACCAAGTAGCATCCAAATATTGTTTTGACATGCTTCTTTATTAGTACTTACTTGGTTATTTAAAATGGGGTTGCTATAAATGTTTCCCCATTACAGCCAATACGAGAGTGTTAGGAAGAGAATCATATTACAGACTACAATGTTCATCACTGATGAACATTGTTGAACATTGATGAACAATGATGAACATTGATGAACAGAGTACCTGTTCATCACTGGGGTTTCTGCCACTTTTCTGACTTTCTTTTTACCTTATTCTTACAGTCTTTAAAATGTAAGAGACACACTTTTGTCTATGCCAGAACAATGGATCTATATTAGAAAGAATATATTACTTGGATAGCAGAAATAGAGCTAGAATGTGTTTCTCCAGAATTCACTTTAAACCAGATCTTTTATGGTAGGTTATCACCAGTTCTTTTCCTTATTTGATGTGTTTCTGCTGTGTTCAATTAGTAACTGTGTTACAGTTTATTAGTGCTGATATATTATAGATCACTTTTATTAGTGAAGAACATTGCTGAAAACATCAATTAAAAAATAATCTCAAGCTTTAGTTACATGTCAGAAACCTTCTTATAAAAGGCAAAAAAGTCCTCTTATTTTCACCACTTTTACTCACATACAATTCATGTGGGTATTTTTAGGTCTCTTTCTGAATTGTGGTATTTTTGCTACAGAAAAAGGCAGTGTGATTTCTGCAAAGTCATAATCATGTCTTCATGAAAAAGAAAAGGTGAGCAGTAGTTACTATGGCTCCCTCCTGCGGAGGTGATAGAGGCACCAATATTCTAACTGGATCCCATGACTTGGGAGATTTTTTGATTGGGGCCAGGATTAATGAAGCTCCTTGCAGTCCCTCTGCCAAGGCTCCCCAGCCTATGGAAAGTTACCTCTTCCTTACCACAGGCACCAACCATACTGCCAGCAGTAACCTGGAGCATATCGAGGGCATCTACAGAGCTCTGGAGTGGAAAGATGTGGGCCTAGGTGTTGCTCTCCTTAAACTCCTCACTGAGGCAGGAAAGGCTTTAAGAGAGATGGACTGAACCCACTGGTCAGCACGCAACTATGCAGTCATGCCGAAAGCAGAGCTCTGGCTTTTGTGACTATGGGACCATCTTTGAAGGAGTGTAACTGAGCAGGCATGGGCTGGATCTGAAGGAATGAAACAGCCAAGAAGGGTGTTTTAACCTCATCCCAGGGTGCATCTAACACAGCTCAACCAGACCGTCAGAAGAGGTGGTTGTGACTCTGTTCAACTTTGTTGCAGCCTCAGCTGGAGTACCGTGCATACTTCTGGGCCCCACAATTTAAGGAGGACACTCAGGTCCTTGGATGGGTCCAGAGTAGAGCAGCAAAGCTGCTGAAAGGGCTGGAAGACATGAAGAGCAGCTCCAGGCTTGCCTATTTTGGTGAGAAAGAGGCAAGGGTGACCTCATTGCTCTCTACAGCTTCTTGAGGAGAGAAAGTGGAGAGGGAAGTGCTCATCTCTTCTCCCTGGGATCCAGTGATACTAATAGGCAACAACAGGATGTGTGGGAATGGTCAAAGTTGCATAGTTCAGATAAGTGGAGAAAGCCTCACAGTCCTTGAAACACATGGATGACTTTAACAACCATAATATCTGCTAGAAGGACAATATGACTGGGTGGAAGCAACCCAGGAAGCATTTGGAATATATGTAAGACAAAGTATTGAGGCAGGAAACCAACGAACTGAATGGGGGAGATTTTTGACTGGGCCTGACAACCACAAACAAGGAAAACTTGATTCAAGGGATCAAGATAAAAGAGGAACCTTGGCTGTGCCAACCATGAGACCATGGAATTTAGGTTCCGGAGAGGAACAAGCAAGACAAAACAGCAGAATTACAAACTTAGACATCAAAGAGAACCTCATAGCCCCTTTAGGAGCCTGTTTGGTAGAATCACTACTACTGTCCCAGAAAGAAAAAAAGGCACAGAAGACCTTGCTAATCTTCAAGGACAACATTATCAGAATAAAAATCCAGTTCATTTTAATGTGTAGAGCAGTAAAATAATACTTCACATTTATTTGGCACTTGCAAAACTACACCTAGTCTGTTGCGTCCAGTTTTCTACTCCCCAGAACTGGAAGGACATGGATGTACTGGCTCAGCAGTCAGGTGTCTCTGGCTGCCAACGTGGACAGGGAATTGAATTACATGACACTCCAGGGGAGACTTCAGCTCAGAGAAAGGAAGGCCCAGGGAAGACCTTACTGTGTACAGCTACCTGACAAGAGGATTCAGAGACAATGAAACCAGACTCTTCTTCAAGGAGCCTGGATATAGGTCAACAGGCTATGGACAGAAGTTGAAACACACTAAGTTTTTATTAGATACAAAGTATTAAAATTGCTGTGAGGACATTTAAACACTGGCTCAGATTGGATGCAGATTGTGGTATCTCTGTCCTTGTAAGTACTCAAGACTCTAGTAGGTGTTACTCTGAGCTATCAGGTCTAATGAAACCTGCTGTGAGAAGGCAGCTGAATGAACTGACCTCTGCAGAACCCTGCCAACCCAAGTTATGGTTGTGTTTTCCAATGTCTTTATGAATGTACGCCTTGAAAAGAGCATGAGAGTGAAAGATGAAGAATTGTTCATGTTATAAAGTTACTCAGAGTAATAAAGTCAAGGCTCAGCTGTGAGGAGAACCTTATGGGTGGTTTGCCAATAAAATAACTCATGGAATTAAAAAAAAAAAAAAAAAAAGATTCATATTGTGGAAGAAAAAGAATTCTAAAAACATGTAGGACCAAAGTGTTTAGTATGATCATTACTAGTTAAGGACATTGGGCTTATGGCAGCTATATCCACCAAAATACCAAACCAATAAATAGAATACCTCAGAAAAACATACCAAATGCTAGAAATGATTAAGAATCTATAAAAAAGAAAAACCACAAAGAATCTTGGAGAACATTGTTCACTACATCAAAATTCAGAAGTCACACTCACATTTAGACCTGTGTGCTGTTTGGCTCATTCTTATCTGAAAAAAAAAGAAAACCACCAAAACAAGAAACAATATTTGATGAGAAGTCAGAAAAGATTTTTGTACTATGAGCAATTGATTAAGAAGGCATTTTCAATAAAGAAAATATATAATGTCATGGGAGATGATACTGTAGAGATTCAAAAAATTACTGGCTTAAATTGAATGGTGGATTGAAACAGACTATTCTTCATCTTTTCAAAAGAAAGAAGTAAGAAACTTCAAATAAGCTCAACTGAGGCCAGTATCATAACAAGCAAAAGGGGTACTTTGTGGAATGAGGCACAGAATTGTAAAACTAATTGATATATAATGTTGTGAATGCCACAGGGATTTAGCAGGAAAACATGACCAGTTAACAGAATCTAAGGGTTATTGAATATGTAAAAATGACCTTGCTACTGAATGTATTAAGGAAATGCTCTTCTTTAGGCATTTGTTTTAGGTAATACTGGAGATAGGAACATGGGATTTCACTGATCTTCTAGTCTGACCTGGGATAGACAGACATATTGAGTTTTGTGGGAAAGTTCATCTGCACGTCATAATCATAGAACCATAGAATGGTTGGGGTTGGAAAAGACCTCAAACATATCTAGTTCCAACTCCTCTGCCATTGTCAGGGACACCAGACCAGGTTGCTCAGGGCCTCATCCAGCTTGACCTTGAAAACCTCCAGAGACAGGGCATCCACAGGTTCTTTGAGGAACTTGTTTCAGTGCCTCACCACCTTTACAGTAAAGAATTTCTTCCTAATATCCAACCTAAATCTACCCTCTTTCAGTTTAAATCGACCCCACCTTGTTCTTGTAAAAGGTCCATCTCCAGGTTTCTCTCCAAATTTCATGTAGGTCCCCTTTAGGTACTGGAAAGCTTAAACCTCCTCTAAGGTGTGCTTGACCCATATGGCCCAAGTGAGCCTATCAATTAATATATAAAAAATGAAAGCACATTAATCAAAAGCAATCACTGTGTTTACTTTTCTTTTTATATTGCAACATAGTGAATAAGAAGGGAAAAATTTAGATATGTATTTTGTGCTGGATCACCAAGGGATGTTTACGAAATCACTGTAATTTAAAATAAAGCACTGTGTATTCTGGTTTGATTTACTTTAAAAAATCCTACTTATTTTACAACTAAAAATTCCCCATGCTTTTAACATGAAAGGGAATAATTTTCCTGTAATACATGCAAGGATAAATAAGAGCTGACAGATGGTATAATATACAATAAAAGTTTCTATTAGGTTCATAATACATATTACACAAACACAGTCCTTATGCTCATATATTCCCATTGGCTTTGGTCTAGGTCTTAGTGAAATCAACAGGACTATTTCCATTAAATCTGCTGCATAACATAAGAAATTTAACTGTTTTCCAGTCTTTCATATTTTTAATAAAAAAGAAACAAAAATTTATTGCTTGTATAGAGTACTGAGATGCATTGATTTTAATAATTTATGATCCCTCTGTGTTTATGTATTGCAGCCTGAAACCACACAATTAAGCTAACTATATGCATAGTTAAGACAGCAAGAATATATAAAATAAAGGTAGTAATATCAAAAGAAAATGGTGTTTTCCTTTTAGTTTGACTCTTTTGGCATGCATTCACTCCATGATGCCCAGAGGAAACTCAAAGCAGTGGATCAATAAAAGAACAAAGAAATTAGGTAAAGTCAACCATGACAAAAATAATAAAGAAGACAAAAAAAAAACAACATAGTTTTGGTTTTTGATAAATGTTCTAGCTCTAACAATATGAATTGCCTAGAGAATTTAACCTATTAGTACCACAGATTCTATTCTTTTGGGGTTCTGTTTTAGCTAGTTAACTGTAAACTACATTCGATTAAGCAATGAAAACTTGGAAGATTTTATGCATGGCAAAAAGAGACATGAAACTGTCCTTTCTCTTTCTATGTCAGAAGTAACCCCAGCCCCACTAGGACTTATTCTGTCTATAGCCCTAAAAGATAATAAAAATGTTTCTATAAATACATTAGCAACAAAGGGAGGGCTAAGGATAATCCCTAGCCTTTGTTGAATGTGGGGGGGAAACAATGACAAAGGAGGAAAAGGCTGAGGTACTTAATGCCTTTTTTTGCCTCAGTCTATAATACTAAGACCAACTGGATACCCAGACCTCTGACCTGGAAGACAGGGATGAGAGCAGAATGGAGACTCCATAATCCAAGATAAAATTATCAGTGACCTGCCACACCATTTAGGCACACACAGTTTTAAGGGTCTAAATGGGATTATAGAAATAAAGAATCACTATGGTTTGAAGAAATTAGGTCCAACTATTGAACCTGTCATAAACTCAGTGCAGGTTTATGAAAGGCAGGTCTTACTTGAGTAACCTGGTCCCTCCTATGACAAGATGACCCACTCAGTGGATGAAGAAAGGGCTGTGGGTATTGTCTCTCTGGACTTTAGTAAAACATGTTGACACCATTTTCCACAGAATTCTACTGAAGAAACTGGAGTGATGGTGAATAGAGTTACAACCAGTTGGCAGACAGTCACAAGTGGTGTTCCCCAGGACTCAGTACTGGGGAGAGCCCTGTTAATTGGCTTTACCAACAATTTGGACAAGGGGATTGAAAGCACCTTCAGTCAGTTTGCAGATGCCACCAAGTTGATCTGCTGGAGGACAGGAAGGCTCTGTAGAAGGTTCTGGACAGGCTGGATCTACGGGCTGAGGGCAATGTTATGAAGTTCAACAAGGCGAAGGGCTGGGTCTTGCAGCTGGGCCACAACAACCCCATGAAGTGTTACAGGCCAGTGGAAGAGTGGTTGAAAAACTGCCTGGCAGAAGAGGACCTGGGGGTGCCGGTCAACAGACACTAAACAAGAAACAGTGTGTGCCCAGGTGGCCCAGAAGGCCAATGGCATCCTGGCCTGTATCAGCAATCGTGTGGCCAGGAGGACCAGGTCAGTCATCATCCCCCTGTACTAACTGGTGATGCTGTGGCTGAGGGAACTGGAGTTGTTTAGCCTGGAGAAATTAAGGTTCAGGTGGGATCTCATCACCTACAACTACCTGTCAGGAGGTTGTACTGAGATGGGGGTTAGTCCCTTCTCTCAGGTAACAAGCAATTGAACAAGAAGACATCACCTCAAGGTGGGTATGGGGAGGTTTAGATTTGATACTGAAAATAATTTCTTCATGGAAAGGGAGGTCAAGCACTGCAACAGCCTGCTCAGGGAAATGGTTGAGTTACAGTCTCTGGATGTATTTAAAAGATATGCAGATGTGGCACCTAGGGACATGGTTTTGTGGTAGACTTGGCAGTGTGGGTCAGCAGTTGGACACGGTGACCTTAAAGGTCTTTTTTAACCTAAACAAATTTATGATTCTATAACTGATAGCTGTGACAAAAGAAGAAAGATTTCTTTAGAATTATTTTCTTTTTTTTCCAAGAAAATTGGTTCCTTTTGAAAAATTAACACAGAAACAAAAAAAGTAGCATATCCCAGGAAACAAAAAAGAATACTTTACTGTTGCAAACACCTTTAAAGCTTGGTTATATTATAATCATTCAGTTGATATGCTGAATAAATGAGAAAATACAAAAAGTTGTCTTCATGAAGTCTTTGAATGGGTGACAGACACCATATATAAACATTTTCCCTTTTATTTACCTCTTTCCTTAGCCTTTTTTCAAAAAGCAGGAGAATAATTAGGAAAATGAAATGGCTTGATCTGAGAAGTTTAACAACATGCAATTTCTAACTCTGTGTCAGAACACAGCTATTGTTTTTGTTGTAGTGTGCAGTTAGCTGTGGATATGAAAAAACTTAATGAAAAAACATTCCCTTGTAGTCAAACAGAACGAACTCCCAAGGGCATACCTTATGTGTCATCCACATTGTGCTTTTTGATCTGATCAAATTGAATCTTTCATGCTTGCTGAATACACAGGTGGTGTCTTATAAAGTTACTGACTCCTTGGATTTTCCATAGCCGTTTCTAAAATTTATGTTTTCATGTTCTCAGTGCCCCCTGGGGCAAACAGAGCTACACCTGCTTTAAATTGTTTTTGAAACTTAAAGTATTTTTATCAGTATCTAACTATTTTTATGTTTTTTCAACCTTTTTTTTTCCACACATTTTTCAAACCATTATTTTTGTGCATTTTGTAGACTAACAAGGAGAACTTGGGAGGCCAGTAGTTTTGAATGACGGTCAATTCTAACCCACTTACCTGAGCGTTAAGTGCAAGCTCATGTAGTACAAAGAAGAGAAACTGAGTGCATGACAAAATCGTGATGCCAGAGAGAAGGGAATGTTAGAAAAGTGGGATTTGTCAAAAGTGGTGGTTGAGAGTACATTTTTCCTTTTCACTGCTAAACAAAATAGGTGAGTGATTACAAATACAATAGCTATGATGTACGGGAGGGAAGAATACTAATTAGTTTTACAAATATTACTTGAAAGTACAAAAGGTAAAACAGGAAAAGTAAGCATTTACATATCATGGTATCTATAGACAAAGGAATACTGGACTTTGAAATTGCCAGAAGAAGAATTGTTAAAAATTTTTCAGAGGTCCTGCTAATGTTTTGGAAAGTTCTGTGATAGGCTTTCAGAAGGTGGAGGATGAGAGGAGTGGTTTATATCCTACATTAAGTATGACAAACAACTGTAAAAATATTTTGGGGAGAAAATAACACTGAACAAATTCAGACAGCTCTCCTTCTGATTCCCACTGCTTAGGCTTTTAAATTAACCTTTCAGGAGACCCTGCCTTTTTAGTTACTGCACTTCATTTAGAAAGCCCCAACTCAAGAACCACAGACCTCATAATACCTCTTAAAAATTGAGGAATAGAAAGGATTTAGCAATAGGATAATGATGGATGAGTCAACACTGCTGAGAGAATGGAAGTGCAAGGAAAAGAAACTCCAGTAAAACAAAGACGGAGCATATCTCTTTGGATGAGTTATTTCACAATACATTTCTAAAGTTTTAACAACCAATAGTTATAGCATCCAAATCCATAGCTTTGCAGTTAAAAAAATTTGATTTAACCAGACTTTTAAGAATCATCCACTTGAGCTTGGAATAAACCCACCATGGTGGGACCAAAGCATACAATGCAAAAAGTAATTTAGTCATGACTTCCTGATCTCACAGTATTGAAGGGTTAATCTTATTGCACTGGTCAACCACCTTTACTAGTAAAAATTATTTTTTCCTCAAACATGTCTAACTGCTTTCATAAATTACAGATTAAAGCTGAATTTCCAGATTTTCCTTCTGAAAATTATTATAAACCAGGAAAATAATTCCCAAACCATCCTCCTTATTTCTTTGCTTTAAATAGCAGTCTAAACATGCTTAAATAGCCGGTTCTGACTGAGAGTTATCTTTTCTAAACATAATAGCTTTCTCTGTATCTTCTTTCCACACTCCTTTAAAACATTGACTTCAGCTCTGCATTGTAGTATTGGTCTCCTCAAGGACATATTTAAATGAAAAATAGTGTTTCCTGTCTCTACTGTACACACTTTTGTTTAACCTTTCAAGGATGACCATAAACGTGCCTGCACTTATAGTAATCTCAGACTGCTAAACATTTTCCAGAAGTACTGCTTGCAAAGGCATGGCCACAGTTTCTGTGTGTATGGCTTACCCACAAAACATAATGATATGCATATATTTTTTTGTCTTTTTTTTTTTTTTTTTTTTTCTCAACATAAAAGTGAGACATTGACCTGAATTTTTAGTTTCTTTAATAGTACTGAAGCCAATTCACGTCAGTGCATGGTTTAGGAGCTTTCTACTACTAGCAATGAATAAAACAACCTTAGCTAGTGAGAACACTGCAATTCATCTTCACTCACAGATTATTTGTAGCAGTAATATATAAAGACATAGGTTTTAAGGCTAATGGCCTAATAACTCACCTTTTTGCAGCTTCTTAAGATTAATTTAACTCAGTTCTCTTTGGGAGTGGTAGCTGGATATATTATTGCTTAGGCCACTACATCATTTTAAAAACAAACAAAAAACATTTTAATCCAAACAAAAAAAACCCTTAGCTGCAAGTTAATACACAGCAAATTTCATTGTATTTCCTAGGGAAAGTAAAAGGAAGGAGGGGATAGAAGGAAATATTTAACCCACATCTTCCAGCTTCTTGCCACAGAACCATTCACAATCCCAGATCACAAATGAGATTTTTTCAAGGTGCTTAATTTAAACAAAAAGATTTTGTGTGCCAGAAGCCCTGCATGTGCTGTAACATGGATTAAAGATGAAGACTGACATGAGAAACCAATGTGCTCCATGGCTAAAGCAATATTCTTTCTCACTCCATTTTCTACATGAGAAAATTCACTTATGCAAGGATTCTGATGTAGCTAAAAACGCACGTGCCACAGGCATGTATTTATCTCTAAGATAGGAATCTAAACTATCATCACAGTCAGTGAAGAGTCTACAGAGTCTACAGAGTCAATAGAGTCTACAGAGCTATTTGTGTCACTCTAAAACCAGACGCTGACATTTGATCTGCTGGTTCTCTAGACACTATTGGTGTGCTGACAAGAGGCTCAATTCACTCGACTGCAGGCATTGATTTAATGTCGCCTGAGACAGCAAAGTCTATCCTGCAGGGCCTCCAGCTGTTGCTCCTATGACAGCTGTGGCTCCCATGCCATATTTGCCAGCCACATGCATGTGCCCTAAGACATTTCTGAGAAGTGTGTCTTTGAGCAACTGAACTGAGCTTCACCGTTCTAATGTTTGAATTGCGAAGGAGGTGAATTCCATGGGTGCCAGGACTTAAAGAATGAAGATAAAATGTCTCAGCTCTCTGTCAAAGAAGAAAGATCCCATAAGATAAAAGACCACAACAAGCACAGATGTAAAAGAGGAAGGCATTAATTTCAGGCCTACACAAATGTGAAAGGTTTGCAATTAGCACACTAGACAAAATACTGCCATATTTTGTATATACCGTTCAGACCATGAGAAAAGCACAGACGGCAACAAAAGGAAGATGCCAGGCTTCATGAAGCAGATCTAGGTAACTTATCCAGAAAGAAATTCCAACCATGGCAAACTGTGAGAAAAGGAAATAACTGCTTACACACATGCCCCCCCAAGTTATGGGAATAGCACATACACCTCATGGATATCCGGGACTTGGACTGTATAAGAGCAGTACCTCAAGTAGAGCACTTGGGGACCCCCACACTGAGCAGACCACAGTAAAGAAGGGCCAGCAAGAGCTGGAACCCATGTTGTCATTATATCTTTTGCTTAATCATCCTCTTTCCATCTTACTCATCCTCTTTCTCTTCTTCCCTGCTTTCTTCCTGTTTCTATCTGTCCCTATCTCACATTTATTTTTAAATAAAATCCATACTAATGGTCTCATTTGCACCTTAACTTGGGCAGGGGCATCTTTTGGACCCTAACATTATTTCAGTGCATCACATTATTTTGGTGTCAAAAGTGGGATCTGAACATACCCAGACTTCCCCTCACACTTCTCCCAGTCATCTATAGCAAAAGAATTGGGGACACAATGAAGCTCTTTCATTATCAAGTACCATAACCAAATCAGGGTTTGGGAGGCAAGGAAAAAACCCATTTTTTCAGATTACAGTCACAAACAATAGTCCATGGTATAAACTGTTTAACTAACACTATTTGATACAGCCTTAGATACCAAGGTCAGTGATACTATTCATACTATTCACACTTAGTCTGAGTGTTTTTTTAGCACATTAATACTGTAATTGTGATGCAGAAATATCAAATACAGGTGATTAAGTAGTCACGGCCATAGACAAGACTGACATAAAGTCAGTGCAAAAATGACGCATTTTTATTCCATCAAGTAAATCAGTTATTTCTACTAGCTTTACACTAGATATTTGCAGTGTTATTTGGAACAGACAGAAGTGGGATTTTAGCTATTTATATTTGGGAATTATACTGTACACACTCCATGAGGCAGCCATTAATCTTTTACAGCTGGGAAGCTTTGGTAAGTTAAGAATTATGAGATGGGTATAAATTAATATGATAGCAAATTTTTATTTAGAGGATTTTAAAAAGACAATTTTCAATTGTAAATTTTATAGCTTTGAAGGTTTAAGTTTTAGGTGTACTTTGAGTATTGATTTAAAAACAGAAAAACAGGATTCGATTAGTCTGCTTTCCCAAACACCCAATAAAACCTCATTATTTGATTTAACAATATCTAATGTTAAAAAATTATAATAAGCACTTAGATTATTAGAAATTAATTTCAGAAGCCTTATTAATTTTTTCAGTAATAATGTAATTTGTCTTTCTCTTATTTATGACAATGAAACCAAACTAAATAGCCAATTGATTTTTTGTATTTTTGAGTCTTTTAATTGCTAGGTTTGTGTCTCTCTTTAGGCTGCAAAATGGAATTAGAATGAATAATCTATGTATTTGTACTTGCAGGTCCAAAATTATACTTTTTTATGCAAGGGCTACGTTTATCTAAAAATTAACAAAAAAATAGGGCTTAAAATGTTTTTTCTAATTATTTTCTATTTTGATCACACATAAGCAGGAGCAGATTTTACAAAGGATTCATAAATTCTTTTTTTTTAAATCTTAAATAGATGTCTTTCTACTCATACTAAGAAAGTTGCTATCATACTGTAGTAATAATTCTAAAAGGTTGCTGGGTGTTTATTCAGGCAAGATTGCAGTGCTGAATATTACCACGATAAAATAATTATGAATATATTAAGAATGTGCTGGAGAAAATAGAAGTTTAGCATAAAGACCCTATTAACAAGCTACATAGACACATAAATGAATAATCACATATTTAATTTTATTTCTGTCATTATTTATTTATTTACTGTTAATTTGTGCGCTATGCACTGTTACAATGGAATTCACTGGAAAAGTATCCAAGGCTTTTAGCCACCTTAAGGTACGTATAAAACATGATCAATTATTATTTATGCTGATTAAAAAGGGATGATTCATTTGTGATGCCTTAATCGCTTCTTTCTGCAGAACACATATTTGAACCAGTGTCAGCAACATTTTACATCTTCAAAAAACCCCTGCTTTTATTGCTTCTTAGCCTTTATGAACAAAAGTGGAGTTATTCTGTAAGCACCAAGGTTGCATCTTTTGCTTCCCTTCTCCAAATTTTTTTTTTTGGGAGGGTTGGCTGTTTTGGGGGTTAAGGGGTTACAGTGTGAAACCATCATTAAGCTCTGCTAACTGAGCAGAAATTGTACTTGCAATGATCCTGTCTCTTGTGAAATTCTCTTTAAAATATCAGCCAAATTACTGAATTTTCAGTTCAGTGAACTCCTTATCTTAGCATTTGGACTAATGCCTACTTCCTTTACTCTACAAATTAAATGCATTACTTTCCGTTATCACAATATAAGTGACTTCTGAATCCCCCTCTTGCATATTGACATCAGAGCTGTATTTGTAACATTCTCAGGCATTAGTTTCCATCTTCTTCAGTCATCACTGCATTCCTAGCTGGTTCACTCTGCAATAAAAACGTTTACCACACTCTTAATGTTGTTTTTTGTTTATCTTAAGATGTATATCCATTTTGAGTTAACTGTCTACAGTTAGTAAGTCCCCATTAGTACCAGGTTACATGAGAGACTAAGATCTTCCAACTCAGAATTTCCTTTTTTTTTTTTTTCTAATGGTCATTTGGCTAGGAAACTGAAAACTTATTGTTAGATCCAGATCATATATTGTGAACATGTATGTGGACAAGATATCTTGGTCTGTTTTCTCAGCTCCAACACTAAAAACTTGCTTCATGGAACACAAAATTCTCATTTCATCAGTTTTGATTTTTATTAGTATAACTTACTTCTGACATTCCATGTTCTCTTTCTCAAAATTGTGGGTTTGGCCAAGTTATTCTGTTTACAACTATGAAGATAATAAATTGCTTCAAACAGTAAATCTTACCCATGTATTTGGTCTGACTCAATTTTTCATCCTAAAACGAACTTTCTTGTTGACCCTCTAGGATTTGTTCTCCCAGTTATTTCTCAGTTCTGTAAGTCCCTGAAGCAGAATATATATACCAGGAAACACCCTGGTTTCCTGGTTAACATTGGTGAAGCAATGAGTGTCCTGAAGCGACTAGAATTTTATAACTGATGCCTCAATGAAGACTTCATCTCTGACTGTAAGTTACCTACTGCAAAGCTCCCAGCCAAGTTTTGATTGGACTGATTGGAATAATTTCTCCCCCAGGCTTCATCTATTCTTGTGCAACAGATTACCATTCCTAAATTACTGGCAATTAAAGACTCTGCTCTGGTTGCTCAGGCATTCAAATTCACAGCCTGGCACATTCATTTCCTACGCCACTGGTTTTATCTTAAATAAAAATAGCAATCCACCATCTGGGAGTAGCTGACATACACTTGTTTCTAACAACCTTGATTTCATCTGGAGAGTGACTATTTACACAAGCATGCAGTGACAGGACAAGGGGAAATAGTTTTAAACTGAAAGACAGGTTTAGATTAAATATTAGGAAGAAATTCTTTACTGTGAGGGTAGTGAGGCACTGGAACAGGTTTCCCAGAAACTTATGGGTGCTCCATCCCTGGAAGTGTTTAAGGCCAGGTTGGAGGAACTACCTAGTGTAGTGGAAGGTGTCCTTGGCCTCAGCAGGGGAGTTGGAGATAGATGACCTTCATGGTCTAAACCAAACAATTCCATGATTCTATGACTTTATGATTTGGACAAATTCTGAAGAAAGACACAGCAGAAGAGATAGCGGAAATGTTTTATTTAATTGCAGGCAGAATGAGTTTGTCTGGAGTTGTTGCTACCTTCTAGAAAAAATATATAGACCTTGTTTTAATTCCTTTTGTGAGGCTTTCAGCTAACTTTAAGCCTTATTTTAAATTTTCTGGGACATGTTTAAATTTTTTATCCTCCATTTTCTGCTTCATTTTTGTTTAGCAAGGTACAAACATATGTATTGTCTCCATGGAAACTGAATCCTACAGTTGCCATCAGTATTGTCTTTTTTGGCTACTTGTTTACCCAAGCATTGGGGCTTTGTAGGGTCAAACAGTCTCTAAGTCTCTATGTAGACTAGTTCATTTACAAAGAAAAAACAATAAATCAAGCCACACTTGGTCCAATATTTTTCTTCTCTAGCTTTCTGTGTGTTGCAGTCTTGTTGGCTTTTCTCTCCTTTTCTTCTGTCCTTCCCTTTTTTTTTTTTCCTTCCCTGCAAATAAATGCACAAAGACAATTTTCTTCCATAAGTGCCTACCTATGTGTTTACTCTGGGAGGTGATACCAACCTGGCATTGAGGGCAAGGCTTCTATCATTTTAGTTATCTAGCTCAGTAGAAGGTTATACAGCTTCTATCAAATCAGGAAAGAGATCCATATCCAGCTTCAGTGAGGCTGAATCTGGCCCATAATAGTTTCAGTAGTCATGGAATCATGCTGACTTCTAAGCCAGTTTGCATGATGACATTGCAAATGTTAAACAAAGTAACTTTTCTTTTATCTGCCATAAAATTTATATCTTTCTTCTGATACATCTACTATAAGAAAAGCTCCTGAGTTTATGCCAGAGTAATAAAATCTTCAGTGAATGGAAACTTAAAAATAGTCTTGCTCCAGTACAGCTAAGTAACTTACTTGCTTTGCAATTATGTATTTAAAATAGGGGACTAGAAAAATAGTGAGAAATCTCCACAGCTTTTGTCTAGACACAGCTAGATGATCACTCTGACAGATTTCATTCTTTTGGTGCTTGGTTTTCTGTTACCAAAGTTTGTAATATCTTATTAAAATTCTCTTAGGGTGTAGAGATGTTTCAAGGAGCTTATTTCTTTCCACTAATGTCTAGCTGCCTGATTATAAGTTCATTTATGCTTTCCAAGGAATCATTTATTTTTTTGAGACAGTGTAATTTTTGTGCAAGTCTGACTGTTATCTCATTTGCTTGCAAAGTGACAATTAATTCCTGATATACAGCCTCTAGTGTACAGCCCGTGTCAACTGCACAATGAAATACCCAGTCACTGATCTTGAAATCTGTAGGAGAACATACTAAAACCTGTATAAGGTTTAGGGGGAGTTTGTTTGTTTAGGTTTTTTCTATAGAAATTAAATTAATGTTGGCACATACGTACACATATTGTCGGCTCCAACACAGTTATTATCAATTGCATTTAAAACTACACTACTCTGCATCTGATTCTCTTATTATTTCATTTTATTTTGAAATTTTCCAGAAGACTGACATTTTAGACAGAAAGTCCTTCTGTGTGCTTCCTTCAGATGCTTGCTATAAAAAAAAAGCTAGAGTCTAGTGAGACCATTTATTGGAGTTTGAAAATTACTTTCAAGCAAAAAATAAGACTAAAAATCTTTAAAAACACAAAGGAAACTTTCCCCAACCCCTTAATTACTGTTTAACAAAATTATTTAGAATGGGTATTTCTATGAGAGGTTAACAGGACTTTTGCCTTGACATCAGTGAAAATCTTGTTCAGAGAAATCTGGGATCTAAGAGAAAATCAGCTAACACATCAGATGTCTTGAAATGGATGATATGACTGATAAACTTTCATGGACTGGAGTGATGTTAAGGGTAAAAAATTATTTCTAATTGAGGAAAGAAAATGAGGAAGCAGATGGAGACAGCTTGAAAAAACTTTAGCATAGTACGTAGGGTAAAAAGTATGTGAAGAGAAGTGTAACATAGGTTTCAATGAAATTTACACATTTGGATCAGTGGGGATAGTCCAGATTTGAAAAGACAAAGAAAAGGACATAACACCATTCTACAAGCCTGAACAAAACTTTATTCCCATCCTCATACCTGCCTTAGCTTTTCTTCTAATGTTTACACAAGATTTGATTTCTTTTGCCTCTAAGTTAGAACAAATCAACCTGCTAAGTGTATATCTTTTTAAAAATATTTTCCATTGAGGTAAATAAAGTCTTCATAGCACTAGCAAAAGGGGTCCCATGTGGGAGTGCATTTTTCAACTTTAAGTTTAATTCATAAGTTAATGTTCTTTGTAAAATGGTTTGTTCTATGCACCCCTTTTTTGTTACCCACGTTCGGTTTATCCCTGTTTTTTCCCCAGTAACAGTTCTATAATTGGTTCTGTATTCTCCCTAAGTTTTCCCCCCCAGAGACAGTTATCTGTCCATCACTTCATAGACAGCCTCCTGTTGCTGTCTATCATTTTTGGGGTTGCTCCCCTCTTCTGAAAGATTCTGAGAGAAGCATCGAGTGATTGGACAGAATCCTGATTGTCACCTTATAATGTTCATTGTATGGTTGTTTTATATGTTTGTTTATGATACGAGCCACCTCCCTGTTAAACCTTATTGGTTCCCTTTCTGTGTAACACCCCCAGTGTTAACCCCGAGAGTCAGTCAGGGTCTTCGGCACGCTGACTCTCGAGGTGAGGACCCCACGCGGGGTTCCAATAAACTCGTGTGACCCAGTGTCTCCGGAGTCCCCCTTTTTACGATCCTCCAGCCGATCGCCACACAGGAGCAGCTCGAGCGAAAAAGAACCCCACTGAAAGAAAAACTGTTACCTGTGCCGAGGTTAGCCGGCTTGAAAAACAGGCACGGCAACAGTCCCATTCCATTCCTGCTGAAGTAGCAGTAAATTTCAAAGTGTTTTTAACTAATGCTGTCTTCATTAATGAATGCTTAACCAATGTAATACATCTATCCCCTTATCAGCAATAATGGACTCCAGTAGCAAAAAGACAAGGAAGAAAAACTATGCAGTGTTAAAAGATAAGACAAGAGTAAATCCAGAGCTAACATATATTATTTACCAGTCACAGGCTGAAATCCAAAGCTTAGAGGAAGAAAGAGAAAATTTTGATTTAAGTATTGCTGAGCTTAGCATGACTACCACGATACCCTTACTAAATTACAACTGCAAAGATTCAGTTGATCCTTTGTCCAAGATTTTTTTTTCTTTAAATCTCCTAAGCAGTTACATTTTTTACAACGTTATGCTCTTATGGAAACTACTTGGAACTATACCTGGAGTTCACAAATATAAGACGTCAGGACTTGGAAATACCCTGCTCTGTCAAAACATTTGGCAGAACAAGTTTATCTATAAGCTCTATCAGGCAATTGCATGAGGACATTGTATGAGGACAGTCTTCAAAAAGGGCAAGAAGGAAGACCCAGGTAACTACATGCCAGTCAGCCTCATCTCTATCCACATGGATGAAAGAAAAGAAGAGTCAGCATGGACAAGTAAATCGTGCTTAACCAACTTAACTGCCTTCTATGACAAGAATTCTGTGATTCTGTGACATTAAAAACTTTAACTATATACAGTCATAGTTGATACCATGAAATGACATGTATTTGTATACATACATAGTCTGCATGCTACTAGGAAATTTCTTGTCTATAGATATATGCACACTGAGTAAGACTATTCCTTTCTTGCTTTCCTTGCCTCTCTTTTCAGCCAAATTCCCTCCTTTCTTTGTTTCTTTTCTTTGTTTCCTTCTATTTTTATTTCTGGGACATAGATTGTCTTCCATTTTTTCCAATGTTTTTTCTTCTTGCTTGTCTTTCTCCATTAAATATTTACTAGTATATATCTCATATTTCCTTTTTTCCTCCCGACACCTATTGTTGCATTTTGCCACACTTTTTATCTGCCTTTCAGTAACTATTTTCCACTTCTACTCATCTTTACTCTTTTCTAGTTCCTTCGGGTTTTTTTTTTTTTTTTGGTTTCTCCTCCATTCAGCTATTTAGTTATTACTATTCAGCTTTCCATCTTTAATATTTATCTTTAGGTCACACTCTACCTATGTAGTTGTAAACCGCATGCAGCACACACATGAGCATCACATTATAGTTTTAGGATGTGTTTCCATGCAAAGCTTAAGTTACATTTTAATTCATTTAAATATGACAGCAATAGATGTGAGTAGGCAGGAAAAAAAGTCTGCTTCAGCATATTTGGGAGATGTAGTGAGGGGATCTATTACTTTAATAAATGATGTATTTCATTCGGTTTCAAGCTTGTTTTGAAACAGGCCCCATTGTCATTCTGTTCATACTCTGCCCAACATAGCACTTCTTGTTGATCTTAAAGACAGTCAATATGAACTACTGCAGCATTACACAGACCTTCTCTGTCTTTTGTTTTCTGCATAGATATCAATTTGTTAAACAATCTGAATCTTTGATGACTTACAAAACAGTTCACCTAATGGTCCACGCTTTAATGCATCTTATCAGCAGCAAGCATCTGGCTAAAAATGGCTGTGCTTTCATGACTGTCAGGCTCTAGGGGAAATGTGAAGATAGATGTTATTTTGCTGATCAGATTTAAAACAAGAACTGAAAGATAAAAGATTCCTGGTTCTAAGCAGCAACTCCATGTAAATAATTTATAGTCCAAAAATAATATGCTATTCAACACTTGAAGGAAGGAATCTTCTTTCCGTGTCTCTTTATAATCATTCCTTTAGAATTGTTCTAATTAATATTCAAAGATTACCAACTTTCTATCTATAAATGAGTTGCTTATTAATAATACATAAGTTGTTCTCCTTTCTTCTGATGAGGCAACGCACAACATGCTGCAAAGAGTATTGACAGGAAAATACATGGTTTGGAACTGTACTGAAGTAATTTACCATTCATGAAATAACTTACTAATAAGAGTTGCCTGCTTATGAAAACTCAAATGTCAAGGTTTTAACAGGGCACTGAGATCAAAAAGGATTAGCAATAAATTACCTAGAACTGAATTCTTTTTTATACAGCCATGTAGAACAAAGTGCTCAATTTGATTTGCACGTGCACGTGCAACACATGCAAGACTTTTAGTTCGTTGGAAAATTCAGCAGAGAAATGACAAGAAAAATTTATTGTGAATACCTTATTTACTGGCTATAGATATCAATAAATAACAACAGGGAAAAAAAAGAATCTTTACATTAGTGTGCCTTTGAGGAAACAGGGGAACTATTCATAAAATCAAAGAATATGCTGAGTTGGAAAGGACCCATCAGGATTGTTGAGTCCCAGTCCCAGCCCCGCACAGGGCACGCCAAGAGTCACACCCTGTGCCTGAGAATGCTGGTCAGACATTTTGTCAGTGGACAAAAGCTAAGTAAAGGTTGCCTTCCATGCCCAACATCAATTTATCTAAAGCATGTACAAATCAAACACAGTAACAATAACTGTAGAGCAGTGAAGTACTGAATGAAACTTCATAACTACATCCAGATCATTTTGACATGTTCAGCTGTTTAATATCATGCCTGACTGCTCCTTTATGGCTGATGATTTTCTTTTGTTAAATATGACAAGTCCAAATAAATTTGAGCCCAAGTGAATTAAAACACTGATTTATTTACTTTGGATAAAATTGCATATATGCAAACTGAATTCATGGTTTTGCTATTGCTAATTCAATGGTAGAAACTTATGACTATCTAAGAATTCACCTAATTGTTGCATAATCCATAATTCTACTGCACAAGCATGTGTATAGATCCTGTAAGATCCAAAACAGTCAAACACTATTCCTCACAGGAGGGACCAAAGCCATCACATGTCCAAGACTTTTTTTTTTTTAAGTAAATAGAGAAGCCAAGACTTTCCTGGCTCTTAAAATAAATTTGAAACTGGTTTATATATAGAAAATGTGGCATCATATGGATCTAAGAAACTATTATATTATTAACATTAGAATAATGTTTCCTAAAGGACAAAAAAGGATTACACACAAATGAGCAGTCTGCTCAGGCAGCATCACTAAGCCATACCAAGTTAGTATGGTAAAAATTAAAGCTAATCAGTACAGCATTGGGATGGGAAGGAAAATATACATGACAGCATTTTGTCTACTTTATAAAACAAAAACCAGTGACTATTTTATTTTTCCTAGGGGATGACTAGTTTATTTTTCTTAGGAGAATCTCTGTTATGGTCCTGCCTTTAAAAAGATCTGGAGTTAAAATAAATTTATACAGCCCATCTCTATTTTTCCTTGGATTAAAAGTTTTCCACAGCAAGAGGCAGGCACACAAATAGGAAAAAAACATTGTTCTCAAAAGCAGTACTGATTTTGCATAGTTTTTCTTACATATGTGACATACATACTTATCTCTATAATTTCATCATATCTCTTTCTATATTTTCTCTACATGTTGGAAAATGCTGACTGAAAAAATGTAGCAGTCATAATAAACAAGAAACTGTGAAAGACAAAAGAACTAGAGGTACAAGAAATTTAGGAAGTAAAATTTGTGTGAAAAAAAGAAAAAGCATTCTTTCTTGAGAGGGAATTATTACTAAGTTTTCAAACCTACATTAATATTGGTGCTAAAGACTGTACACTAAACAAAACAAAAAAAACCCACCAAAAACCATCAAAACCCCCCTCCCCCAAAATAGATGCAAAAAGGAAAAAAAGTGTATAAATTATTCATGTTTCAATTTACCGAAAAAGCCCTAAGTTGCAATTAATATGGAAAATCAGCTTCTTGGTTTATTTCTCAGAATTTGTCATGGAAAAGAAAAGGATAGCAATAATGTCTTATTGAAGTCTCTATTTCCTGTTAATTTTTGCCTCTTAGAATCCAAAAGATCAACTGGAGTCTGATAAGAGTAAATTGCAATGAAATTGAATATCTGATAGGAAGTCTTCTAGAAAGATCGGAAGGATCTTATTGTTTGAGTTTAAAAGGTAGTTTTCCAAAATAAGCGTGACTAACTGCACTAAATTCTATGCTTTCTATTTAAAACACAATTTAAAAGATCTTCAAAATGTGAGTCAAGTGCTGCCTCAGTTTCTGCCTTGAATATGAATGTGAATGTGGACATAGGAACATACAGTTTCCTTTCAGTGAAATAAATTTCAGTATAATAGCTTCTGGATAGGGAAGAAAAGCTGCCATCCTCACTGGACTAATACCACTAGGGAGATACATTTGCAAATCTAGAAATTTAATTTCTGAACACCTAGAGCAGAAGCAGAATCCATGACCAAGTTCTGTGTAGCAGGTGAAAAACCACATTGATGTGTGCTAAGGAGGAAGCAGAGGATGACAACACTAATAAATCCATTCCTGAGGAGCTTAAATTCAGTTTCTGCAAGAGTTTGCTCCTTTGGTCCCAAGAATTTACCTCTCTTGCCCTACAAGTGATTCTATCAGAATAAGAGAGAGACTGTTTACTCATAGTTGCCCTTCCCCACCCTCTTGCAATAAAAGCAGATAGTCATGATTTTTTAAAATTAAATATAATCATATTATATTGATATTTTAATGGCATCTATAATAAAATTCAATACAATAGAATTATGCTGAGTATAGGCAAGGACATTGGATGTGTTTATTTGAAAACAAAAATCTTGGGTTTAGCATGCTGGAAGCAACTTCACTGTCTAAGATCTCAGCTTGTTTGTTCATTGAAAGGTGTTAGCAAAAGATGGTTCAGATACACGTAAGACTCTGTATATAAAAATAAGAAGCCCCAAAGTCTGTACAACTGCACAAAGTTGCAGTTGTATTTCTGAAGTTTTGGTAAGGTCATTTTATCACAGTAGGATGGTCAAACAAGATTTAGTCCTGGTAAGACAACTGCAAGATTTTCTGAGGGAATGAGGTGAAGATGAGCCTTGGGTTCCCTGGGTTGATGTTCAGGATTTTATTTCTTTCCAGACACCATGTACCTGCCCAGATCTCCATGATGTTCCAAAGATGACAGAGTGGAACCTTGCAAGGACATCAGCCAACTTTCTTTATTCTCTTGGTTGCTGCCCCAAAGTTTGCACGCTGCTACTATTCTTTCCTACTTTATTCAGGATACTGAACTCCATGATTTTATGGTGATTGCAGCCAAAGTCACTGTCAACTGACATATCCCTAGGAAGTTCCTGTTACTGAATATCAGTTTTGTCTGAGATCCTTTATGTACAGAAGCAATAAAAGTACTTTCACAAAATTAAGAGCAATGCAGCTATTGAAGTAAATGAAACTGGAAAATGCGGACAAAGTAGAAAATTAAAAAACAAAAAAAAAAACAGGGTCAAACCCTAAGATTTTACCAACTGTAACAGTTTTTGATAAATCTCTAGCTTAAATAAATGGGAACTTTTATTTTGGTAATATATTGCATCTTAAAAATAAATTCAGTTTTCATTGATTTTGAAAGTAACACTTGCAAATATGAAGGTAATAGCTTTTTGATTGATTCAGTCAGTATGAGTTAGGCTTTGTGAATAAAGGGAAAATTAATCAGTAAGGGTTGATTTAGGGCCTCTTTCATAATATGGATTTCCATTCTTGTGTGTCATTGTTCTGTTGTTAAAAACCTGATGGACTGTTTGCACTGAGGTGAATGATTAGATGTCTGTAACTAGGAGTGACTGAAAAGTGAGGCCATCTTTAAAGAATTAAAGTCTTCCTGAAATTAAATGCAACAATCAAACCTAATCTAAGAAAGTCTGCAGGAACCTATAAAGTAAAGAAGTAGAAATGATGACGTTTTCCATTTCAGACACAGCATCTCAGCAAAGAGAACTATTGCAGAAATTAGCTTTTGGTAAGAGAAAAAATTGTTTAGGAGACAATAAAGAAATGAATTGATGTATTTGTGACAGCCATTCAGCAAAGGAAACCCTTCCACTGTACACAGGACTAGTTTAACAAGAATCATCACATAAAATTGTTCCCTGCTGGACTTTGAGTTTCTTTTTTTTTTTTTCCCTATGTGGATAAATGCTATTTTAGCAAGGGCCAAAACATTATTAGACTTGCTAAGTAAAGCTGTGATTGAAATGGAGATTATTGGATAGGGAGCTGAACAAGTAGTTTTTCATCTTTTTCTCTTACTAAAAATAATTATTCAGGAAATTTTGGACTGCAGGACTAGATACCAGTTTTGTGCCAAAATTTCTGTAAACTGATTTACTTTCATGCCATTGGACTGGAACTACAACAGGACAGAACCACAAATAAAATTCCAAACAATTCTCATTTCTTTTCCCTGATAGACAAGACAAAAGATGTCTCTATTACCTGCTACCTTCAAGCAGAGGACAATTCCACCATAGGTATTTTTCTCCAGCCACACAACCAGAGAGACGATATGGGATATTTCAGTGATTATGCATAAAGATCTTTTCTGTATATGTGTGTGTAAGTGTATACACTCATATAACTTGTTAAAAGGAAGAAATTGATAAGAAAGCCTATACAGAAACAGATATTAACTAGATTTTATTTTATTCTTGTATATATTATCATGTATTTTTCCCCATCATTATCTAGGAGACAACTAATTTAACTGAAAGAATATAACAATCATGGAATAGGTTTGTATCATAAGACCACATACTGTAATGATTCATGAACTCATAGCTTACACATTGGTATTTCATCTGTTTCCTGGATCTGATTTAAGTGATGATGATCAGCTAGCCCCTTCTAGAAATTATTTTTTTTAAAGACAACATAGTTTAAAAAAACTAGTAGAATATTACTTCAAAATCTTGAGTAGCAATACTGTGACATCAGAGCCCCTGAATGGAAAACTTTATCCTGGCAAACAGCCTACACCACACTCAGAAAACAACTGGTGTATGCATACTTTAATAAGTTCAGACACAGAGTAAAGTAAGAAGGATGAATGAATGTAACTATTCAGTTGTTTGTGATGAGTGCAACAACTATGTTCTTTGCTTTTCCAGATTGCTTTATGGTTACTACCAGTCTTCTACATTCTGTTAATAAGGTCATGATTAGGCATGGGAGGAAGCCAGTTGTTTATGCTGATTGCTGTGTTCCAGGTCAGCTAGATATATAGATAATAGTACAGTCTAGTGAAACAAGATCAATATGCAGTCAGATTCATAAGGACACACAAATAAAAGCATGAGACTTTTCTAGACAACTTTTCCCTGCTCCCTGAATTTCAAAGAGGGAAAAGTCATAAATACCAAGCACCTCACTGTATTACCATAAGAAAACTACAGAAAAAGGCAAAGAGAACCCTTTGTGTAGTTCTTCACACACTGGAAGTACACATTCCTGCAGGCAATCACACATGTAAAAACGAAAATGGTTCCTTTTTCCCTTGAACGCGGTAGAAAAATGCCAGATTTACCATAATTTGTATCTGGCACCATGGTGGATGGCCTGTTTAGAACAGTTTAGGGTTAAACCAAGACAATAATTTCCAGATGCTTATAAAAGAAAAGGAAAAAACATTTAAAGAGTTTTATTTTAAAAACTTCACTATATCTGGGTTTTACAAGATGGCACTAAAGACACTACTGTTACAAAACCCTATGACAAATAGTAGAACATTCTTTTTTTCTAAATGCACTGGAATACAGAGGTATTGCCAACAATCAAATTATTGTAACTTCTTTCCCAAAAAAACCCCAAGAACTCTACGAAGATCATAGTTTGCTTTATTCTACACTGCCAGTGCATTTTATACAGTGACTTGTTACAGTCAGCTAAACGAGTTGGAAAAAACTATGTATAGATTGCAAAATAGATGGAAATCTCAAAGTTATAGAGTGCAAGTGGCTAAGTCAGAGGAATCAATTAAGGGTCTAACAAAGCTCTTGCAGAGAGTAGCTCTCTGGTATTTTGGCAAACTATTAGGAGGCATCAGCTAAGGAAAAAGTCTTTCAAAGTCTAAGGGATCTTCCAAACTTTAAATTGAAGAGCATGGCTGGCAAGCTGGCAAATGCTGTTTGGGCAAGCACTCCTTTTCCCACCTCTCAATATTCTCTCACCTCTGTTTCCCATGACTTTTTGCTGTGCACTATTTCATAGACAGTCGGCTTTATTGGGAACATCATGGCCTTGTTCTTGCAGACTACTCTGCAATCAGCTACTTGGTTAGTTTGGGTACCTCCTCAGTATTCACCACTGCTTGGTTTCCCATTAACGACTTAAGTAAAATGAGACATACATTTGGAGTGCTTTCAGAAATATTATCAAAAAACCATAAAAAAATAGTGCTAAAAATAATAGAAAAATGGCATGACAGGAATCAAATTCTCTTCTTTTGCTGAAATAGATGTACATTTTATGAAAATATGGGAGCATGAAGTATTAAATTAATGATTTTTCAGATTGAATACTTTCAAAGGTCTTTTGATAATAGCTTCACTTTCTTACTTATTTTCTACCGTTCATTTCACTTGTTCTTTTTCTTGCTAATACAGCAACAGACTGCTCTCTGTGGTCACTGTAATAAAGGATTTTTTAAGACAGCAATTTAATTTCATTTAGATATTTCTAGGAGAGAGCTGTGCTATAAACACTTACCAATACATTTTTTTGCCTCTTCATGTCAGATAGCATATTGCAGAGACAACTGTTATACTAAACACTTCTGGAGGACACGTCTCAGTATTTTTTTCTATTACTACTGCACTGGAAATTGGACATTTTTGTTTTCTTCTACCGGGAGGTGCAATGGACTGGAGAGTTGGAATTGCAATTTTTATGAACACTTTTGGAGTTTACAGGTTGAAAATTGATCTAAATACTTTTCTTTGAGGGCACAGTCTCTATATTCACTATTTCCCAACTATTTTTATATACATTTTGAGTGAGTTACATTTTGTCTTCAATGTTATTTATTTCCAAGTGCACAGATTCATTTCCAATAATACATTGCAATGATATATGTTGCCAAGACATGCCTGTATGAACCCATGAATTCACAGCAATACACAGCTCGAAAGTATGTATCAAAGTTACAGTAATTAAAAAGAAAAAAAAACAAACCCAAACAAAAACCCCCAAAAAGTCCCGCACCTCGGGAGGAATAATCCCAGACACAAGTGCAGGCTGGGGCCCATTGAGCTGGAAAGCAGCTTGGCAGAAAAGGACCTGAGGGTACAGGTGGACACCAAACTGAACACGAGCCAGTGATGTGCCTCTCACCAGTAGTCTTCTGGGCTGCTTTACAAGTGTGGCCAGCAGGTCAGGGTAGGTGATCCTGGCAAAAATGCAGTGAAGGGTCTCTAAGGTAGTTAAGTGACTGGACTATACTTTGTCTAAGAAGAGGCTATGAGAGCTGAGGCTGTTTAGCATAAAGAAGGCTCAGGTGATCCTATAAATGTGTATGAATACCTGAAAGGAATAAAGAATAAGGAGCCAGGCTCTTCGATGGTGCCCAGTGGCAGCCCATGGGCATGCTCTGAAACACATGAGATTCCCTCCCAACATCAGGAAGCACTTTGTTCCCAGAAGGGTGACCACACACTGGCACAGGTTCCCTGCGGTGGTTGTGGAGTCTCCATCTCAGAGGTATTCCAAAACAGTTTGGACATGGTCCTGGGCAATTCACTCTGGTGGTCCTGCTTGAGCAGAGGGGTTGGGCTGTAGGATCCCCAGAGGTCCCGTCCACCCTCAGCTGGTCCAAGATGCTATGCTGATTTGTCTTCAGGCTTCAATGAGATCAGCCTGAGTTGCTCTTGGATTGTATGTATTGCTGTGCAGTTGCAACACTCTTTGCAGGATGGCTGTGCTAAGAGCCCATTTTTAGCTGTTGGTTTGTAGTTTTCATTTCTCTTCACTGTTCTTGAGTATGATCTAATACTGTCTCACTAGCGTCTATATGCCCACTTTAAATATACAGCATGGGAAAAAAATAAAGGCTTATCTTTGTTCTAAACAACATTGTCATCACTTCATTTACTGCATGTTAATGGAGTAAATGTTTTCCAAATTTTAATACCATCCATACCGAAATCCCCAAGAGAAATTCAAACCACAGTAACTCAGAATTCACAACAAAACGAGATTTAGTATTCAGAAGAGTATACCTCAGAATAACAAACAAACCAAGGGAGGGAGAAAGATGTGTTAATGTAAAGCATTTTGCAGTAAACATCATATACATTTAAGCTAATTTATGGCACTTAAGAACCAAGCTTAAATTTAAGAACCAAGCTTAAATTAAAATTTATGGCAAAAGAAAGCAAAACTTAACAGACAGACAATAAACAAATTTCACAAACAATTAGGAACTCATAATTTCCCATCTTCCAGATCTCATTAAAAAAACTGTCCTTTATGGTTTCTTCCTAACACATACATTATGTTGTCTTACTGAATACACTTTAAATCAAACTCCCATTAAAATCAGAAACTAAAGAGAAATACTGAATTTGTGCTTATCAGTAGACAATTGTGATAAACAGGAAATGTCGTGCCTTTTCACAAATAATAGGTTCATAGTAAAAATTTTAAAGACAAAACCAATAATTATATTAATTTTATTATCTAATAATGACTTGTATTAAAGTGAAATAAAAAAAAAATCTTAAGAAAAAATAGGATAAAGGAGATGTGATTATACAGATCCATCAGAGTAATTCTTATTCCAACCAAGGTAACAATATGTGGAAGCTAATCAGCACTTAGCCAAAAAAAAAGAATTAAAGAAGAAAAAGGTATTAATTTATCTTTTTTATTTGATTTGATTTGATTTTACATTTAGAAGTCTTCTTGAGAATAGTCTGCAAAACCAGTCATTTTATGTTAATGCTATGTTAATTTTCCAAAACACTATCTTGGCAACTGTCAGTGGCAAAGGGATTTCTGAATGAAGTTTCAGCTTCCTTTTAAAAAAATTTCATCAGCAGTTTGAAAAGAAACATAAAAATACATACACTAATAATATTTTTGGCAAGAATAATTGTCACTTATAAACGCAGATACTTGTGTAAATCTATGCCTAAGGAAAAAATGACACTAACTCAAAACAAGGAATACTACTAAATTTTTTTTCACTATAATGTTCTATAGTATAGTATTATACTACAGTATTCATAATAATAATTGAATTCATTTTCAAAATTTGAGTAATTCATAATTCAAAACTGTTCTTTCAGAATTGTCATATTAATATTTTTCTGTAAAATTAAATTTATTAGCAGTATTATACAAGCCGTTTTAAAAAAAAATCCAGATCTACATTAATCATAATACATAGAAAAATAAAACAATAGCTGAATGCCATATGTCATATGCCAATAATGGAAGCAGATATTGTAGTCAACCCTCTTCATTATTATTACACTTTCTAAAATAGGGGAGAGAAAGACCTTTAATCAAATCTGATATGAATGAAAAAGACACAAGTGATAAATATTTTAACATCTGTTTCAAAGCCTGTTTCTAATTTTTTTTATCTCAAAACTGATTAACCAAACAATTAGGTGTCGGAAAGTATCTTAACACTTCAAGAGTTGGTTTTTTTCTAAGAAAGTAACTTTATTTCTAAAAAAAAAAAGACTCATTTCTAAGCCTTTTTGCAGTACCCAGCTAGGAAAAAAAATATATATTGGCTTATCTGGACATGGCATAAAAGCAAGATTAATTTTTTTTTTCTTTTTGTTTTGCGAAGACTCATGTGACTTAAAGAGTTTTACAAAAAACATGGCTCAGATTTCACCACTTCTACACTCTAAAATGTTCATGGCCATCAGGATAGAAAAAGCAAGGAAATGCTCTCAAAACACTACCATGAAATATTTTTGATTGCAATTATTTCTTATGGAAAGTTCAATGTAGAGAGAAGTTTCTTATGTTTCACTTCTACCTTTTTTAATTATGTAATCGTGAAATTAGATGTAGAAATATCAATACAGCAGAAAATGGTTAAAATGAATCTACAACTATTAAAGAGTCAGCAGATATTCAATGTTAATAAAAATTTTAATATATTTTAGTGAATTGTGTGGACTTTGGGAATACCTTGAGCTGTTTCGTTCTACTGAGTTTACTAATAGTAAGATTATTGATCCTGTCAAGGCAATAAACTCTGAAGTAAAATCACTTCATCAACTGATGCACTGATGATTTGTGCATCTCAGAAGCATTCAATAGAAAGTGGAAGATATTACTACAGTAATTTTTCAAATAGGGTTGCTTTTTCTCTAAGTCCTAGCTATTATCTTGGTTTCATTAAAAGCTCATCAAAACAACACAATCCTCATTTTCTAAAAAATATCCAACATTTTTTTACATTGCTAATACTGAAAAAGCAGGTAAGAGATTTTAATCTCCTATTTTCAAGAACCAGGCTATCATATCCAACTTTAGAACAGAACAGTTTAATATTTATAGATGATTTAGAAATATTTAGGTATTTATGAGAAGCAAAAAATAACTGAAAATATAAATCCTCAGTACCATCTTTTTCTTGTGATAATATGAAACATTAAATCAAACATAGAATTTGAAAAGAAATTAGGAAATCTTGAATATAATACCACAGTGCAACTGGATAATGAAATAAACAGTTAATATATTTATCCAAAGGTTCACCCTTCACACTGAAATATACTACTATATTAATACCATTATTCAGCTTTTATAGAATAAGTTTTAAAAATAAAAATCTACAGAACTAGCATATAGAATTTGTAGAAAAAATCAAATTTCATTTTTATTTAGTTTTTAATTCAAGAAGAATATATAAACTTGAAACAGTGTTTTATAAACCAAAACAATAAAACCCCGGTACATTCCACCCTTCCCCAAGTGCATATGTCACCATATTTAAATACTGTCCAGAAAATAATTGGGAAGAAGACAAATGTGTGATAAGAATCTGTTTCTGGAGCCACAGCTGTGAAAAAAATAATAAGCCTTCTATGAATCCAAATTACTGGGAAATGAAGGTGGTTCACATTCATCTTTTGATCAGTTACCAGACTCAGATGTCCTCATTTGCCTCCAGCTAATGTGCATCATTTTCAACCTCATAGAATGTCTTGATTGTAAAGAGAAGCCTATCCAGCAAAAGATCTCATTTCATATTTTGTATTTCATTCTATTTCTATTGTTTTGGTCCTCAGACATTTCTATATTATCTGACTTTTCTTCAGACTGCCAAATCTTGTCATTTACAAATTTGTAAACCATCACCTTTTTAAGCCAAAATCATTTAGTACCGGCTGCAATGACAGCCTCTGAGGAACTATTCTAGTAATCTTCCCGCAATCAAATAGACTCTTTAAACATAATTGGAGACACTTTTTCTCTTTCTACTTTTCTTTCTTTTTAAATTAATTTCTTAACTACAAACTCTATAATCCTTATTCCTCCAACTAGGTCAAGCTTAATTCATATAACATTTTAGCAATCAGCTTACTGACACAGAGAAATTTTTCTATGATACTCCATCAAGCAAAGGTTCTAAACATGATGTTTGAATGCTATGTTGACAAGATATTACACTTCTGACAAGATATTATACTGCTCTGTCACAGGGTCTCTGTAAATACATGTTGTCTCTTAGCACATTTTCTGCTTTCTCCTTCCCTCCTCATTTTCTCCTAAATTGATTCATGCTTGTGAGGTCCATCTTTTGGTACACAGAAGCATGAACTGAGACTTAAAAATTTTTACTTGAACTTGATCATCTACATTTTATTTCCAAAACCTCATTCCCATCGACTACCCTTTAGATTCTATAATAATTTTCATATTTTTTATTTAAATAGATTAACAGAATCTCAGTTCTCTCAAAGAACTTTTTACTTTCCTTGCTGAAGATTTTTGTTACTATTTATTTTACTCTTGCACATGAGTTTAAATCAGCATGACTCCTGGAAATTCAATGCAATCCCTGCATTTTCTAACACCATTCCATGGAATTTCTTATTTTCACTAGGACTTAATATTTATGCTTATCAATTTTGATTTGGATCCTCACTTCGTTGTTTTTTTTTTTTTTTGATACTTAAACTTGAGTTTCTACAATTCAGATACATCTTGTACTCAGAATCATTACCTTAGCTGAGTTGTTCTCATGTCCCTAATTTTATACTGCAAACAGATAAATCCTCCAAATCACCCCAAAGCAGCTATAGAAAACTCTGAAAACAAGAATAAGGAAAAGAGCACTGAGATGTTTGTCAGATGGGCATCCTGAAGACCGGCATTTCTGCTAAAATTTTGTCATGAAATCATATCCTGACTTAACTATGGTTATTCAAATTACTCCCAAGAACTTAGCCTATCAGGGGGTTTTAGTGAAGTTTACATGTCTGGGGAGCTTCTGATAAGTTTTAGAAACATACAGGGTTTTTGTGGTGCAGAAAAGCAGTCAATCTGTTCTTGACAGACACCTGCCTTAGGTCCACATGAACAAATGCAAACAGAATTCAGTGTTGCCCCCAACAAAGCAAATTCCGCATCCTTAGCCAAATATATCCAACAAAGGTATCTCAGTTTGGACTGTGGTTATTCTAAAATGCCAAAATAGAAAAAATTAGACAATCTGGAGTATGATTCACACCATTTCAAGCCTGAAGTGCCTCTAGAGGTGTCTTTTTCCCGTTCATGCAGAGAAAGCAATCATTTTAGAGGATTTAAGATTTAAATGACTCAAGGTTTAAGCCCAAGCTACAACTTCTCAATATCAAGGTAGTGATAGATATTCATGTTACTCTGTATTTTTCTAAAAATACAAACAATACTAATATACTATTTTCCTATCCTGAAGGAACTTGTATATTTCACAGCCTGAATAATGAAACTGTCATACAACTTAAAAAGCAATAAAGGCAAGACTCAAAAATAATCATTGTAGTGCTTGAAACTTATTATTATTTTAAATGCATTGGCAAACAAAAGAGAGAGAAAGAGAGAGAGGAGGGGAAAAGAGAAAAAAAGTTGAGTAGCATAAAAAATAAAAGAATTCTATAAAATTAAATCTTCATCTGGCCACCAGATGTGGCCAGATTTTACCACTTCTGTAAAATACAGAAGTACTGAGGAAAAGAGCACAATCTTGAGGTGCACAGATGACATTCCTCACTGATCTATACCAAAATGTCTTAAGCAAAATTGCCTTGAAATAATCAAACAAGGGTATAGCTCTCCATATTATGCAATTTTTCAAAATTAAAAATCTTCAATGAAATCTTTTAAAACTGAATATGGAAACAAAAATCAAAAGAATGGCTGAAGGGAAAAATTTTTAATAGAGACTATTATACAAATATCAAATGAAAAATAAAATAGAATTTAAATATTCATAGCTTATTTGTTCCTCTATTTCAATTATTAACACTTTCTCTTATTTTTTTGTTTCTGTTAAGTCATTTATTTCTAGGGGTCTTTTTCCTTCATGTTGAAAAACAGTTTTAGGAAAAAATTAAAAATTGAATTAAATAGGAAACATAAGAAGGAATGAAAAGTATGTGATGTTAAAACATTTTTTTCAGTTAGAAGTTTCATTTAAAACTAATGCTTTTTCTCTTTTAGAACTTCCAAATAAACGCTTCCTCAAAATTCCCCCACTGTCTATTTTATTACTTGCTATGTTTTCATGCACCATTATTTCTTGATAAAACTTCTGTCACACAAAACTTTCTAGCTGAAGAGATTTGCTCCTAGATAGGAAGACACACATCTTTTTACTGATGGGCATGAAAACAATTTTCTTAAAACTGATGTTTTATGAGTTGACCTCTTCACATATAAGCCCCCAAGATATATCAAGCTGACTATTTAATGAGATTTAATTTTACTTACGCCAAAAATTAATTTTTTTACACCAAAAATACAAGTGTCTGTTTGCAACACCTGCAGAGTTTAACTATGGCTATCCAACAGAAAAATACACTTAAATTTGCCCAACCCAGTGGCCTGGGATTGCAAAAGGAGACAAGCTGGTTCCTTGATTATTATGGTGTGTTCTAATATGTGGATATATCCACACTTCACCAGCTAAATCCTAACTTTACACTCTGATCTTAGCACATTCCTCATACAAAACTTCCTTAAAAGGGCTGAAAAAAAATCAAACAAGTGGTTTCTTGAAGGATCTGCACAGAATGCCAGTATAAGCAATAAAAGCAACAACAAATGCACTCCTATTATATGTAGTAACTTAAGAAACCACAGTACCTTACCTGGGTATGGTGAACCCTGAAAGTTGTGTAGATATGATACGTAATAATTTTTGGATAAGAAGAAGAATTAAGGGTACATGTAGATTTATAAAAAGCCACACAGCTATGTAGATTTATACAAAACTAATCAAAAAAAGCTCTGGAGACAACATTTAAGCTACTAGGAAGAAAATTGAAGACCAAGCCCTCCATAGTGGCATTTACTGACATACTTTCAGAATCCCACATGGCTCCAAAAACAGAAGTAGAGGAACAACACTAATCTAAAATTGAAGACAAAGTGCAAGAAAAAAAAAATCTGAGAACAGTAGACACTAGAAATTAAAGAAGCTGTTATATGAGGAACCAACTGAAGCTGAACTGTAAAGGAACTAGATGGCTGACACGTCAATCAAGGCTTCAAATAGGTTGTAAAAGAGCTCTTAAAGAGAAGAATGGGGAAGAACTGACACCTATGAGAAAATATGTACTAGGTATGTAATGTTGAACTGTGGCATGGAGGTACAGAGGTTTAGAGGAGGACTTCTAATGAATGAAATGATAGAGAACAATAGTCAAACAGAAAGTGGAAAAAAACAGATGAAATGGATTAAATTATTACAATAAATGAAAAAACTCCCCAAAGTGCTTCCATGCAACTATTGAATGCCATGCTTCATGGTTACGATGCTACCTGTGATTCTTCAAAATCTGTATGAGACTTACTTGGAAAGCAGATTGTAACATTTCTGTATATGACATGGGTGTTAAATCAGGGGATGAAGAAATAAACAAATTAATGATGGATAGCTTTATAAACAGTACTGTGGTACATGTCTGGTAGAGAAGTTTGCATATTCTCACTAAAAAGAAATGTTGTTATATTTATTGACATATTATGCTGCAGTTTTTTGTTTGCCCAGATCTGTGTGCCTTGATAAATTTAGCACAGACCTGAGTAAATAGTTCTGTTGCAAGGCAGAGTTAGGGCAAGTCAGTTGCATTAGGAAGGAAATTACAGCTCAAGGTAACAGAACTGGAATTTTGCAGCCTATTTCAATCTTACCACTGTGTTTTTTACCATAGTCATTCATTTTTTTGCACTTTAAAATGCCTCCCTATCTTTCATCACAATCAAGACAAAAGTTTTCACAGAGGCCATAATACACTTCTCTCCTACTTTCCTGCATGACTAGTCAGTAGCTAACAGTAAGACCTTAATTCAGATATTTAGAACTAATTTTTTCAGTTATAGTCCTGACTGACTGGGAAAAAACATTCTTGCTTTTGAGCTGGGTTGTCACTGTCCCAGACCTGTGTACCAACAGGAAACACAGAAGGTGAGATACCTGTTAAAAGAAATGTTGAATATGATAGGGAAGTATTTTATGGAATGAGATGAAAACCAGGTGATAATTTGAAAGAGGAGGGGGAACTGGGAAGGGTCAGGAAGCAGAAATAAGAAGCTGATAAAAGGAAACCGGACCTGGCAAATTAATACTTAAAGGATTGTAGAAGAAGGATAAGATAGTTCTGTATCCACTGCAAATATACATCCCATTAACAGGCAGAAAATAAAGGAAAACACTTTCATCTAAAGTTAGCTTACAGTATTTCTATCAGCAAAAGCCTTTAGTCCTCACAAAATTTCTTTTCATCATTTGCATAGCCTGGAGACTATGAGCCAGTGAACCTATGAGAAGATTTATACGGTAATCACATGTCAAGTGAACTAGATGAGGATAGTGATTACTTTTAATGATTTTGCTCAACTGAAATGACAAGCAAGTCACAAGAAGAGAAGTTTCTAATCAAAACATTACCATACATGAACAACTGGAGTCTGTATATTTTGTTTAGGAATTTACAGATACAGGATTGGTTTAGGGTTCTCTTTAGAGATCCAATTAATTGTCCTTTCCTTGGGGTTTTTTTTATCCTACAGTTGTTTACATCAGTGCCGTGAGGAAGTTCATAGATCAAACTGAATAACTCACTGAGAGAAAGAAGAAAAGTGCAGGAAAAAGAGGAAGCAGAGGTGTCCCACCAATATCCCACTACCAGAACAGCACTTGCTACAATTATCACCAGTTCCAGAGTAGGAATTAGAAAGAATGTCTCCATTTTCTCTACAAAGTATGACCTACAAGGATAGAACTTCGCAAACAAGTTAGAGTGGGTATTTGGCAGCAGAATGTTTAGATGTTCTTCAAAGCTTTCCTCTGTCTGCTCTTAAAGATGAAGCTTATCAGACACAAACAAGCTTTAAAACAGACAAAACACAGCATCAAGGAACTGATAAGTATGCTGATTTTAAGCCAACAAATAAGATGATATTACTTTTAAGATGCAAAGTTTTGAAAAGCCATTTAAAGAAATTATCACATTAAAGAATTTAAATTTGACTGCACAATCTGTTTAATAAAGTATATTAAGATTGATTTGTCTTTTTAAAGATGAAATTTGAAAAACATTTTTTCCAAAGTAATAGCTAACCTATCTTGTAAAGAAATACATAAATGTCTATTCAATCAGGTTACTATCAAAGTTATTAGTTTTTCTATCTTGACAATTTTTCTTCTGTGAATGTATTTTTTTTTTATATGCTTGTTTCAGAAGGAATTTAGAATCAGCATATTTATCAGGCTTCTTTTGGTTTTTGTTTTTTAAATGTATCAGTCAGTTAAACCCAGAGCAGTGTAATATTTCTGTACTGGAGAAAAGCTAAGAAACTTACCCACAAACCTAGCACATAACCATGGTCTGCCAGGATATATTTGTAGTATTCTGTATTCTTTCTTGAAACAAAAACTGCTTTAAAAAATGCACAGCACAGCTTGTGTCTGACACTTCCTTTTAATCCATAGTCCTGAACAGCTTTGCTGAGACTTCATGCAAATTAAATACTTCACCTTTGGTAGTGATTCTTCAACTGTTTGCTGACTGACTCTCTCAAGACAAAACCAGGGTTGTGCTGAGCAAAATTTGTGACCTTAAACTACATGGTACAGTTTCAAATACAATTTGCGTTATTGACATGAATTTCAGACACACAGGGTTCAAAAGCAGTTGCATGCTCCATACTATGCTGCTGCTTTCCACAATTTCCAAAACTTCCAGAGAGCAGGTGAGTTCTCTAGGCAACACACAGCCCTCACAGATAACGTGAGATTTCTGTTTGTAAGATTTCAGAGCAACAGATTGCATTCCAGGCTGATATTTCTTGGACCTACAGAATACATTGCTTATTTTACAAACTGACAAGGAGAATTTAAAATTATAATGATGCTTGCAGCAAACGACTTGCTCTGTATTGCTCTCCACAGGTCACTACCTCTAAGGATTTCCCAGGACTGAGACCAAAAGGAAATAGCCTGTCTCAAATAGGAAACATTCAACATGCTCAAAAACGATGCATTACTTTTCAGGCCAGAAAGCCTGTGACCAACAACTTTTTCCCCTTAACAGTTAACCATTGAAATGCTTCTGCCTTTTCATTTGTTTTGTGTTGTTGTGGTATTTGTTTTGTTTTAGATGTCACAGTTTTGCATAATGACTGTTGCACATAGTATAAGAAATGGTCTTATGATCACTGATGATAAAGAAGCCTGTTTCCTTTGTGCTTTCTGTTTTATAATTGTTGACAACATCTTTTCATATCCATAGTATTTATGACAGCTATTTCCATGTGTATTACCTGGTGCTAACAGCATGTGAGTTCACACAGTACAGTCATGGAGTCAATAGAATCATAGAATAATTTGGCTTGGGAGGGACCTTTAAAGGTCTTCTAGCCCAAGCCTCAACCCCCCAGTAGCATTCTCCTCATCTGGGACACTTGGACTGACAAAAGGCAATGCATTCCCATCAACATTTTCAGAACTGCTGCTATATTTGAATACTCTCTGCTCCTGAGCACAATCCACAGCCAGCAAACCAAGGTGGGACACAGCGCTCAGCCAGCACCAATACACAAATGGACACACAGCAAAGCTGCCCTGCTCATTCCTTTGATACTTGATACGTCAGCCTAGAGGAACAGCTCACATGGGAATTCCCATGGTACTGAGGAGACCACTACAAGATGGCACATCTTATGGTCCCTACTGTTAACTTCAGTTACTGTCCCACCCTTCTTTTACCTTTTTAATGTATTTGCTTGAATACAAAGTATTTTCTTAATGTCACTGAGATGTGGACAGACTACATCTGTCATTAATTAGTACTAACAGGAACAATAAGTGTCTTCTCACATTTTTGTTGATACTTTCCACCCTGATGTGATATAATTCTACCTAGCTGCTGAGCCTCTGCTCTTAAGAGGCTGTCAATTAAGGTAACTATGGGAAGGCTTTGTGATATGTGTCACATTTCATAAGTTAGACCCATTATTTGATTTTCACTTCTGACTAGAGTTGATATCATGTTTTACTTAAATCTTTTAAAGCCCTGTTTGATACCTCTCTACATTTCTCTTCCCTTTTTACCAAACATGTTCCAACCATGTCAGTTTGAGAATATTCCTCTATCTATTATTAATGAAATAAGAATATCGATTTCAGAAGCACATATTATAACAGTGTACGGGGTGTGGTGGTCTCTATGAGAAGCAGGTAGAGCTACCCCAGGCTCTTTCAAAATCTCAAAATTCCCCCTAATATTTCACTTATAAACGAGAAGATAGAACAATGGTCCTGTTTTGCTAAAAAACCTAACACAAACAATTTTTATCATCTATAACAGCAGACAATTTAGGTGCAAAATAGACTTTTGTAGATAGGATCTGCACCATAATGAATACTTCAGTTAGTGTCACTATCCACCTAAGTAGCTAGAAAAGGCTGTTTTATTTTCTCTGCCACTGTTTTCTTCACAAAATGGATAAGAATTGACAGTATCTCTCTGCTGCATCAACAAATATGTTTTCTCACTATGCACTGTGCAAGGTTTTATAAGAAATGCAAGGAGAAAAATAACAAAAAATAAAATGTTAAGGATTTTTTTATTAGCCCATTATTAAGAGCTTTGTACAAATTTGAACAGCAAACAATTTCAGAAAGCTCTGTGCAATGTACACTCTTCATTTCAGCATAAATCCTGTTTAAAAAAGATACTTCACCAAAAAATAATTTCTAAATGAACAGGACTTTTATTAGTCCTTAATAACTGGTAATCTAGTCAGTGAAAAACAAAGTGAGCTGGGGAAATTATTGCTGGTGTTTTAATTAAATTACTGATCAGAAGGGCTATGTGGCTAGTGATTGTTTTTCTCAGTTTACCTCCTAAGCCCCAGCAGTGGGAGATGCATCAGCTGAACTTCATACTCTCCTAATCACACTTTTTTTCCATCTTTTTACCTGTAAACCATATGTAGGTTTTAGTTTACTCATAATTTCCAAGACATAGTCATCTCAGAATGTTCATACAACTTTTAGCATTTGACTTGCAACAAAAGGGTTTATACCTTCACTATCATCACAGAACTGTGAAGAAAACCTTTTCATTCTCAAGAGACACAAAAGCATTATCAATCCTGCACTCTTTTGTCTACTTTTGAGGCTGGAAGTTGAAGTATATTTTAAAAGGGAAGAGTATGAAAATCAGAAAATAATTTCCCACCTCATTTCTAGCTGCTTAATATTTTTACAGGAATTCTGACAATATTTTACATGCAGTGGTAATAATCAAGCACTTATTGTTGGCACCAGCCAGCCATCAGAGGCAGCTCTCCATAGAGGGGATAAAAGACTGGAAAAGCTCACACAACAAATATGAAATGGACTTCTCTGTCAAGTAGGAATATCCTGATATCCCTACATCACTAGTACTCTACTATCATGCCTTGCCAAAACCAGAATTTGTCCAAGGGTTTGATTTCAAAAAGACTGTAGCATTGCATTACTTCCAGAAATAAATAATAATAAAAAAGAAGCAGTGCCAACAAATCACTGGGGGAAAAAAAAACATAATCAACATACTGAGAAATTCTTTACCTGCAGGTTTGTTCTAACTTCGGATGAAACCAAAAAGTGTGAAAAAACCCAGTAAAAACAAAATCTAAGGCAAAATTAACATTTAGATGTGCATTTGTAGCAGGAAATACAAAACAAACTTGTGAGGAAGCCTTTTCTATTGCAACAAAAAATAAATAGGCAGTTTAGGAGGAAACACAGCTGAGAGCCATTCTAATACCAGTGAAAGTTGAATGGCTGCTGCATAAACTGCACTGAAATTTTGCTTCCCAGTTACCCCTTATTGAAAGGTAGTATAACTGCAGGTTATGCTACATCAACAAAAAGCATTTAAGAAGAGAAAGGGAAAGAAAAGTTTAGAAAGTGAGTCTCCAAGAGCATGTTACCAAAGAGTATGTCAAACTACATATCTGTTTAATGCTGTACTCTTGAGAATTCCCTCATTCCACGAGAAAAAATTGCATTTCAGTCATTTAAAAAGTCATCAAAATGTCTAATTTGTGACATTCATACAATTGTTGGCACTAGTTTAAGAGGCAGAGGGATTTTAGTTATTAGGTGGCTATTGTAACACTACAGTAAGTAGGCACAACTGCAAGTGCCACATCTTGTGTATGAATAATTTCAAAACATGGTTCTTTGTATGAGCAGGTGAGGATTCAGGTAATATATTCTCTCCCCATTTCCAATCCATACTTGAACAGCTCTTACAAAAACACGTGTTAACTTGACTGTGCTGTGGTACATTGATAAAAGCTTTAAAAAATGTAGATGGAAAATTTAGTTGTTAGCGTGTGAAATCAGTGTCAAAACAAAGTCTCATCTCACTATTTTTGCAGCCTTTTTGAGATAGGTAAATTGGCAAATGGCAGCATGGTGAGAAAGAGTGCTCACCACATTATAATAATGACAAGTAGTAAAGGAAAAATTAGACTGTCACCAGCACTTAATGTCATACAAAGTACTGGCATTTACTCCTTTAAGGAATATAAGCATCAATTCCATTAGGGACAGTTTGCAGCCCTTTGTGGAGAAGGTAAATATTATTTTATGCGTATCAGCTAGCACTCTAGTGGTATAGCAGTGCAAGATGGGATCTTTTCCAAATAAGTTCAGACATGCCTTTTGCTCCACCTAGAAACTGGAAATAATTTATCCTGATAGAAGCATTTAAATTTCCAGTACAGTCACTAATGGTAGATGCCTCTGGAGATCTCCAGGGGGAGATTTGGTCTGGCTAATTTAGACAGTCAGACATAGTAGTATCTTCTGCTATGGCAAGATTTCCTAAAATGAGGAAGACTTTATTTAACCTGTAAATACAAGCTCCAAGTAATATCTACTATTTTCAAAAGCAGTATCTTTCTGAGATTGTCTTCTGAAAGAGGAAACACACTGAAAAGACCAAGTCCAATTGCCCATAATGACAGCTCCAAAATATCACACTTACTTCATAACCCTAGTATTTGTACTTGCAGGAATGATGGAATTAATTGTGGTTTTAAATTATTGGGAAAGACAGGAAAATAATTCCCATTACTATTTATGCCATATAAAACTGACTTTGCTTATCTTGATTAACTATTAGAGAGCTGCAGTTTGCAGTGCATAAAATGACATGCACTGAACCCGTAATTTGACTGCCATGAAGATAAATGAATGAAGAAGAGTCCATCATTTAAACTCTCCAAAACACCAGTCTGCACAAGTAAGGAGTTTTACAGAAGAAGGTGACTTTTTCTAGTCATATTCAGCACTGACTGGTTCAGCAGAGTTCATATCAGTTCCTCTAATTGCACTTTTTTGTTGTGAATATGAGCCTGCAGAGTCCAGGGCACAGATTACAGCTGTTGGGGTCCAACACAATCAAAAATTCCTATTGATTTTTTGGTAAATCCACTATTTACAGAAAAAGGAGGATTACTGTGAGTGTCTCACAAAGGCGAACTGCCCAGAAACCCAGCCTGCTGAAAAGAGATACTGTCACTTATGCAACAGGGGTTGATTTCAGGGGTTTAAAGTTTTTAACAGAAGAGAACTTGGAAAATAGAGTTTAAGCATTGCATATTTACATATTTTAAAGCTAATTCTTCGCTTGGGATTTTTAAGCCTTTGTACATACAACAGGAAAAAATAGAGGACATGCAAAGAAATCTGTCCTTTTCTGTATGCAGGGCAGAATGGTCTTGATCTGTTTTCCTAAGTTAACATTAAATATGAGCAGAAAGGGACCTCAAAAATATCTGCCCTTTTGCTATTTTCACCCTGAAGATGAATTAAAGCACATAGTTTTGTAAATTTCAGGCATGATTAGTCTTTAAAAACTTGACCAATATGTTTTGCTCCTACTAAGTTAGATATTTAAAATTTTAAAAGTTCAGTAATACAGCTTGGATAGTGTGTTAGGTTTAAGCATGACTCTGTCTGTCTCTGAGGCATCACCACATTAAGATCCCCTCATTTTCTGCCCATTGTAAGCTTAATATGTGATTCATCTTTTTTCATATCACACAGGACAAAAAGGTGATCTTTTGTATTTGAATCTCTAATTTACACTCCTCAACCGCCTTTCCCAAGCAGTAAATGGTGAAGAAGAAAGCTTTTCTGCAGCTTCTTCAGCCCCCTTTTTTTTCCTGGGGAAAAGCAGTTATATGTCAGGTCTCTAAGGATCTTGATGCTCTGTTTATCCCTTGACCCCATTTTCATACTCAGAACTACAAGGAAAGAAACTATCCCACAGAAAGAAAATATAGTTGGAGGTTAGTAAGCATTTCAGTATGCAAATTATATGTCCTTTCCCCCAAGATCGACTCAAGTCTTTAGGGACAAGGGCAAGTAAGCTCTCAAAATGAAATACTTTATAATGGAAATATTCTATTCCACTCTTTTAGGTACTCACTCAAGGAGAAAACAACACAACTTCAAGTCTCTAGAGGAAACCAACACAATAAACTATATAGACAGTTTTAATATAAAAGGAAGAAAGCATTTCTGATAGATGAAAGACCTTGGAACTAACCAAGTAATATTTGCAAAGTTTATCTTTGTATAGTATTTTGTAGCTATTAATTAAATCATGGCATTTCTTGTAGGGAAAATTGCATTGATTTTCCCACCATTGTAGATGCCATTTTAATAAAGAAGAGAGACAAAAGCATGATGCTGAAGCTGGAGGGATAAAAAAGATATTTCTTTTAAGAAGGAAAGAATAATGATTGCCTTTGAACCTCAAAACTAAAGCCACTTCTCCCAGAGAACAACACTACTGATGGAAATAAAATTCTTCTGCTTTTTTTTCTTTTTTCTATTTCATCGTTCTTTGTTTTGTTGTCAGAGAAGAGTTATTGTTCACAATTAGAGATGTAAGAACCAAGAGGGTTTACTGTGAAGCTATCAGTAATATTTCAACTCCAGAAACCATGTGGGAAACTGTATTTACAAGCTGTTAAGAAGATGTAAAAACAAAATTAAAGCAAGTCCTTAGATGGATCTAAATGCACTAGGCAAGGAGAAGACATTTAATATCTCTGATTCTCGTGTTTGGGGAATGGGATAGAGAAGGGGAGACAATAAAAATGAGAAGCTTCATGGTCTCCCTAAGTAGCCTCTCCTTTTACCAGTGCAGAGGAGAGGATACAGGGTTAAATGGGTGACTGACAAGAAATGCCTGTAGAACCTGTCTGGTCACTGAGCCTTCAGATCAGTACAAAATTTGTGCTTTTAAACTGAAATACAGACTACAGACTTGTTGCAAAATAACTATTGCCTTCAACAGAATTACGTATTTGTCCTCTGGTTCTGGCTATCTGCACATATAAATGTGGCATGTAACCAGAGATACTTGTAATCTTGTAAACTTATTGCATATTACAATATTACAATTGTACAGAACCATATTGGAATTGACTTCCTTGTGAGCCTTAAATTTAGTAACTCACAGATATGTACCTCAGGTAACAAACACCAACTCGTTTGGCAGGCATGTGATTTTCATTCAAACTTCTTAGTTTTTCTACCTGGCATCTAAACCAAAAACCTTGCAGCAATATAAGTTAAGAAAGAACCTAGATTTAGTGAAGAGGGAAGAGAGAAATTATGTTTTATTGTTATTCAAACACATGCACCCAGTTAATATCCCTAAATCATACTGTTTGTGCTTCTGCATGCTCACTGCAATGCCGAGCTGTGGTACTTTGCAGGTACAGATGGCCCAGCTGCCAGTGCCTCACTTCCTACACTTATCTACCATATGCAAGCCTTTTAACTAAATCATTTTTAATAACTGAAGTGAGACAGAGAGCAACTAGTGTTTTGTTGTGGATGTGCACTCAGCAGAAACTTGAATTAACCTTCATGGTGCAGTAAATTAATACTTTCATTACTAGAGTGGTAGTTAGAACTATATTGTATCCATAGGAAAAAGCATCTTACCTCAATAACATGTTTCAGCTTGTCAATAATTTGACTTATTACAGGATCTGTTCCCTTCACTTGTACTTCTGGATTTGCAGACTGAGCTTTGATTCCACTGCCAACCACACGGTGTGTATAGCTAGTTTAAAACAAAAACACACATAAACATGGTTTAGTAACTTACTCCACTCTCCAGGAGTCATCTTCTAGTTTGCGTTATCTCTCATGGCACTAGCATACCTCTTTAATGAGATGCATTAATTTTGTGCACGTATTTTTCACAAAAAAGAAATACAACAAAATATAATTACTACACTCCACAAAGTTTTGTTATTTATTAGCACTTTAAGTTTACTGCAAACTTTAATAAGGAAAGTTGTCTACATTTTGTAGCATGAAACATTCAGCCCTGTGCATGTCTTTTTGTGGATGTGCAAAAAGACTGTGCTCCATTTTGATTTTGCTAAATACAACGACCTGATAATTGCCTAAATGTGTGACATTTCAGGTTTTTAAAACAAACTCCAGATTCCATACATGCTCTATGTTCAGAAATAAACCTGAAGTTTTCTAGTGTTTTTGTGAGTGCAGACAGAACATTTACTGGAAGAAAACAGCCACACTGTGCATAAATTATTTAGCATTACATAAATTATATAAGAGCAGGCCAAAATGTACTTGGTATATAGATAAATAAAAAGATTAAGTAAAAAACAGATACAAGCTGATTCAAAAAAGAACTGCTTGAGTAAGTAGAACATTGTTTATAATACCTCAAAATTCAAAATACAGTAAATAAATTAACCACCAAGCAGGATTCTGTAGCTTATTAAGAAGCAATTCTTCATTCTACTTACCATATTATATGTAATACTCAAATTATGCAAGAAAAACTGAATATCTACCTTCTCATCACAGATATTGTACATTATGCAAATACTCTCCATATGCTATATTTTTTTCAGTATACTCTACAAGAGGATAGCTCTATATATCTCTGTCTCAAGTATTTTGCCAGCTCTTACGCTGTAAGAAAAAGAAAGGAAATAACCTTATCAGAGTAAAGAAATGTCTAATTCCTGCCTGTTAGATCCACATAAGTGCAGAAAATGCAGCATATTCAAATTTTGCAGAATTTCTTTTATGAAAAACATTCCAGGTCCTCTTAGCTCTGCAGAAAAACTTGCATATATGCTAAACAATGAATGCAGTTCAGTAAAACAAGGTTGCCACGTAAAAACAATATTTTGTCCTTGATCTTTACTTAAATATCACCCTAAATGATACTTAGGATATTCCTGAGGACGTCTGCACAATGAATAAATGAATGGCTTATATTCTTGAAAAGGTGTTATTTTGATTTACAGTAGACAGCTTTTTGTGCTGTTTTGTAGCAATGGAACCGTTTGCCAGCTTGAAGGGATGGGGAAAAGGGTGTATAGGGGTGTGCACAAAATCCTCAGTCTGCCTGCTAGTCTTGGGCCATTGCTTAGTGCAGCAATTTGGGCTGGGTCAACAAATCTTCTGGTAATTCTAAGTGTGAAAAAGTTAAAATTAAACATAAAAACATTAAAAAATTATCTGGCAGTAATTTGTATGAAACAAAATATATAAATAAATAAGGAATTAATTTCAGCTGAACAATGCTGCAGTGACCAGAAAAAAACAACTGGTTTAAGTCAACATACTAATTTAATGCAACACCAAAATTTCTCTCCACACCATAACACTATAAAAAATCCTGAAGGTTATGTCTATCCTTTCTATCCAGTGGTCTCTGTTTCACAGCATGCAAAATCTGTCTTCTCACTTTCTGTCACTCAGAATTCTTCAATTAACACCTTTTTTTCAAATGCTGCAAACCCAACTATTACACATTTGCCAGTGAACTACATAACTGTGAAAAAGAATACCCTTTCTCTTTTTTAAATTCAATGATACTCATTTCTCTAACCATCCAGGAAGAAATAAATCATGCACAAGCTGAAACTTCCCTAGACTACAATTTTATTAGTTTAACTCACCTGGGAATTATTTGGCAATGACTCATTCAAGACTGACTATCACTTCTTTTTCAACTATTTCTACAATGAATTCAGAAGTCTTGCACAGCTGGTATCTGCTGTAGAAATGACTCCCTTCTTTCACATGAGAGAAAGTAGCTGGAAAAGTAATGCTGTCTTGTGAGGGAGGTCCTGATATTAAGAATTTCAATCATTTTTCCAACCTCTTCAGAGTCAACATTCTCTATATTCTTCTTCTTCACCTTTTTTCAGTTGAGAATGGGGAAGGGTAAGAAGCTGAAGTAGAGGCGATGTGCATTGAAACAGCAACAAGTAGCTCACTAGTGCTTGATAGCACCACATCTTTAAGTCTATTTGCATTGAACAAATATTTGGATTAATAGGTACTGGTAGTAGTAATCTTGGTATCATTTTTTCTTATTTCCTCTGAGCTGTTTAGCACCTTTCCACCTTCTTTCTGACTACTGACCTTTCTCTCACCAACAGTTAGCATGATCCTGTCTGGGGCTTACAGAATGAATTTGTTATTTTCCCTGCTTTCTGCTGCCTGCAGTCTTCCTTATCCTCCACAACATTTCTAAACAGAACAGTACACCTCCACCTAAAACCTTCACAAATACACTGACTGCCCCCAAACTCTTCAAACACTGCTCTGTGGAAACTGACACATTTCATCCCATTCTCCTGACATTTTTGTCTGTTACAGGCTCCAGAAGATACCAATTAACATACACGTTTATGTAAATAGAGAAAATATCAATCCTTATATACCAGCTCTTTGGACCCAGTATTGGTATAATTACCACACATTCCAAAGTTCTCTGGTTCATCAAATTTACTAGACATTTACTACATTCCCACCTTGACTCTTAAAAGGAGTTGTTATTTCTCTCAAAAAATCCTTATACTTTTAAAGTGATGTGTTATTATTTGAACTTTGCAAAGTTTTCACTCATTTGAGAGTTTTTAATTTTGTATTCCAAGACATCAGTCTTGAAATTGGTCCTCCAGGTTCTGGATGTAAGTTCTTTCCCAGGAACATACTGGAAGTAACCATCACACAAGAAAATGAAGAGCTGAATTTCAAAACTGAAGATTCATTTAAATGGAATTTGTTTTGAAAGAATATTTTGCCCAAAATGTATTTGGTTTGCCTGGCAAAAGCAAAGCCCAGGGGAGGCTGGAGGAGTGGCTTCTGGGACAAGATGCCAGATGCTTTCCCCATGTCCAGCAGTGCCAATGCCAGCCAGCTCCAAGACAGACCCACTGCTGGCCAAGCCCAAGCCCATCAGTGATGGGGTAGTAGTCCTGTGACAACAGATTTAAAATGGAGAAAAAACTGCTGAGCAAGAGGAGGTGGACGAGATGAACTGAGAATATGAGAGAAACAGCTCTGCAGACCCATGGAGAGAGGAGTCTGTGCTGGAGCAGGTTTGCTGGCAGGTGACTCTTGGAAGGACCCACATTGGAGAAGTCTATTCCTGATGTGCTCCACCCTGTGGGAAAGACTCACGCTGGAGCAGTTTGTGAAGAACTGCAGCCTGTAAGAAGGACCACCTTAGAGAAGTTAATGGACAACTGACTCCCAAGGGATGGATTCCAGGCTGGAGCAGTGGAATAGTATGAGGAGCAAAAAGTGGTAGAGACAGTGCAATGAATGCCCAAATGTGAGTACACTCAATGTACTGAAATAAATTAATATATATATTTGCATTTTTCTTGTTTTGGAAATCCTAATCAATATTAAATTTGCTTTCACTGCCAGGTGATCAGGCTTTGACCAACTGACATTAAAAACTCTCATTTAACTTTGAGTTTGTTGTAATTATATGCTCTGACAAGTTGTAAGGCAGATTGAAAACCTTTTTTCTTTCTTCAGGTGTAGAACAAAGCATTGACAAAACCATATGAAATATTGCTTTATTGATTCTTATCATAAAAGTATGATTATGAAAGCCAACATATTTTTGTTTAATCTACCCTTTGTCTCCTTGAAATGGTATTTTTTGCCTACAAAAATTATAAATTACTTATAAGTTGTTGTTTCATACTCCACAATTGTGTTTAATTAACAAATATCTGTAAATCTAACATCTTCAAATATTCTAATGTAAATGAAATGATCTGTCAAAGCTAAACAGGCTATTGGGAATCTGAGCCTGGTACACAAAACTTAATCCCTGTAGATTCACATTTACATGCAAAATTTGTTTCCCTTTATTTGGGGGTGGGGGGAAATATAAAAAATCTGAGACTCTTGGTTTGAGAGACTTCATTCATTTTAAAGTTTTAATATGGCATTAATCACTTTCTGTTTCTCTAACTCCTAATGCACAAGTAATGGGAAAAATATTTTAAGGATCCCCACAGAGGTAGTCAAACTTAAGCAAGTGTTGCTCGGATTTGAATCCTGGGGAAAAAAATGACTAATTTCTTGCTAGAGAAATAATAGACTCGCCATCTGTGCTCATTTCTCTACAAGCATGGTAATGTATCACATCACTTTAATAGGCAGACTTGGTCCCCAAGTACTATTCATTTTCATCAGCATTAAGAAAAAAACCCAAGAACCAATATATTTGTATTCTATAAACATGTTTTAAAGTGATGAATAACAAGGTGCCTATTTTCTGAGCTCAATATATGAATATTCATATAAATTACCTATTACACTCTATTGTATTTATGAATACAATTGGTGGGGTTTACTTTTGATTCTCTCAAGATCTCGGATAAAAGAGAAATCATGCTTTATTTGCTCTCACCGATTTCTTGGTACATGCAGTTGGAAAAGCTATTAGAAGTAATAAATACATAAATTTTTATATGATTCAGCCATTTTGGATGTGGTGCTTCAGGAAGATCAGTGCATGTATATCCTATACAAAATAATCTGTATTATTTTGTGATGACAACTAATACATCATATTTATAGTCAACAACTGATCATGATTTTCCTTTTTGAGCTACTTTTAGGCACCTTGACCATGTTTCAAATCAGAGATTAAAGTAACAAAAGGTGTACTGTGGCAGAAAAGCTATTGTCCAGAACATCCCTAAGTGCACTGGCAGTCAAGCCTCTCCCAAGAGACCTGATATTTTACATTTTAGCAAGTTTAGCTGGTCACCCCACCCTGAAGTATCTCTTCCAACTGCTACCACCACTACCTGTCACTGCCTTCTTCTGGTCACCAGTGATGTTCCCCAGGAATTGGTATTGGGGTCCATCCTGTTGAACACCTTTATTGATGGTTTGGAAAAGAGGCTCAAATACAGACTCAGTCAGTTCACAGATGACACCAAATGAGGTGGGAGTGTTGACCTGCTGGAGGGTAGGAAGCCTCCACAGAGAGATCTGTAAATATTCAAACAATGGGCTGACGACAATGACTGAAGGTTCAGCCAGGCTAGGTGCTGAGTCCTGCACTTAGTTCACAGCAACCTCATGCAGCACCACAGGCTCAAGGAAGAGCAGCTTGAAAGCTGATGAGCAGAAAGGAACTTGGGGGTGCTGGCTGATGCACAGCTGAATATGAGCCAGTGTGTGCCCAGGTGGCCAAGCACTGATTGTCCCTCTGTATTTTGCACTGGTGAGGCCTCACCTCAAATTCTATGCTCAGTTTTGGGTGGTCATGTCTAAAAGGACATTGAGGTGCTGGAACATGTCCTGAGAAGTACAACAAGGCTTATGAAGGGTCTAAAAAACATGTCCTGTAAAGAGCTGCTGAGGAAACTGGGCTTGTTTAGTCTGGAGGAGACTTGGAGGGAACCTCATTGCTCTCTTCAACTACCTGAAAAGAGGCTGCAGTGAGTTTTTTCTGCCATGCCTGAAGTGAGCAAGAAAAAATGGCCTTAAGATGTGCCAAGAGAGGATCAGATTAGATATTAAAAAAATCAAATCAATGAAAGAGTGGTCAGGCATTGGAATAAGTTGCCCAGGAAGGTGGTGGAATCATCACCTCTGGAAATGTTTGAAGGAATCTAGAAGTGTCACTGAGGGATATGGTTTATGATGATAATGCTGCCAGTTTGATGGTGGTACTAGATGATCTTAAAGGTCTCTTCCAACCTGGATTATGATTCTGTGGGATTCCTGTTCTTTTCAGTGCTTGGGTCAATTGCCAGTATCAATAGCCACTCAGGAATCTCTGCATTAAGTTGTCAAGTTACAGGGTCATGAAATTGAGACAACTGCTCTGGTCGTGAAAGGCTTACACTGGGGTACATTGCCTTACCCCTGAAATACTGGTGTGTGTCAGGTGGTCACACAGCTGTAGGACGTTTGGTGGGTCCATAGCTGCTGCAGCTGTACAGAGAAACTGCATGACAAAGACCGTTTCTTTGTGGCACTAGGATTCTCATCTTCATTTTTGACATTTCATCTCAAATGAGATCTTACTGCATTAGAGTAAGATCTTCATGACAGTAAACAGAAAACAACCACAAACTCCTCATCTGGTAAGAACAGAGAAGTCTCTCTCCATCCGCCTAATTTTCTGCATTTGAAACCAATTTGGTGTAAATGATGCAATGCTGGTTTTCATTTGACTGCTTGAAGTAAGCAGTGAAATGCTAGGGAACTCATTTTAAAGTAACTGCTTGCTTACACTGGGTTCTTTGGGAAGATCCAGATGATGACAATATAATGCTCAAGAGACCAAACCACATTTAAAATAGTGTATTTATTTATTGTATTTACCTTCCCTGTTTTCATCTCCTTTAACTTCCATTGATACAGTAACCAAGCTGCAACTTCTGCAGAATGTTCTCTCCTTCATGAAATGAATTTTCTTTTTTGTATCCTCTAGTTTTTAAAAGTAAGTCTTCATGTACTAGCCTTGTTAAGGGATTTGTTTTGTTCAGCTTCTCAAGTTAATTGAACTCTAAATTACTTCAGAACTTAGGTTGTTGGCACTTACAAGCTTCAAGCAAGCACCTGTATTTATACAGTCTCACTGTGTTTAAGAACGGTAAAATAGCACAGTGTGCCCACTACTTTTTATTTCAGACATGGGATATGATTTTTAATAGCTCCTTCTCAGCTTGCTCGCTTTATGATTGCTGATAATTACTGGTTTACACCTGCTATTACTAGCATCTTCATCACAGCTGGGCATTTCAAAATTCTGGGTAATGTTAATTGAGAAATTAACAATTACCCCAATACTAGTAAAAAATAAAGATATGCAGCAACAAATGAGTAAGAGTGTTCAGTGGTGTAAATTTTAATTAGCAAAGATGAACAAATCAAGGAATCTCTGCAATAACAAAAACCACTTGGAACCTAGACAGATGTGTGGGCTATTTTTCAGCCTTACGTAGTTTTTTAAGAGTAGATATTGCAAAATTAGCTTAAGAAAGTTTGTAAAAAAGATCTTGCACCTAGCCATCATAGACAGTACTTGTAGTAATTCTAGGACAGATCCCATTTGCCCTAGACTTTTTCAATATATTTTAATTTAAAAAAAATCAGTAAAATAAATAAAATAAAATATAAAATAAAATGCATTTGATTTTTTCAATGAGAATTTATTTTTAGGCCTACAATTTAGTATATGTTTAAAAAAACCAGATTGCATATACATTTGTAAAACATGAAGAGTGGAAAAAAACAGAGTAAAAGTTATAGTATTTGTGCTTCAGAAAAAAAAAAGTTCCTATAATTATTTAGGCTAAACTTGTGTTTTAAAAGAAATATATATAATTTTTTTTATCATTGAGTAGACCTGCCTCGTTGAGGGAAAACAAAAAATAGCAGATCATCCTTAAGACTTTTCTGCATTCGAAGACTAAGTGACATTTTTTTAAATACTCTTTTTAAAATAGGTATTTCATTTTAACATAGCTACTTGAAACTAGATTCACATGAATAAAAATAATAACACTGGAGTATGCAATAAAGTATTATTATAGAGTCTTTCAGAGTAATTCTTTCAATGAATTTCCATGTGTGGCCGAGTCCTGTTTTTTTACTTTGTACAGTACAAAATCTTTTATCATCAATAACTTCCATTATGTTCCAATCCTACAAAACATTTTTGAGCTCTTCTAAAGCTCATAAAGCCCAACATTCCATCAGGGTCTTTATTTGAATACTAACATTTTTGAGAGGATTCTATATGTGATTGGAAGCCAGTTTGTCATAGTTTTAATGTTGGCTGTGTCTTCTAAAAATAAGCTCTTAATAAGCCATAAGAAGTGCTAATGATGGTCCAAAGGCTTCCTTAGGCAGAGAGGTCTCCCTCTAGAGACTTTCAAAAGCATCAACTTGTCTCCAGTTGCTATATGTGGAACACGTATTTAGAAGGACTGTTTTACTATGCATCTGAAATCTTCTACAGGATGTGTTGTCAGACTATCCTTTTTGCAAATAATGTAACTTCTATTAAAAGCTAAATTTTCTTCAGAAAAAAAAATGCTGTAACCTACATATTTGAAATTCATTTTTTAAAGCTTTCTTCTAGCACAGCAAATTTTATTCTGCTTCAAAAATTCCAGAACTTTTGAAGAATTCTTACTTGAAAGATGCCATAGAAATTACTCTTTTTGTCAATTAATGCTAATCACTGTAATAGCTATCTATCTGTACCTATCCCTGCAGTATGTTGCTATTTTCTGGACAGAGACACTATTCCTATTTGTGATGCAAAATGTATGCCCCAAAATGCATGACAAAACATGTCTGTAATGCACCTTAACAAATAAATGTGTTCTAGTAATTGCAAGGTCTGTCAAAGAGAAAAGAAGAGCTTTGAGACAGATATTTCATTTAAACTAGGTGCCTTGGGTAAGTCACATGTTTAACATTGAGAAAATAAATTCTTATTACATTAGAAAATAACTAAACAGCAGACATATGCAAGTGCACTAAATCTCGATAAATGAGGACAAGAGCATCTCCTTCTTCTTGTACTATTCTGGAAATCTCCTAACAACCATAATAATTCTACTGTACCTTCATCTAATGGAGCAAGGAAATGAGAGATATTAATTACCATAAACAAGCACATAAATGTTTATAGCAAATAGCTGGCAAAACAAAAGGAATTACCTTGGAAAAACAATTCAAGCAACTTGAAAACACAAAGCTGTCAAGCCCAATTAGTGTAAAATTGAGAAGCCTGCTTCCCCTATAGGATACTAAAATATTTCTGCTTGGAAATTACAAAAGGTCAATGCAACTGTGGCATTATGTAGGACGCCAAACCTTCAAGACAGAACTATGACATGCCATATTTTGTCCCACATAATGCTTCAATGCAGAGACCAAAGAGTCCTCTAGGGACCTGGAACGCACCTGATAACTTTGGGACTGATATCTGACACTGTCAATATTTGTCTCACAGCCTCAGAAGAAGTACACTCCTACAAATGATGTCAAAAGTGCACTTTCACAGTCTGTTCTTTGTTATTGAATGGTTTGGGTTTTTTTCTGAGGTAATTTATGGAAAATTAGCACAAAATGAGAGTAAAGTTCTGGTGAAGGACTATCAAGCAGATAATTAACTTGAATATGATTATTGATAAAAGAAAAAAAGGTCATACAGCAAATAAAGGTCTTATGAAGGAATCAACCTAAGTCACTGTGCAATGCTAAGAGTGAAGTGCTATTTCAGCAAATTCATTGACATGAGCCACTCAATAGATTTTTTCTTGTTTATTCTAAAGAATTAACTCCCATGTTGTAAAAAAGCTGCTTTAGACTGTCCTTCTCTGTTGCCCACCCAGAGAACACCCAGAGTTAGCAAAGTATTGGTGGATTATTAATAAATCAGTGCAAGTGTCCAATCAATCTCTGTGACTTTAGACTCATTTTGTCTTCCTAATTTATCTAAATGTGGATGAATGATGATGATGCAACTAGGACTCGATGACACGTATGCAACAGATGACACTTTTTATCTTAAATGTTTTTTGAAACCTATGTGCTTAATAGTAATTGGGAGGGGTGACAGGGCAACAGGAGAGTGTTCTTGTTGTTTGCTGTTTTGATTTTGTTGGTTTGGTTTTTTTTTTCCCCCAGATAAAACACTTTGGTGTAATCTTGTCCTGGGTTGACAGTGCCTCCTATCCCAATCGTGCAGCTTTATCTCTATGTACTGCACTGTTATGTCTGACAGCTGCCCCCCCCCCCCCCCCGGGTGGGATGTTTGCGGCAGTGGGGCTTCTCCTCACTCTGCAAGCA
>JANPWX010000077.1:149193-161943 GCA_024734555.1 Trochalopteron elliotii
TTTGCCGCGGTGGGGCTACTTGTGCTTTTGCTTTTGGCTGCTACCTCGGCTTGGCTGCAGGCTTTTTGCTTTGCTTCGCTTCGCTGCTGCCTTTACCTGGTTTTGGTTTTTTTTGCTTTTGCTTTTGTTTTTTTTTCTTTGCTGGTTTTCGCTGCTTTCGTTTTTTCCTTTTTTTCTTTCTCTCCCTCCCCGCCCCCCCCCTCCCCCAAAGATCCTTGGACCGGCTCCGGACCTGACCTGGGAATATCTGGGGGTCCTCGACGCCTGAAAACAGAAGCTCTGCGCCCTCCCCTCACAGCAACTGCTTGAGTATTTTTCTTTTCCCTTGTGTTGGGGAGTGTCTTTGTTTATTTGTCAATAAATAGGTTTTTTCCACTTCTCCTCCGAGAAATTCCTTCTCAAACCCAGAGCTGGGGGGGGGAAGGGGTGGTGGAGGTTTGTTTTCTGGGGGGCTCCTTCTGGAGACCTTCCCCTAATTTGTCCTAAACCAGGACAAATCTGTTCCCATTTTCAATACTACCAAGTCTTGGAGAATATAACATTTTCCTGAGGAGATACTGGATGTAATTGCCTCTTCATTCAAACCAGTTTTACACTAACTCAGGCATACTTACATCATATACATCTGTGTGGAAGGAAAAGCTATCCTCTGGATTACTCCACAGTTTGGATTTGAGAATTTTTTCTCTGCAACTAGAAGCTTGTTCAGCAGTTAACCCATATTTTTTTTTAAATTTCACAGCTTTATTACTCACAGCACCTTTGCTGGAAGCATTTGCATTCTCTGATTTGCAAAATACCTGCATTGCCTGTTCTCAGAGCACTGTGAATAGCTCATATGAAGAACAAATACAGAGTTATGCATCAGAAGTTCTACAACATGCTGTATTTTATTAAATAATAGAACCAAGCATTACACTATAATGCCATTTATGTGCTAGTGTTACTTAATCTTCATGGGAAATTAAGCATTTTGTACAATGCCATATTTTAGCAATTACAGTAAAGTAACTTTTCGTTTTGCACGGGTGTTTAACTAACCTTTATACCACAGACAAGTACAGTTGCCTTAATCTTTGATGCTTTTCACCCTCCATGAGAGCCATGATGGATTTTTTTTTAAGTATTTCAGGACAAGTCACAAAGAATATGGACTTTAAATAAAGTTGTAGTCAAAGCTGTGCATGAAGAACTTCAGTTTCAGAAGCCATTAGTAGCAGAGTAATGAACTGAACTTCTGCTCTGAGTAACAAACTTCTGGAGAAGGCTGAAGGATATTCTGGAAGTCACTATGCAGTTATTTGGGCTGGCCTATTAAGATTTGTGTCCTTCATTTCCAATTCTGTTAAAATTTTATCAGTAGCACAAAAGCATATTTTAGATGCACATTTTTAATCTCTAACAGAATAGGAATAATGTAAACACAATATGCAAAACACATCACAGCACAGGGGACATAAACTGGGATAAAAACACATTCAAGGATCTTTCAGTGCTGTCCACAACATTTCAGCCCAATGGTTCTTGCATTTATGTGTGGTAAGGAGCCACCTTTATTGTTTCTTTAAAAAGATAAACTCACTCTTTATCTTTTGTGGGTACTATCAATAAATATATGAGCTAAGAAAGCTGACATAGCTAATGTTTAAATGTTTAAAGACAGGGATTGTATTGGAGGTTTAAGAGCTTTAATAAACTTTTGGGTTTCCCTTTCTTCCCAACCCTCCCTTCTTGTACCTTTTTACAAATTTTACTTATCACATTCAGTGATTGCTTTCTTCTAGATATAAATGAGTGGATGTAAATACATTTATTTTCTCTTCAGTGGGAAAAGGTTCATAGGACCATAGTAATAAAAATGTTTTAATTAAATTTTTAAAGAATCATATTTCCAGGTCCTTGGTTCAGTTTTGTTGTCATATGAATCACTGTAATTGTTCTTTGATTGGCCCCATTGTTATAAAATTACAATGAAAATGTGGCAGTGACTCGATTCAATCAAATCTTAACAAAATACAGCCTTTGGACAAATATCACACATTTTTACCCTGAGAATGCCCCTCCCCAATAAGAAGAAGAAATATTACAAAATTATTAGCAACTGTACTCCACTGACTTATTTTTAGCTATTTAAAAATTAGGCCTCTACTGCCTAAGCATCTATTGCCTACAGAGTATGGAAAGAGAAAGAAAAAAGAATGCCCTCCTGTGGGAAATAAAGCAACAGTGTAGTATGAAATGATGACTTGTGCTCTCCATTGGACATGCCTCCTAGACAATCAGTCTAGACACAATACTGAGCTTTTAAATAACTAAACTCAAATTAGATTGCAATACCCTTGGGGTGCTCCTTGCTGAAGTGGTAATCTTCCTGAAGCAAGCCTATTATTCTCTCTGTTTTTCAGTTTTCCATTCTAAAGTCATCAGAATTCTTACTTACTTGTCATGGAAGACTCTACGAAAGGACAAGCGCTAAATATTATGATATGTCCAGCTATTTCACTAATGGGAAGTGTATACCTGAGCATCAATAAAATTTCAAAGAAATTGGTAGTTTTTTCTGTGATACACAGTTCAGTGCATTCTAGAAAACAGGACAGATAATGACAAGACTTATCTTCCTTCTTGTTTCTAAAGAAGCCTGAAGTATTTAATTTACTGAAATATTCAGCAGAACCAGACAAATTGAAGGACAAAACTTATAAGAAATTTGTATAGATTGTAACGAAATGCTGGAAGCAAGGAAAAGAAGGGTTCCACTTTCTTCCTTTGGGATCAAAAGAAGAAGAATTCTATCATCTATTATAAGTTTGGAAGCTCTCTGTGACTGCTTAGCATGCAGTCTGAAGAGAGAATCAATCTAGATAAGGCTATTCTCAGAGATTTGATTTTTAACTTCACTTGTGATATTGCCTTGGTTACAGAAATTAATGTCAAGTAGGCAACAAGGGGTTCAAGGATAATGTAAGTCAAGCAGGCTATCTTCTGAATGGGAAATGCTGTCAAAGGAAGAAAAGAAAGGGCAGCCAAAGTGTTGCCAAAAACATTCTTCAGGAAAACAGTACTCTACAACAAATATTGCATGTCTGAAAATACTAAATGAACCTAAAAAAGTACTAAATGAACCTAAAAATACTACATGAATTATATATTGCAAAATATAGATAAAATTTCTCCATGTTGTTATGTATTTGTATGCATGTATATGTACAGACATCTCATTTCTGCTATGATCTATGTACTAAGCCAAACTCAAGTATCCTTGTTCTGTATCATGAAATGGTCAGAATTTTTATGAAAAAATGGCTGGATTTTAAAAGCTTTGTAACAGTGAGGAATTTCACTGAGAGATAAAAACAAGCATCAGTATCATGGGACTTGGGAAAGTAGGGTTTCACTTGTGTCTTCAAGTATTCCTGATTTAACAGTGAACAGGCAACTGGAAACTAGGTCTTCTACAAGAGTGTTTTAGGTCATTGGCTGATGTCAGGAAAACCACAGACTGATTTCTTATGCAAAATCTCTGGAGAGAGAGAGCAGCTTTAAAAAGGATTCACAATAACCAGCACAGTCACAGAAATTAACGCTTCTTGAGCTAAACATCATTTTTGTGTTTATCAATACACACAAATTTCAAGTCACCTTAAAAATACTTGTCTTCAGTGGGCAGTTTTTTATTAGTTCTATAATTTTTATTAATTCTATCATTCATTGGAGTTTACTTCATTGTTAACTGATAGGATTAAACATAATGATTCAAGTGATTGATGTGCCTCAGATTTATTTCATGCTGTATCATAAGAAAGAGCTGGTAACAGGAAATTCTCCTCTCTGTTAGTCACATCAGTAGGGCATTCAACTCTAAACTAATTTGATCAGAGAGAAAAAGGACTGTGGTTTGCTGTAAAAGTTGGGGAGGAAATGAAGGAAGATAAAAGTTCCCATATCTCTGCATAAAAGTGCATAGTCTTTCTTTTACAGTTCCTGGATAAAATGATGAAATATGCATGACAGCAGGAACTAAGACATCTAATTCCTAGCAAGCCATCCTAATCACTAGGCTAGAGTCCCATGGTCATTCCTGAAACATTTTCTTCAACTCATGAATCTCAAATTATTCCATATAAGCTAAAGAAATCTAAATGGGACAGACTAAGAACTGTGTTTGTGATGCCTGCAATGGCCTATATCCCAGTGGATTTTGAGATAAGCAGCAGCCCTGAACCCTCAGTCATTAGAAATGAATCTACTCCCTACCCTGGTAGTATGTTTCTAACTGCTAAATTAGAGGAAGCAGAAAACTTCCTCAGTTTTTTTGTTGTTTTGGTGTTTTGCTTTGGTTTGGGGCTTGGTTTTTTTTAATGCATCCTAATCCATTACACGTGTTCTGATAACAATTAGCAGATTGCTTATTGCATATAAAACAGCCAAATCCTTTGAACTGTGAAGCCCAAGGAGGCTGGTGCTTGAGCTGGAATTCAGCTGTTCCACATTCTTATCCCTGGAATAGCTTTTAATAGCCAGGGATGAAGCAAAACTTGGCAAGCAGTTTAAAGAGGAAGTGCCATATAAAGTCAAGCAATAAACAGATGGAGTATCATGAATACCCATGCAATTTCTGATGTACAAAGGGTTGTGCTTTTTTTATTTTAAGTCTGTGCTACTGACAATTATCTCCCCTCTCTGGGAGTTAGAACTATTGTATATGTGGACCCTAGTATCAACATCTTAAGGCCATTCTTCAGACTGTGGGGTTTCCTACCCAGATTTTATATTTTCCTTAGGATATTGTAGTCTGTCATTAAAATAACTGTTAAAACAACAGTACTCTGACCATTAAAAAAATATTCATTTACAAATGAAAAAATACTTTTTTTTTTCTTCCTCCTTAAGCATCCTCCTTTTGTACAATCCGACTAATTGTACAAAAGATGCTTCACTATGAAGGAGTTGAAAGCCTAAAACACAAGTTATTAGGGAAAGTTTATCACAAGTCCTGTGAAACACTAGAATAGGTTCAGGAAAAGTTGTGGACTTCCCATTTGGGATTTGATACTGGCAATCCCATACTGCTATAAGTCTGCTGTAAACACTCTAACACAGCTTGGAAACAGCAATTTCACCTGAACTGCTGAGCTCTACACACAATAATGCAGAATTCTAATATGCCCAATATTGTGAATAATATAGCAATATAGTCTATCAGTTCAACCTTTCTGGCCTATTCCTACTTAATTTTGAGTGAGCATTAGGATGCACTATTCATTAGGATGTATCTTTTCAACCAATGTAGAAGAAACAAAGTGAAAGTCAAGTCAAGAAAAAAAACTTGGGTTAAAGTATTCAGGACACATCCCAGAAAAACTCATTATTCAGGTCATTGATCTAACTACTTTGTTTTCAGAATAGGACTGAGTCACCAAATAACACTGAATATTTTTTTTCAGCTGGCAGCATTCACAGAGAGCAGTATTAATGCAATCTATATTCTCTGACTTAATGAAGACACAATCTTATGCTCTTCATTCAAAGGAATTTTCAGTTTAAGGTCCTGAACTTTCAATGAGTCTATTCAAAGAGGTCTCTGTCCAGGCAGACAGTAAAAATGCAGACCTCAACTGCAAATAGGATTTTTTTTTTTTCAATATCATTGTTTTGGACAACTTAGAAAAATATTGAAATAAAAAGGTGCCATGTTTTGTTTTTTACTTTATTTGTTGGAGTGCTTTTTAAAAATGGCAGCAATATTGTAAGCCAGAAGACATAACAAGAACTTCCTAAACAGCCTCCAAGACTATCAAATGAGTGTGTTGTTCACTACAACAGGCATGTGCATATCTTGCCCTGGGACCCCAACTTTCTTTTGTCTTAGATGAATTTTGGCAAGTGTCATTCAAGTATATTAATTCAAAGCCATTGTTCAGAGTAAGAGACAGTTTCAGAGTCCTTTAGCCACTCTGGTAAATATGTGCTAGCTCAACTGTTTCCAAAAGCTTTACCAGCCTTTAATGGAGGCAAATAGGGTGGTTATAGTGATTTCGAACACTGTAACTCCCTTTGGCAAAGTCTGAAAACTAAATATATCTTAAAAAAAGATTATTTTGAAGAAAGAGATTGAAAAGATGTCAGAATAAAGCACAGAAGTGGACTCAGATTTCTCAGTTCTCAAGCTGTGACAATTATTCCCCTGCTTATCTGGAACTTCACAAGTTTTTTTAAAAAACAAAAGGGGAAGAAATTAAAACTACTGGTTAGCGCACCATGGGAATGCAGTTTATTTTTTTTCTTCTGGAGGAAAGCAGTTGTGCAATTTTAGAACTCATAGGAGATGACAGAAATCTGAATATCAACAGAAGCTTCTTTATCCCCAGAGAAAAAGAGATATTAATTACATCAATTATTTACCAAATATTCAGGTAAAAATTGTCTTTTCAATAAAGTTTAGATATCTGGCCAAGATTTTCTTCTCAGGTATGGTTATACTAAATTTTCTTTTTCTCTTGGTTTTTACTTAAATTTTTTAAATGTAAACAAAATCTATTACTGAGTAAGGGAGGTGTCTTATCTTTCTTTCTTTTATCTTCTTTGAGGAACTATATATATATATACGTATTTTTAATACATGATAAAATAGTATATAATTTATATTTTTTTTCTTTTCTTTCTAGTTTGTGCCTCAGTCTGACTAACTATTAATCATAGACAGTGATCAATAAATAGTACCAGGAGACCTATTTCACTATATCATCAAAATCACTTAACTCAAGAGCCTTTCATTATATTTTCTCTCCCCTGTCCAGCTGAGGAGGGGAGTGATAGAGAAGCTTTGGTGGGCATCTGGAGTACAGCCAGGAACAGCTCACCACAGATGTGTGCAAAATAAAATCAAGAAGGCATAGGAGAGTTTTGAGATGTTCTCAGGTTTTGAAGTTACACACAGATTTATCTTGGAAACAGCATGGACCATAAACTTGGCTGCACACTGGGCTAGGGGTTGATTTTCTAAACAGCTGAATGCTTTCTGAAAAGCTTTTAGTTAATTTCAGTTAAGTATTTCCTTTTTCTTTCATTAGAAGATTGACAAGGTCCAGAAGGACTCTTTCTCTCCCTCAGCTATGAATGTGCTGTTTGAGATGCTGTCAGGTACCACACCTGGCCAACAGCTGCTGCTTCAGACCTGTGCAAATCCCCCACAGGGTGTCTACCTGCTCCAAAGAGGTTACTCTAGTTACTCTGGGTATCGCAAAAAAGCACAAGCATGGTACCTTATTAAACAAAATTCAGTATTATAAATTGCTGAACTGCATTGGGAAAACCTAACATGCTTAACCATAGTTGTAAACTAACACTAATATTAATATACTCAGTGGTTTCTAACATCTATATTGAATTGGACAGGTTTTCTTACTTATTTAAATCATGACTGCTCTGATGTAACAATTGGACATAAATCAGATATAAATTTAGCTCTTGGATTTCTTGCTTTGTTTTTGTTGGGGTTTGAGCTTTTTTTGTTTTGTTTTTATATATGTGTGTAACCTTCATATGAAAACTTCTCCAATTTTCAGGTTTTTTTCTCAAAACCTCTGGGTTTTGAGAGATTCTTTCACCCAAGCTCCAAGTTGGATAGATGCCAGCCAATCCTGATCTGAGGGATGTGAGCTCAAGCTACTTTAGTAATCCTAATGAGAGTACAGCACCATGCTAACAAAGATGCACAGCTTTCAGACTGAAGCCGGCTGGCCTTTAGCCAGCTCTGAACACACATAAAAGGAGTGTAGGTTTGTCTGCAAAAGGCCAGGAAGATTTGCTGTGACTTGCAGTAAGTCAGATTCCCAGCACTTCATGAAATGATCACACTTTGCACAGCCAGGTGTTGAATGGCAAAACCTCTGGAAGCATCCATTGCCAGTGTTTGAATAAATATGTCATATATCAAGAGACCTTCACTGGCATAAGACGACTGCCAATTACACAGAAATGCAAGAAGGAAAAATTAACTCCCAGTGAGATCTAGGAAACTGGAAAATGTCTACTTGATATCAGGATTACACATGCAGGGGTTTTTGTACCCAGAGAGACAATGTTAATTGGGGATGAGGTACAAAGGTAAAAATGATTATTCATTAGAAGTGTGGACCTGATATCTGGACTATTTCACACGTGAGCACTTTGGAAGCCACTTATGTTAAAATAATCATGTACTTGTACCAGACAACACTTCAAATAATTTTGAAAAGCTACCTGTGTAGCTAATGTGAATGAAATTCCATCATTTCATACTTACATGATTCAAAAATATTTGGAAAATGAAATTTTTGCAGGAGATAAAATATGATATAGGTGATTATGAGAAATTATATTTATAACATCATGACAACCCATTTTGTCAACCCACATCACTTGAGAAATCAAGATTTTATATATAAGCATAAATAACAGAACTTGAGATTTTATCTGTTGCTGTGTACTGATTTTTATGGAAGATAATAGCCTCAAACAAAATAATGTTTACTCATGACTTCATACTTCTGCAATGTGAAGTGTGTGACATTTTACAATAATTTTAGTGACTGATAAAAAGATGTATGCAGCAAAAGTTTATAGCTCTATTTAACCTAATCAGAATCAGTTAAGAACTTCATCAATATTAATTCTAAGGATGCTGCCACTTCCAATACATACAAAGAGGTTGTTTTCCTGTTGCTATGCTATTATATATATTTGGATGGAGGGAATAAACAGCACAAGAATTTTTGTTCTTACATAAGCAGGAAGTAAAAATTTTGAAATGCATATTTTGCACATGCCACATTTTGAAATGTGGTATGAAAGAACAGAATAAACAATCAACAATCTTTTTCTGCTTATTATAACACTTGCAGATTTTATATTAACAACATCCAGTTGACTAGAGCTCCTTATATTTGGACCAAAATTATTTGAGTTCACACCAATCAACTTCTTCATACTTAATAGGCAAACAAAAAGTGCCAGCAGATTTTGACTATTGTTTAAGTGAATAATCCAGGAAAAGTACCAAATAAAATATGCATCTATTTCAATGAAGACACATGAAAATTCCCTATGCTACTCACACACTTCTTTCAGTGTAGCGTAATGTATGATGCATCTTGTGATGTAATTCTCTGATATTTTCATCCACTCAAATTGTTCAGCACCCACACATACAGTAAATATGTCCATACCTGGGGAATGCATATGTATATATTCATGAACAGACATATATGTCTAACAAAACTAAAAATATGGCAATTGATCAAACCCCCGAAGTGGGATTTTAAACACCATCTCTTGGGATAGCCTGCTATAATGTACTGTTAGCAGAACAGTGTGTAATAAAGCAGTCAGAGTAATTGTAATGTAAAGGAAAAAAGAGACTTTTGATCCATTTTAAAAAAAATGGCTTTAGCAGCTATTAGACAGCTCTCCAGTGGGAGGACATTATCTGGGGGTACATAGATTGGCCTGGGTTAATTCTGCCTAAGTAATTGGCTAGAAGTGCCAATACTGTTTGCTCAGTTGCTGAATCCCTCTGTAGTGAGAGGAGAGACAGGGGCAACTTCAAAGGGAAAATTATCCTCTGTTAAGTCTGATTCAGCTTTTTAAGAGCCTCAGCCTCTCCACTTGTGACAACCAACACACCAGCACAATGGGAGATTCAGAGGAGGAAGGCAAGAAAGACGAGCTCAGGGAAGGAGGTCAGGAGTGGTCACCAGTCACCGTAGAGAAAACCGATTGAACCGATCTCAGCATGGCAGGGACAGGAGGGTGACCTTTCTGGCAGATATCCACTGTACCAGTGTGCCTGCAGGCTGTAAACAGCATTCCTCACCATAATTAGGAGAGAGCAATGCTTCTTGAGCTAGCCAGACTACCATACAATAGATCAAACCACCAAAAATGGTAAATGCTGCACAGCTAATGAAAGGAACTTAAAACAGAGAAATGGGCTTGAGTTGGCTTTTACCCACATGCTCCTTCACAGCAGCTGGAGACACCTGGTGTCATGACATGTTGGTGAGGCTAGAGGGATCAGTAATGGGAATCATGTTGGTGTTGTGGTTCAGCTGTATATTTGAATCCCTCTGTTATGTTTTGGTGTGATTTCAGAACACTGTGGTATTACTTTCTTATGTCAAAATCACATGTAATGCCAACTATCTTCACATAAGTAAATTTCATGTTGCACATTAAGCTCTCCTTGTGTGAAATATCTAAAAAACCCTGTCAGAGAGTACTGGACTCTGACACCACTGAACATAGGAGGCAGTAGGACACAGACTCCTTGTTTAGGAAAGTCATCTAATTAAGATGTGATGAATAAGAGACGAATGAGATGTTCAGGATTCAGGTCACTGGATTTCAAGTCGCATGGTGCCTAATAAGATTTCAGGGACTACACATAATTGGGTTTAATCAATACAGGACAGTCATTTAGGAAAGAATACAGAATAATTCCATTTTGAGCAGCATTTTTCCAAATGGGTGTCTCCCATTGGAAAATAGTGAGTACACTGGCATTGTTGGGGAGCTTAGGATGTTCTGTGGGTGACTATCTGTTAGTCAGCAGAAAAAAAAGTAAGGAGAAAAGTCTATTTCACATCTGGGCCTTACCCTTTACCAAGTAACAGACAATTTCCAGGCAGTTCCGTGAGCAAATGATGGCCAATGTACACCCTCTAGAATATGTATCTGTATTAATCACATTAAAGAAAATGCAAGTGTTCTGTATGTTATGATAAAAAAGAGAGACAGTACTACCAGTACAGGCGTTGCACTTCAGCAATCGCTTCTGGCTGTCAAAATAACTGGTTCTTATAGGAAGATTCAACAGAGAAGAGAAAGTGCAACCATATATTATGCAAGAAAAAAATTCATCACAGTATCATGTAATTTACAGACAGTGAATTGACTGGCTCAGGTTCCTGAATTTTTAATTTTATCTGCTGTCAGTACAATCACTGTAGTTCATGCCAACACCATATGTTACCTCACATAAATGCCACTCCACTTCTGTGCATTTTCAGATAATGAAGATCTAGGAGAACTCTACTCACTTGGCTGAGTCACCTGTAAGGTTTAAAGAAACTTGGCTCTGTGCATTCCTGTTTCTAAAGACTGCACTTGATCCATGAACAGGTGTGAGTATTTGGTAGGAAGACAGATATATAAACAAAACTTTCTTGCATAAATAAAACTTTGGGAAAAAAGTTTCAAAGACAGAGAAGTACATGCAAAAACTTTTCCAGGTAGATTTGTGTTTTCAAATTAAAATATTCATAAAAGCCATTTGAAATGAGAATCATATAAGTAAAATACTAATGAGAATAGAGAATAGAAGATAGTTTTATATTTTAAATTTTAATTTTAGAACAAAATCTAATATATAAACTTTAAGAGCAATGGAAGCAAAGCTGATATGTATAGGAGCTCAAAAGCCAAAGACAGACATGAAAATGAGAACAGCTATCATTTGAACTGGAAAATGGTATTAAAGGACTTGAAAAAGCATGGCATAATTGAGGAAAATTTTAAATTTCTCTTATCCAAAGTCTACAGAAAAAAAATCTATATCTGTGGCATTACAAGTCTACAGTTATAGACAATTTAAAAACTTTTGTATATATGCTGCATTGCACATCTTGTAGCAAGTAATTTTGAGACTTAAAATCACTATCACAATTTGTTTCAGCTGATTACTTAAAGCACCTTAAATAATTCAATGCAAGCTGACTCTTTTTTCTCCTACATACAGCATAAAGCAAAAATAAAGCAAGACTGAACTTTGCTTAAAGAAGTTAAACTAAACTATAGCAGTAAATGGACATAGTACTGTTTTATTCACAAACTAGAAATAGGACTTTTTGCAACACTGAACAATGGAACAATTGCTTAAGAGAATTAATTAACAGAGCAAGTGGCAGTTACCACCTTCCTTAAAAATAAAACTGGCTTTCATTGTAAGGTTAGGTGTGGATCTCATCCAGAAAGTGTTTGATAGGTGTGTTGAGAACATGCCTTCAGATAGGGCCTGTAGGGGATTTAGTGAGAAGAAAACCTAATTTAATGATCAGTGTTTGGATCTGACATGAGATTATCACATAGTTGCTCAGCTTGAAATTGCTGAAAAAAAATTCTGCCTATATACACAGAAGCAGAAGTTTTGGTTCCCTGTTAATTTTTTTATGACTGCTGGTTTTGAGGTAGGCATTTTGATGACCACAGCTTCTTACAGGTGCACATAAATTCTGTGGGCCAGTGCCAAATTTATTAACCGACTTGTGATGCAGAAAATCTGTGGCAAGAGGCAGGGAATGACTTAATTCCAAATCAGGTCTGTAATCATGAACTGCCTTTGCTTCCAGGAATTAAGGCAAATGGGCAAATGGCTAGTTTAATTCCCTGTTCTGTCACAAACTTTCTGTGACCTTCACCAAGTCCTGCTGGATACATCTATTTATATGTCTATCTATCTCCAGATTTTTTCTAAATGAATCAATGTGAACCTCTGAAGCAGCACAGTTGCATACACACAGATCTGTGAAGCATGGCACTCTGGAAGCTAATCCACTCAATTTCTCTTCCAGTAATTCCTTATCAGCCAGATTCCAGGACTGAAAATATCTAAAATAATTAAGTCTGAGCAGCTTGGTATCTTTCTCAAAAAAAAAAAAAAAAAAAAAAAAAAAAAAAAAAAAAAAAAAAAAAAAGGAAAAAGGAAAAAAA
>JANPWX010000077.1:162043-331164 GCA_024734555.1 Trochalopteron elliotii
ACAGAGAGAAGAAAAAAGAAAAATGAAAAAATAAAAAGAAAAAAGAAAAAAGAAAAAAGAAAAAAGAAAGCCATTCCATTACCTTCTTTTCTGCTTCTTTTCTGCTCAGCATGAACCAAATATTTATTTAAAGATACTTCCATCACTCTGATACAGACAAAATCCAGATGGTATTTCTGGTTATAGTTTACTCCTTACAGAGCTGTTACTTCAATATTGTATGTTTACCAAACGAAGAAGGGAGCTTCACTGAATCATTTGGACAGAGCACTAAGTTGCTCACTCCACAGATAGCCATGGTTCTCTTGTCTTTGGCATTATTGATGAGATTTGAGCTAAGAAGTTGAAATATGCTATTCAAAGATCTTTAATAAAAAACCTAAATAAGACAACTAGGATTTTGGTTTGTCACTTCTTTGCTTCAAAGTAATGAAAATGTTATATCAAATTCCAAAGAATGAAAAATTCAACATTTCAAAAAGGGTTGAAGGGGTTGAATGTGATATTACATATTTGTAGAAGTCAGAAACTACTGCAGAAGTGTCCTAACCAAAGGTTTCAAAATCAAAAGTATGGTTATTGTTTGATTTCTATTCCTATTGCAGCACTTGCTTTTGTTTCAGGCTCTGCAAGACTTGGGTGACAAAGAAATTGCATAAATAAACCTGTCATTCTTTTAAGCTGTATTTTCAGAGAAAAAAAAATCTTGATAGTGAAATTGGAAGACTTAAAGAAGGCCATTCATGTTACCCAGGAGAATACAAATCAATAAAGTTCATGGCTCAGAGGTTCTCATTGATTGGAACATACTGGTAGCACAGTAATTTCAAAAACCAATGCAGGGTTTGCCAACCACACCACATTTTGTGATTGTAGACAATAAAACTCTATGACCTAGAAACAGCTCTCCATGGTGCAGGCCTCTGAATGACTTAATGTGCTTGACTCCAACATGGATCAGCTAAATACTGACCCCTTGAAATGTATTTCAGAATATTATAATACTCACATAACATAAAATGTTTAATATAAAGAAATCCATAAAGTACTGTTGGCTGAAGAGCACAGACATTTTAAAGCATAAAAGAAAGCTAATATTTCAAGAAAAATTCTGTCTTATGAAAACATGCTTAAATGCCATATAATGCCCTTTAAAAATGTACCAAACTAGACTCTTCTATTCATTCATTAGATGCTGAAGGCATTATTGGCTGTCACAGTCAATTCATGCATGCTGCTATGCCAGTAATTAACTTCAAGTCAGCAAGGGAAAAAAAAATTCCACTCCTCTTACTCAGAGACATATCTTGGTTAAATTCTCAAGCAAAAATAGCCTTCTCTATCAGTTGTTGCTGTGAAAAAAATGCAGATTATGTCTGAGCTGTACAGTAGCTTATTCTGACTCATGGGACACACTGTGAATGCTATGTTCACAGTTCCAAACCATGGAAAGAAACATGAAACAAATTTCTACATAGTGCATTAACTCCTGCAGAGCCAAGCAGCTACACTTGAATATTTAAATGAAGTATAAACACATAATATAGATAAATATAATTATAATAATAGAACAATCTCCAGCTAGGGTTGTTCGGTAAAGAAGCAACCCTAGATCTCAGGCGGGTTATTTTTTTGATAGAGTCTGTATGGCACTCAGGCACTCATGCCTCAATGCCTGAGTCAGAAAAAGCTGAACAACAAGAAGAGCAACAACCCCATGATTTTTATTTTTTTTCTTTTATATGAGTTTTAGTTTCAAACGAAAAAAACCAGGTTTTGTGTGGATGGAATGCTTCCCTGAACCATCAGGAGCTGTTATTCAGTCTTTCCTTAATAATTTCTGATTTTCACAGTAAAATCTGCAAATTCCTTCCCATTCCTCCATCACTTGTGCCATGCCTACAGCCCATATCCACAGGAGCTGCTCTGCTCTGCAGCTTACGAAGAATGATTCCTTGCTTACCTGAGTCTAGAGAAAAGACTTTGTAAGAACCTTCTTCAGTGTGTGGGAACAGACTTCACAGGGACTGCTTCTTGTTTTTTGGTTGTTTTTGTTTTTTAAGTATATCTTCCAGACTGCTCAGATAGTTCATGCTTCACCTCTGTCTGTAAAGTCATTTATCAGGTGACAGAAATTGCTAGTGTCCAAGCATGGACTGCTGAGTGAATCTTTTCTCACCTGCTATGTCTGTATCCCATGTTAGAAGCATTGGCTGCCAAGAAAGGCAGATACTCCCATGCCTTTCTATCTTAATTTGATTATTTTTTTCTTTACTAGTTTCAGATAAATACTTCAGGATAGAAAAAACTCACATTTTATGTGTTTGTGTATTTCTGCTTTCCAGTCTCTTTTTTCAAAATTTATTATGTTTGTAATAAATAAATTACATTTACATGTTATCTAAAGGACCATTAAATCCTATCCTCAGCGGTGTGCCAGAAAATCATTTGGCTTCAGGCCATATGTACAAATATTCTGCCAGCCTTTTCCAGTTAGCTAAGCTGACTGCTTGCTATAGAATTTTTCTTTCAAACACCTAACATGCTTTCTCCAACATATGTGGGGTCTTGTCCTTTTTCCTTACAGAGCTCAAAAAGTCTTCCAATCTTTCTTCTTATCTTTTTTCTCCTCCTCCTCCTAGCAGTCTCCCCCTTAGCACCTTACGTACTCCAGAAGTGGAAGGCTGTATGACACAACCAAATCTGTAAGTATAACTGAATTTTCCTTAGGAGCACTCAAGGACCAGCAGAGCTTGAGAAGCTCATACATCTTCATTGTTCTGAAGTGCCTCTGAGCCTGTCTGAGCAGTGTGGTTTTGGGTAGGCATCTGGGTGAAATTTAAATTGGGTAAAAATAAGTACAGAATGAACACTGTCCTTCATAAAGAAATACATGCAAAAGCAAGAGGAAAGATAACTTATACAATATCAATTACCTATTATTCATGATTATCATTATAAGAATTGTTAAAATCCCTAAGTAGGAAGAGAATTTTGGCACTACAAATTTTTGCAGTATCCTGGACACTGAAGGTAAGCTGACTGCGTGGTCTGAGCAGTAAAATTCTGGCATCAACTTCAGACACAATATCGTTAGAGGTTATACCAATGCTGCGACAAGCACATATAAAGCCCAGATGACCTTGATGCTAAGCCAGATCTTTTTAAAGCAGGTTCTTCTGTGAAGATGACAAAGCCGAGCAGAAGTGAACATCACTACAGACACTTAAACACATCCTCACAGCTCTCCCAGGCAGCAGTGTCCCCAAAAGGAAATGCTGAGAACATCCATCTTCATTATATTTCAATATACCCCATCAAGGTAGAAAGGTCTTGCTACAATCTCCACATTCTACTGCATTATAGGCTTAAATACAAATGAAGTAAAACAGAGGTTAGGTTAGGAAAAGTATCTTCACATGCAAAAGCAATCCTATTACTCTGCAAATCACTTATTTCTACCTAAAGAACAGCACATCCTACAAGCAAGGAAAACTAATTTTCCAGACTTTATAAGCAAAAAAAGTAAATAGAGACTCCCCATGTCTCAAAATTAATCATGAGTTGAGATTTCTTTGCCCCAGACAACTATGACTTCTAATTACACTAAGATTTTATTTGCATATATCCCAACCTTACCAAGCTAAGAACAGTTCAGATACATTGCAAAAAGATATGGCTAAGAACAGGCACCCAAGAGGGTCATTATAAAAATATGGTTTTGTATCACCTGTCAGTTCAAAACATTTCTACATATGGTCATGGCTTAATGCTTCCCACTGCTCTTCTCATGCTCATGTTCTCCTCTCAAGTCCCCTCTGCAATTAGTAGTATGTTGGCGCCAGCCAGCAGGGTGTAAATCACCCCTAAACTGGTGTTTTTATGATCCCTCCTGCTGTTGTTCCTCCTCTTCCAGCTGCTTCTCCTCCTGTTATTTTGCCACTTCACAGAATAAGGGCAATAATCTGAATTTTGCAGACTCATCAGTTGACAAACATTTTTGAAAAAGAGTGCCAGTCTTTAAGAATTCTAGTTTCCATAATGCTTGTTTGGCAATTTCCATAATAATTTTCAATCTGGTAGCCCGTTTAGTACTGAACACTGTATGGAGGCTAATTTGGCATTGGTTTTTGCCACTCTAAAGTCATACAAGTTGCCAATGAGAGTGTGGCAACATTATCTGTAGTTAAACTTCAAACAGAAAACATGAAGGAACTTTTAGGAATGGTACAGAAATTCAAAAGACTTTATTTTAAAATTTCGACCTTTTTTTGTCCAATTGCCATAGTGCCATCCAGTCTAATTCAAAAAGTCTGTGTTATCCTCTTCACTATGCAAAAGCCATAACTACTGAACAATCCTCTAGACCCACATTCAAGTTTGGAAGCCTCATTTGGGAAAGAAAAGTTTTCCCAGTGTGCCATCTTTTCCTCATAAAGAAACAGGTTCAACAGAACAGTCATCAAGTATTCTTGGCTATTATTTCAACTAATAGAGCTATTTAAGGAGCAGATAATTGGGCACATCATGGATTCATCTGCTTTTCATTTCCAGTGCTTGGAATATTAACAAAATTAATCCAACTGACAATAAAATTTTTAAGAACTGGAAAAACTACCTGGGACATTGCCAAAACTAAAGGTAGTATCTATATCTAAAAATACCTTACTTGCAAATCAACTCTACAGCATTTCTTTACACTAATGACAGACACTTACCCTTTAGATACTCAAAAGAAATCATGTGTGCTCTGTTGGCTATGCAGGTATTTGACTTTTGTCTCATCTTTTGTTCTGCATTTAGTGATCCAGCAGAAATCTGAAAGGCCATCTGTTTTACAGACAAGACCACCATTAATTGTACCAGGTCAATGATGCGATTTGAAAGAATTTTTCTGGATTTGCCCGCATTGAAATACATTACCTTGAAATAAATTATTTTAAATGACAAAACACAAAATTGTGTTTAAAGGGAAAAGCAATAAAAGAAAAAGGAACCGGAGAGGGCTATCATAAAATTTTGTGTATTTTCTGTTAAGATAAGAGAACTAAAGAACACTTTTTAAAATATTTTTTCCTACTATTTGACCCTAGTTAACAGTATCTTACTTAATGCAATTCCTTCATTTTTTTAAAATAAATTATAGCAGGATAGCTCTCTGAATGGGAATATATCTCATTTCTTACTTTCATTGACTTTACATTCCTTTGAATACATTGAAGAGAATCTCTTTTATCTTTCAACACAAAAGTTTGTTATCACATCCAATCAGTTAAAACTAAATTGAATTTTCTGTACACTGGTCATATCTTTTTGATGTCTGTGTGTTGAAAAAAAGGAACAAAATATCATTACATTATATAAAGAAGGACACAGACTCCTAGTTTCACATTCATATTCTCTTCGTATGCATTTTAGAAAATCACAATAGATTTTTGCTCCTGCCATGTCAAATTGCAAGGTGATACATAATTAGCCAGGTAGGAAAAGGAACAGAAAAAAGAGTATTTATATCCTGCAGGGTCAAATTGTATTTTGAATTGTTCTTTAGCAAGGATTTGGAGTTTGCAATATTCTCTTTAGCAGACTTACGATTTCCCCCATGTCTATTCATTTGAAATGCCTGTAGAGACCTTTTTCAGTCTTTACAGAACAATTGAAACTTTCCATCTTTCATCAGAAGTCTTTTATGGTGCAATGACTACAATGAGGTGCAGAATTGAAAAGGCTTCTTCTGTCCTTTGACCTATTCATTACATGAGATATCACAAGCAGCCTTTGGAACTCCTTCTGAATTTGTGACCACATGGGAAAGAAGTATGGTTCATAGAGCACAACAGCTGCTTCCTGCCTAGATGATCCATTTTTAAACCACTCCCTCAGGTTTTCTTTACATTTCTATTGTTGCATGATCTCCCGAACTTGTTTTTTTCTTTCTTATATTCTTAAGCCCACATTCTGCTACTGACCTTTGCTTTGCAACCCTTTTGCATTTTTCTACTTATAAAAAATACGCATTTTTTTCAAGAATTTTCACTCATAGGGTATCATTTTTATATGGATGAAAATACCTTCTGTCTAAAATATAACCCTTATTGTCCTTGCAAAGAACAGTCAAAACTGAATAAACACGTGTATACAGGTATCTAAATTAAATGTCATATCAAATAGAATCCTATTCACAAGCTTTCTTATTTAGGGCCATCTGGAAGATAATAAGCATACTACTGTGTACTAAAAAATGAAGAATAGCTGACAAGAAATCTCAAACCAAGGAATCTAATACATATCTATATTTTTTTTATTCAGTTCAACAAAAGATTCTATATTATGCTCATACGTAAATCTCTCATTTTCCAACTGATTAATTAAATTGCCTGTAAGTACAAATATTTCACAGCCTTGAGTAATAACACCTCGTGCATTGCTCATGCTGTTTACCTTGATATGCCACAGTTTAACATCTCCCATTTCATCTCCCATTTGTATGTCCTTCTCCATAAAGTACCATAGGTATCTGGTGGCCACCTCTATTAAATTTTTTGATGAAATATAAGTATACTGTTAGTTCAGGGTCAAAAGCTAAAGCTCCCTTAAGCTCATCATCAGTAATGTTCTGTAGGTCTAGTGCTGCTTGGCTCCTCACTGAGAGAAAGAAACCTGGCACTGTCCTGCAGGTTCCACCAGGCTCTGTTACATACAATCAGGAGAAGAAATCTCCCACCCCAGGCCCTCTGGATTACTTTTTGAAGGCTATCAGAGGCTCTTCCCTTTCTGGGAAAATAAAAAATGTGGGCACAGACTTCTAATTTAGGCAGCATTAAACACACTGCTTAATTATCACATTTGTGTTTCAGATACAGAATCCAAAAGCATTTGGGCAACATTAATGAATCAAATTCCATGACGTGTACAGTAAACTACAATGTATACACTGAATTTTCCACTTTAATTCCAAAGTCCACTCTGCTAAATAGAACACATTTTTCTTTGCTTACTGTACTTAATATTGCAGAACCCCATCTTCATTTCTCCTGTTGCATGGCATGGTTATATGTGGTTTGCATTCAACTTATGACAAGATTCATTGAATTCTACACCCTAATCTGTGATTTAAAAAAAAAACAAAAACCACGTATTTTCCAACCCTGCACAAAGAATCCATTTTTATTACCAGAAGTGTAGAAACAATCCTGTCAGGGAATATCTTAATTCATCTGTTTTTTTGAGAAGCTCCATCCATATTTTGTTTCAGACTACCTTAATGGATAATTCTGTATGCACAACTGCATTCCACAAATATACATTCCCCCTACATTGGAAAACTGAAATATTTTTCAGTTCTTTTGCTGGTAGACGAGTTCCTTGTTGCTCTTTTTTTTCTTTGTAAAGCAGTCAGGGTACAAATAAAGTTGTGTACATTCTATTTAAAAGAAGCTTGATGTCTGCACCTCCTTTAAATACCTGCGGTTATTTAACTCACAGTAGTCGTTGCCTCTGTCTTCAAATATTTGAAACTATTCCCATAAGACCAAACACTGAAATAAAAAATGCTCATCAAAATTGACAGAAGAAAGGCTTTATTCAGAGAAGCAGAAAGAAGACAAAATATGGAATGAACTTTTAATTAAATGAATAAAATAATTTATTTGGAATTTGCAATAAGAAAATATTTGTGGAATGAATCTTCAGCTTTTATTTTAGATGCATAGACAAACTGATAAACAGATAGACAATTATCTACTAAATACTCAAAATATCATGAATTTTTTTGGCACTCTGGAAAAAAAAATTAGTACTCCTGAGTATTTCTAACTACTTCACAAGACAAGCAATTCTTAAAAACAACAGCCTATTAAAATATGTGTTTTAAATAATGGGAGTTCACTGGAGATTTAACACTGAGTACTTTATTTTCTCTCTGTAATAATAATTAGGATATTTCTACCAGTTAGGCAGCGAACACTCTTGAAAAAAAAATTATTATTATTTCCCATATTATGGTGATAGTATGGTGAAGACCAAAACAACTAAATAGGCATCAGCCATGTTTTTCTCTGAAGGATTACTTGATCAACTCTTTCAGATCTGTATCCTTAAAAAGTGTCTATTTTTTCAGGTGTGTAATTTGGTTTAACAGAACATACCATTTTTGTCCACAAACACAAATTTTGAATGATGCTTTTGCTTGTTCATCTGAGAAAAAATGATTTGTAAAATGTGGTACAAAGCACTTTGAATATCCAATTATAAATCTTCTGAGTCACATAAAATGGAAGAGTTGACAAAACTATAGTCTCCTAGGAAAGCCATTTAAAATTGTTATCAGTACAGCATATTCTCATTTATTTAAAACTCTGGTAAGAATTTTACAGAACATTTCAGTCTGTTCTAAATTAACATATTTACTCCATTATGATACGTGGACTGCAACTATTAACATAAATTCTGTGACTCAAGAGACCTACTTCTTCTCTTCAACTGGTGTAAAAAATAAATACACTTTTTAGCAAAGTTTGTCCTACACTGAAAGGGCCTCACAATGCAGTCCTTCTTTCAACGATCTATAAATTCTTATCATTGAAAAAAGAAACAAGACTTGTGATCCCTAGGACACAAACTTGGGAAAAGCCAAGCTTTAAAATACTTCAGTCTTTGCAAGAACAAAAAGACTTGCCTTCTCTCACATTAAAATGAAACAAAACCAACCAAACAAACAAAAAATAAAAATAACTCCTGACAGATTTCAATAACCACTTGATAGGCTACAAATTAAGTTCTAACTCCATCATTACATATTAAAATGCAGCACTGTACTACTCAATTTGGCCTTCTTGGTTCCTAAATAATGCTTTCAGAGTGCTGCACAGTACATAGCGAGGTTCCTAAAAGAGAAAGATTGTCTTAAAATATTCTTTCTGTAACAATATTAAAAATACTCATTCTGTACTAATATTAAAAATCATAAATTAAGAGGGAAAGGGAAAGTGAAAAGACTTAGTTATCAGTGCAAGACAGTATTTAAAGGTTATATTTTAAATATCTTAACTATGGGAAAGTAAACCAGCCACTGAACAATTAACAGGCTTTGTACATTTAGTTTCTCATGTAAAAAATAAATAACAACAACAAAAAAGCAAAGCTTCTATTTTCTTATGGCAAGATTTCATAGTGACCCTGTTTCTCATTTATACTGAAGGCCATTTACATGTTACTGGCAGGGTTAAGGGGACTTTCAATGAGTGTAAACGTAATTTACGTTCAACCAAAATTGAAGAGTTGATCTCTCCCTGTTCTGCAGTTCTATTCTAATGCATAATTTATGTATAACTGAATCATTAATGTCAGCTAAAATAATTAATTTTTGAAGTCCTATATAAACTTAGTACCAAGCTTCATTTTTAAAGATGTTGCTAGGTGGCCTTTAATTTATATGATGTACAGTAACCTTTTCCACTGGTAAATGTGCAGTTTGATCTGCCAATTAATTTAAAAAGCTGTTCATGCCAGGAAAGATGTTCAAAGGATGAGTGCACTTCTGATAGGAATACCATAAAGCTTCTTTTCTGTTCAAAATATAACAAGATAACTTTTCATCAGTACCTAGCATTAACACCGATTTTATTACACTTGATGCTGTCCTTCAGTAAATATCATACAAGAAAAAAAAAAAAACAACAGCTTGGTAATAGGTCATACTAACCACATCTAATCCTCTCCACTGCACTTGAGAAACTTTTTTGGATTATTGCTACCTCATTCTGTTTTATTAAATCAATTGAGCTCTATGTCTGAAGATTGAGAGAAAAATTAAATTTACTTTTGGAAGATGATGCTGAGTGTTAAAAATAATCACATGAACTATGGACGTTATATGAAAAAATACAAACATAAATAAATAAACAAATGTGAATTGTGAAGTCAGTTTTGGTTGCTGATAGGCCTGAAGTTTGGTCTCCTTCTTAATCACAGAACCCACCCATGCATTTGTGGATATTCCTCATTCCCTAGAGACCTGACCATTGAACGAATACAGCAAAAGATAGAACATAAAATTTTGTAAAAACAAAATTAGAAGACATGAAAACCAAGAGTGGCACCCTAACTTTTAGTTTGGAAAGTGATCAGGAATACCTGAAAGAAGCTGCGTGAAGATCTTTAAAAAGTTATACAGTAGTAGACTCAGCAGTTTCTCAACAGAAAATTTGCTAATTTCACCCGCTTACATACTTTTAGATTTTACTGCAGCTTTCCATTGGCTCCATTTTCAAAACTGTGGAAAAGCATGAAAGAGTGAAACATGTGCCATGAGATTGATCCAGATCTTTTTTGTCACTTCTGTCCCAAATGTTTTTTAATGGCAACTCGAAGCAGAGGGAAAATCCATTATATAGTACGGATATTGCTGTGCAAACATGAACATGTGAAATTTTTCTTTTTTACTAAATCATTGTGACACCATCTGCTCAGCATTATTTTCATACCGCTTGACCTATTTCCATACATCAAAGCAAAACCAGTCAGAAAACAGAAAAAAAATGTCACTTGATGGTAACAGATGAAAAAATGGCATTTGTCCTGCCTTTGCTATGATAAAATTTTAACCCATCCCAATGCCTTACTGAAACAACTGCTTAAACACAAAATCCATTTTCTATATTCCAAAACAGTCTATTCACTGCTAATGACAAAGACTCAAATAGTCACACTATTCACTTTTCAGATCCACTCACAGGTTTTTATGAGCCATACATACGTCAGCAATACAGTGAAATGCTGGACAGAGCTAAAAAAAACAGCCAAAATACACTGAAGTCAACATGAATATAAATTTTAAAGCATGAGCAATAAAGACACCAACAACATTTAATGTCATTTCCCCTTGACTTCCTCACAACCAGGAAGAGAGTGGACAGCAGCAGAACCGCTGTAGTTCTAAACAATGAATGAGATGCATGTACCCTAAATCCTAATTAAAATATTCACTGTTTTCACTCTGAGACTGCATCTCAACCTAACAGTCAAGCTTTCTTAGAGCCCCACAGGTACTACAGGAGGATATTCCCACACTACAGTGTATCCAAGGCCCTGGCTACTCAGATCACTCAAGCGATTGACCGCAGTGTCGTGCTTACCTGGGTAATATCCCCAGGTTTCCCTTTTGATGGAGCACTGGTTTCTCTCACAGGATTTAATCAGGATGCAGCACAGATACTGCCACCAGTAAGGTATTGGTACAATCACAGAAAAAGACCAACAACAGACATATTTACAGACCTTGTATTTTTTTCAAGCAACTTGCCAATTATGTTTTATTTAAGTATTTTCATATTTTGCTGTCATCAGCGTATTCAGTTGTGCAATAAAGTTGAATATCAGCACTAATGAATACAAGTATCACTTGAGATGTGATGGAGTAAGTGGGCCTGACATAGAGGTGGAGGACTGATAGAGTGACCAAGCCAAAGGACAGTCTAAGAAAATGATCTTTGCAGGATGAGTGACTGGAGTAAAATTAGACAAGCCAATTCAGTGACCCCAGTTAGTGTAGCTATGTTAATAATCTTACTGGGTCACTAGCAATCTGGAAGTACATTTGAGAGAATTTGGCAGTACTTGGGGCACTTTCTGTGATGCTGTAAACCCACTCTACACCAAATGGGAACCAAGCCCAGGGACAGCAAATTCTCTTTACTTGGCTGTGCAAATTCTTTCTACTTGGCTGTGCTGGTTTGGACTGAGGTAGTTTTCTTCATCATGACTGTGTTTTGTAGAGGGCTTTGTTTTGGATTTGTGCTGAACACAGGGTTGTAGAAGTGTTTTTGTTACTGCTGAGCAGTGCTTACACAGAGACATCATCTTTTTGTACTGCCATGCTGGCAAGGAAGTTGGGGGTGCATGAGAAGTTGGGAGGAGAAACAGCTGGGACAGGTGACACAAACTGACCAGAGGAACATTTCAGACCATGTGACATCATGTTCAGTATATAAAGCTGGGGGAAGGAGAGGGAAGCAGGGGACATTTGGTGTGACAGTGCTTGTCTTCCCAAGTCACCATTAAGTAAGGCCCTGCTCTCCTAGAATGGCTGAACACCTGACTTGCCCATGGGAAGCAAAAAATTGGTTCCTTGTTTTTGATTTGCTTGTGTGCTTTTGTTTCTTTTTGCTTTTGTGTTTAGTGAAAGCTTTTGCTTTCTCCATGAAACTGTCTTTACCTCAACCCGTGACTTCTCCAGTTTTTACTCTTCCTATCCTCTCCTCGATCCTGCTGGTGAGGGAGTGAACAAGTAGCTGCATGGGACATGGATGCTGGCTGGGGTTAAACCAAGGCATTAACTAACCCAGCTTGTTGTGTTGAGTGTATTCCTTATTAGCAAGGAAAATAAAGTCTGTGACTTTGGCACTTTTCTGTGAAAACAGCCCTTTATCTGAGGATGCAGAGATTAAATGTGTGATTTGAATAAAGTTGTTAAAAAGAAAGCTGAGAAAGTGCTCCATGGAAAGTGTGGATGTGTTGATAAATCCCCTATGAGCTTTGCAGGCTGGCAGGTGTGACTGAAGGCCCCCTTTCTCTGGAATGGTGACATTCTTAAAATCCTGAATGTATTGAAAAAATCAGGCTTTTGGACAACAGTATTTTGGTAGCGCAAGAAGATTAAGACTGTGACAAAATGTAAAAGTAGAATGGAAAAGAAATAAACCCACATTTTGCAATTTTTTTCTTCTAATATTCTGAAACTTGTGACTGGAATATTTTGATGGTTTCCATTATGCTAGAGTGTACACAGACATCATATGGGGATTTTTTTCCTTTAAGATTTCAGCAATCTCTGTCCCCGAATTGCTTATTACAAATTTATATAACACAGCCGGTGTTCTGTGTAAGCCACTGGCCATTTGTTGACACTACACTGAGTAGGTGTATTTACAGTACTCAAGAGAAAGTGGTGTAGTATTTGTTTTTGAAAATTCCAAAGCATCTGCATAGTACAATGAAAAAAAACCCAAAATAAAGCCTGCACTGCCTCAACTCATTGAGCAAATGCTGACTATTTAGAATTAATTTACCTTCTACTGTAAAATTATAGTCATTTATATTAACTACCAGGTGGGGGAAAAGGAAGAGCAGAATAAAGTTGCCCTGGCTATTCAGACATTTCAGAGTGGTAAAAACTATATGAAGGTATAAATAGGAAAATCTGGCATGAAATAATATTGTTCAGTCCTGCATAGAAAAAGGAATGGACACAATCTAGGTCACTTAGAACAGGTAAACCTAGGAAAGGTTACAGCTTTACTACTTGAGGGAACTATTTTAAAAACCACCTGAAACAGCAAAAAAAATGTCACCTAAACCTACTAAGAATGATTGAAGCCACATAAAATAAATTCATGTTTAGAACTAAGTGATGCTACAACATTTAGTATTTATTATTAAAAAGTGATAATGATGTCCATGTCTGCAAAGGAAATTAATTAAAAAAAAAAAAAAAGCTGAGGAAAAAAATGCTAAAGGCACAGGAGACAGTAAACCCCAAAACTATCAGCGCTTCTTATCAGTGACATGTGCATCAGTAATACTGGGGTTTTGCATACTGTGATATGCCAAGATACATTCATGTAAATAACCTGAATGAGGAAATGGAAGAAACAGCTTTTCAAGAGAGCGAAGAGATTACACAGCCAAACTACTTGCAGCACAAAGATTACTAAACTTGCAGGAGTGATTGTGTGGTTTTGCTTTTGATAGCAGAGCACAGCTGAGGTTCAGCAGACCTCTTCTAGGTCTGTGTAATTACATCTGGCTAGTTGGGGTTTGTTTAAGATGCCTAATCATAAGAGTTTAGCACAATTACAGATATCTACTCTTAGAATTCATCCTAAATATAGCAATGGATGTACTGAATGTCTTTAAAAGACTTTGTAAAAGCACATTCTCTTTTATGCAGCTGAGACCATATAGGGATCCCAGTCATCTTGGCTGTCACAAAATCACAGAAAGATTTGGGTTGGAAGGGACCTTAAAGATCACCTAGTTCCAACACCCCTGCCATGGACAGCATCACCTTCCTCTAGACCAGATTGCACAAAACCCCATATGATCTGGCCTTGAACACTTCCATGACAACATTGTGGACCCTGCTCTGAAAGTATTACAGGATTGCTTAAGACTCTCCAAATAATCTAATTAATATAAAAAGACTGATTATTTATTCCAGCATTTTGCAGTTTCTGGCCTCTGCTTAAGAAAAACTAGTCTGTCCATCTGATATTTTCCATACTGTGAGATTTATTTAAGACAAGCTGTACATTTGTGTATACTTTTTTAAGTCATATTTTATAGGTCCTGGGTTCAATGCCCTTAAGAGGTTAAGTGTCATGTTTCAGCCTAGTATAAAGCTTGAAAATCTTTTTTTTTGTTGCACTGCAGGTCAAAAGTGCAGATCCTGACACATCACTAGTTCCCACTTGATGGTAAAACACACTTTGTGCTGCAGAGGAGATTTCTCAGCTGTTGCTGAAAAAGACTGATGCCTGGAACCTGCTTAGAGGTAGGCAATATAGGCTCTACCTCAGCATAATATCTATTGTTAAAATCTTAGTTTAAAAATATTCTTCACTAATATTTTATTTGTTGCAAAAAATATTTACTCTTGGGAGGGTAGAAGGAGCACAAAGAGCTTTTCTTCTCTCCTTAGATTCTATAAACATATTTACATATATCCTAGTTTAGACCACCTTCAGCTTTTGTAAATCAGAGTCCAGGAAGAATTTTCTATTATAACCCAACCAGAGAAAAATCAATAAATGTTGAACTTGAATGTTTCTCTGAGTGCCTGGTGGACAATGATTATGAAAAATGCTGACCCAAACGATATGGAGGGAGTCCATGCTTATCTGTAGCAAAAAAGAATGCATTGTTTTTCCTGTCACCTCGTATTCTATTTCAGAAGTTTGCTATCCTAGATGTTTGAGTGCTTGCTCAACTGTCTCAGTTGCTTACTTGGTAACAGAAGTCAGGAAAGAAAGACTTATCATATTTAATTATTTTTGCCTTGCATAAAGTACACTGATGCCATCTACAGACATGTGTAAAAGCATTCCTAAATGTATCCAATCCAATCTATGAAGGTTATCTCCTGGATATTAATTAATATGTTTATTTCACTGACTAAGACTGGAATACTAATAGTTTAATCACTGGAGATCGGTTCCTCTGTGATTGAGATCAAATAAAAGGCTCTCAGCAGTTTGGCAGAAACTGAATTAGGCTCTGAAACAGTTTTTCTCTTTCTTATAATTCCACCATCACACCACACACCCACACACTTACACACCCCCTCCACACACACCACCCCTTCCTTTGCAAACCAAATTATTTCCTCAAATTTTGCTGCACAAAAGACAAACTGTTCCCTTGTGCCCAGTCAATATATTTTGTTTGATTTGAACAGACTGACCAAAGTCATATAAGAGGTAAACTGTTCTGCTACAGTTTTCCCTGAGAAATTCCAGGAAAATACTAGAGGTGTAATTCATACAGTCAGGCACAGCCCTGCATTGCTTTTGTATTCAGAGATCGTCCAAACCTTTGGGAGATTTTTTTCTACTCACTTTTCTTGATTTGGGATTAAACAAATGAAGTCCAATCTCATTTGGATTTTGGTCTATGGCTGCTTTTTGGTTTCTCTTTTCCCTTTCTCTTAGCTTTCATTACATCCCCTAGAGAATTCCACTATCTCACCTGTCACTAAAATTTTGTTCAGGATATACTTTGTACTGCAAAAACAGCAACTCTATTTCTGCAAATATCAACCTGAATCCAGATATAGTCACTAGTTTATTTCCAACACCTATGCTTTATTTGCATTTCTAGTGGAATTTGCATTGAAAATGTACTGCCTGCTGTACAAGGTCTGATGAGAGAAGAAGGTTCTAACTGAGATTATCAGAAACCTGAAAGCATGAATGTAAACTGAGGTGTTCTCCCTGCTCCAAGATTGTATGTTCTTAAATAAATTAATGCAAATAAACTTAACACTTTTTATCATGCATCGTGATATACTTTCAAAGGTTTTGAAGTCCATTGTACTCACAGCCTTTTTTTTTTCTGAATGGGCAGAAACAGGAGAAAGGAAAGCTGCCCTGAGAACAGGCAACACAGGCACAGGGAAGGCAAAGTGCCTGACCCTCCTGGGGTCATCACCTGTCATGGGTGAGGGGAGAACTGTGCTGCACAACCTACTTCAGCAAAAACTCTGAAATGGCCTGACATAATACTCTGATAGCCAAGCTGATGAGACATAGTTTGGATAAATGGACTGTAAAGTAGTTGTAAAATTGGCTGGATCACTAATTTTAAAGTTATGATCAGTAGAACAACATTTAATTGAAAACCACTGCAATGGAGTCAGAGTTGGGACTGATGCAGTTTAATGGCTTTATTAATGACCTTAACAAATGAAGGAAACACACTTTGATCAGGTTGGTGAGTGATGTCAAGTTGTGGAAGAACAATCAGTAGGTTGGAATTGGGCTGCAATTCGGAGGCATCCTTGACTTGGAGAAATGTGACAGCAGGAATCCCTTGAAGTTCAAGGAAGGGCAAAAGGCAAAGTCCCTTTCCTACACTTTCTACACTGCCTGGTCCTACACTTCTAGCTAGGCAACTCTACAGGACATCTGGTTTCTTGGTATGTACTATGAGCAGACAGGCATTACTGTGAGAACCTGCAGTATGAAAGCACACATTAGGCAGGACTCCTGATTTCTACATCAAATGCTAGTACCAGGAGGTTAAAAACTACAAGAATAAAAATTTTAAATCCTAATCACTTGGACTATCCTAATTTCATTAAGTACTCTGTCCCATTCTGGGTTGGATTTAACAGTAAATGATACAGCTAACTCCTTCTCAAAGCAGAAATCCACATATACATACATGTCAGCTTTGTAGCTTACAAAGAAAGGAAAACTCTAGATAGACTCTATTTTTAGATATTTTGCATTTCAGCCTATATGAAAATATAAAAAAGAAATCCCTGTTCACTTAAATTTTTCTTTTAAATGAAGACAATAGTAAGAACAGTCAAAAACTGAGCCAACATTTTGACTAGAAGATTTCTAGCAAAATTTTAGGAACATCTAAAGCCTGGATGAACTTTCCATGATGCCAGATACCTCAAACAGGTAAGAGTTAGATCCTGTGTTTGACACCACTACTTGGTGCAATCCTGGTAAATATAAAAGCTAAGTAACTGTTTGCCTAGATGCAGAAACTATGTATTTAAACACATGTATGTATGCTATTAGGAAGAATGGTATTAACCAAAATGGAGTTAATATGGAACAGAAGAGAAGCAAACCATCAACTCTGAAGAAGTTAAAAAAAAAAAATGGAGGGAGAAAGCAAAAGGAATGAAGGAGAGGAAGAAGGAAACAGGAATAGAGAATATTGAAATTGAAAATATTCTTGGATTTAAGATGTATGAAGCTGAGAACTCATCTGAAAATAAAAGAAAAACCTGAATATGTTACTTGAGGACAAGAAAATTAGACAAGAGGATCACAAAGAAAGAGAAAGAAAAACTGATTATACAGGAGGAAAAAAAACCATGAAAATTCATTCTGTGGAAAGATTGTGTACAGTGCCAAAGTTTGGAAAGATGAATTCCAGTCATCAGAATGCTAGAGTATAGCTGGAGGATGATGGAGTGAAGATTAACACCACCAGACAGAAATATACACCAAGAAAGATTTCATTTTTTAAATCTCAGCAACAATCTAAGATGAAAGGATTAAATATACTTCTATAAACTGTAACAGGGTATTATAGTTCTTTCTTTAGAAAAAGAAAATTACTTAAATAGAAGGGAAAGATAAACTGAATCATGAAAACAATAAATGAATGTAAATGAAGGGGCTATTAACCATTAGTAAATCACAAACATGAGAAACAGGAATTAGGACTAATCAACTCTAAATAAAACTGACTAAGGCTATGAAAGAAATAATGTAGCACAGTTGCTGCTGACAAAAAAGGGTACTTGATCAAAGTCACCTGCTCCAACCCTAGGCTTATTATGTTGGCTTCCCAAAGTGGCTTCAAAGCCAAAGCCTTTTTTTACATCATTTGTCCAAACAGGCCGAAGGGCTACCTTGACCTGGTTGAGGAGTCAGAATTTCACCCCCAGCAAGAAAAGACCAAAATGGTGACACACCATGACACTGAGTCTGTCTGGGGTGCTCACCTGCGAGTCAGGGAAATCACTCTGAGTCATCTTGGAGATCTTGAAGATCTGAACTTTAAACATAAATTTCACTTTGAACCTCTGTTTAAGTTCCATTGCAATAAAAATGCAAAAGTATATTTGCCTGGAGTCATTTAGATGATGATTTATTTCAATACCACTAGGAAAATTCTTACTGCTTCAGTGTTATGAACAGATAATTCCAAAGCAAAAGTTCCACTGTAATGCTATCAAAACAAAAGTCACCCAAAGATTTAGCAATTGAAAAACTGAAGCAAAATATGAGCTGCCTATGTCTTTTGAATTATGAGCAAGAGACTGGAAGCAGGTTAGCAGCAATTTAAGGTATGTATATTTAGGCTGTTTCAGACTTGTTGTAACACCTGGGTTTCTTCTGTGCTGAAGACCACAACCTAGATATGGAAATAACCACTAAATAGCCAGAGGAAGGACTAACTGGAGGATTTTTGTCCCCAAAAGACAGATTAGGAGAATTGGTCATCCAGAGGGTGACCAATTTTCGAAACATTTGTAACACTGTAATATTTTTTGAAGGCAGGAAACTATTACCAATGCAGATGCAGCAAAAGAAGGAAAAGCCTACTAAACTGAAGCCATCTCAGCTGGACATAGAGGTCACTGAAGTATTAAGTTTATGGGACATTACAAATAATCTGTCTAGTCTATTAAATATGGTGAAGAAAGGATTTAGGGGGAAGAAGACCCCAGGAAACTGAAGCTGAAACTCAATATCTGATTAATGAATAGAACAAGAAATTTAAGAATCAGCTATGTATGTCTATTGCAGTTTGTACTGAGCACCCATTTGTGAGCAACTGAAATGTTAAAGATTAATGACTCAAACAAGCAGCCATTTGCAAAAGCAGCAGGTGCTTTGCTGAGGCCAGGTTTGCACCTCCCAACCAAAGGGAAGGATAAGAGTTTCTGGTCTGTGGTAGCAAAACCTCTGATGTGCACAAGAACAGTCCAGGTGCAGAAGGGTTGCCCTCCTGACACTGCAGGATGACCACGGCAAACCAAGTTTCATTTTGCAACAGCCTAGGTTTTTAGCCAGGTAAGTGAAAAGGATGATAAGAAGAAGACCCTTTGGAGCTGAAGTAGTGCTAGATATATATAAACATCCATCATTCAGGGTCATTTCACTCTAATCCACCCCAAGGGATCTATCAACAGGAACTTCAGTTACCCCCACCTTCAGGGATAGGTCGTAACACCATGGCACACTACATCCTGTAAAGCTGAATTCCAAAGGTGCAAACAAAGACACAGTCAAGGCTCAACCATGAGAGTTAGACTGGAACTTAGCATTTGGATGGAGGGTGGAGGATTTTGTAATTGGAGAAGAGAACTGATACACCAGACACGCATACACACCATGCACATTGCTTTAAACTCTTGTTTAAATTCCAGAAATATGTTGGCAGGTGTAGCACAGCTCAGTAGCTCCGGAACAACTTTTTCATTTCTCGTTGTTTTTATTTTCCATTTGTTGAGTGCAACAATATTGCATTTCTCTTACTGAAACTCCGGGAAGCAAATCAGTTAATGGATAAATGACCACCTAACAATACTTAACTGACTGCACAAGCCACAAACACTTGTAAGGTCTCAAGTGCGGTTTGGTATTTGTCTGAATAGTAAATGTTAACAAGGTAAGACAAAAGGACACATTGTCTATCCTCTTGCTCCCTTGCCTGATCATTGCCAAAGAATATCCAGGAACATGCCACAGGATAACAATCATGGCATTTTCCAGCACAGTGCAGATGTGGACAGTTACTTTGCTTTTATAAATATAGCTCAGAAGCTGAAGAGATGGGTTCAAAACTTCAGAAGTGGAAAGGAGCTCATTATGCTAAACATACAACATCAGTTTGCTATCATGCAATTATATTCCCTGTATCACTAATAAAAAGACAAAAAAAGATTTTGAGTTTTCTAATACTGACACCACAGATGCTGTTACCACATGCTGTTGCCACATCTCAATTTAGAACCTAATTCAGAATGCATCTGTTTAGGTGTATTCAATTTGGAATACACTTTAATCATTTGCTTTAATGAAAAAATGAGCAAATCAAACCCTAAACTCTCCAGCAAAGACAGTGTAAGTTTGGGAGATGGAAAACTGAAAGAAAGATAATTACTTTGAAATGGTGAGTGCCCAACACACAGAGAGCCTGATATTTCAATTCATTCTCCGGGATATGTGATCTATCTGTATTATATTAAATTGACATTTGTGTACTGTGAACATTTCCTGACACCAAGATAAACAGGTGTGAAGCAGCCCTTGCCTATGCTAGTGAGATCTCCCAGCCTTCAAAACAGGGTGATAGCAGCATATTGCTTACTGGGAACAATGCCTAGAACCTTCAAAACCCCAAATTATGCCGGGGAATTGCTTGGGGAAGTGCCAGTTGATATAAATCAAAACTCTTCCAGGGACTGTTCTAATAACCTAACAGGACAGATTTTTTCCAGTGCCCTGATACATTCCTGAGCATTAGTTATTCTATACACACATAAAGAAAACAAATATGTACACATACACATATGAAAACATTAAAATGGTTGCTCATGTGACCAGAACTTCTGCTTGGCCAGGCACTTCTTATTTCAGAAAAACACTAGTGAAAAAAATTATTTTGCTTGACCCACCTTCTCCTGTCAGACCACACTGGAAACTGTCAACAGGAAAGCAGGACTTTTGGGAATGGATACCAGCTCAGCCCATTCTAATGGGGAACTTCTATTTATAGAAGTGTAGTTTCTGGATGGGGAACTGACTGGTATAGCACATAACAATAATTTAAACATAATTGTTTCTGAATTTTAAATACCAAATGAGCAATCACTGTGAATAAATAAAAAAGAAAATTATCAGCAGTAGAAGGATATGTTGACTTCTGTAAGATTATTTAGACATAAATTATCCAGGCTCTGGTCAGAGCACACAAATTTATTTTAGATCTATAAGTTCACTAACATCTTGCAACTCACTTTGCAGACTGCTCTTGTCCTCAATTTAAGCAGAACTGCTATGGTGAGCAATGGGTGTAAAAGAATTCTTGTATATGTAAAAGAAATGGCTGCCAGGGCAGCTTCACACGTGAACTCCTTCCCTTTGAAGTGATCCCTTTATTTCTGGATCTAACACAATCTATAATATTTCATAAAAGCTGCACAGTCCATTTTCTCAAGCCTACACTGGGTGGAATTTCTATGGGGAAAAAAGGGATGCAGTGGGAAATTTTTTAAGTCAGTCCACTGCTAATGAGTACCATCTGGCTGGAAGGGAAGCAAAAAGCTGCTGGTTTGATCAAGTTTGGTTTGTATCTGCTTTTTCTAGTGTTTTGAAACGGGAAATACACAAACTCTGGAATGGCAATTTTTGGGACAGGACTTTCTAAAATAAAAAGATAACAAGCTTTAAAAAATACAGAAAAATAAAAGTGAACTTACTAGTAGTATCCTTAATAAAAGTAATTTCCCTGAGTTCTCACTGTATATGCCATATGCAAGGCAATTATTATCAATATCATTATTTCTTACAACATACAGATGAAGGCACTAGGGCTGCATACATCATCCCCTAAGTTTTGCAAGAATGGACACAGCCCTCCTCAAAACAGTGGTGGTACTCCCCCTGAATGACAAAATACTCTGAAGCAAGTCATGTTTAATAGAAGTATGTGGGGGGTAACCTCCATGTAATGCTGTTTAGCAAATAACTATCTAATATTATGCTACCACTTAGTGTAACCATGGACATGTCTACAGCTCATTTACACTTGGGTGACTAAAATCCTGACAGGAATTTGGCTGTAGTGTGTGGGATTTTTTTTTTTGCAGTCAGTAGCCTGACTATTCACCCAGGTTCCTGCCAGTCCAATATGTCCTGGGCTCCACACCACCTAGTTTTAAATCAGTTCAGTATGTATGCAAACTTACATACTGGACAGTGAGCTGCAGTCATGTCAGAGAATCATAGAGATGTTGGATTTAGAAGGGAAGCCTGGTGATCATCTAGTTCAAGCCCCCTGCTAGAGCAGGGTCACCTAGAGCAGGTTACACAGGACAACATCCTGGGAGATTTTGATTATCTCCAGGGAAGGGAACTCCAGAACCTCAATGGGCAGCTGGTTCCACTGTTCTGTCACTCTCAAAGTAAAGAAATTTTTTATCATGTTCAGATGCAACTTTCTGTGTTTCAGTTTCTGCCTGTTGTCCCTTTTCCTGTTGCTGGGCACTACTGGAAACAGTCTGGCCCCATACTCTTGCCCAGCCTTATGATATTTAAGATCGACAAGATTCCCTCTCAGTTGTCTCTTCTAGAGGTGAAACAGTCCTTGTATGTAATACAGCTATAGATGTCTATAACAATATTGTTTATTGTTTCTAATTCATTCATTTCAAGAAGGCATTAAATATATATCTGATTCAATGCTACATACAGCGACCATCACCATTATTAGGCATCACTCCTTCCCTTTTCTCTGTCCTTTCACCTTGGGTTTCAATTTGCTGAAGAAGACTGCTAAATCCAGAGGGCTTTGGGGTGGGTTTTTTTTCCCTGGCTAACTCCATGCCAACAGTAGACCAAGTCCCTGCTCTACCAGAAGCCCCTCTAACCAATCCAAAAGTGAAAATATATTTAAAAAATAAGCATGTTGCTCCTTTCTGGAGTTTCAGTCTCCATAACCTGGAGTCTCTGGGCTGGCAGTACTGCTATTGCATCACAAGACTACAGTGGCAGAAATTTTGGCAGCCAGACAAAAGGTAATGACAATTTCAAAGGTACAAGGCTCTTCCTGGAGCTGCAGAAAGTGACAGAACTGTCAGTGGAATCATAACAGAACCATCTAAGTAAAAAGAAAAACACCACCAATAACAGCAACAAAAAAGGCGCCTTTTTTCCTGGAGATAACTAAAAGTGAAGGTTAAAAATACTATATATGTATTTTAAGAGTAAAAAGTCTTTCCCAATACTCAGGAGGTTGTTTCTATTAAAGGAGTTAGCAAAGGAGGGAAAGTGATTTTTTTTTCCTAAGGACAGAAGAAATACCTCTAACATTAAACATTTAACAACCTGTCAGGACCAAAGAGTAAACATACAAACATGGATGGCATTCTGTGTTCCTGCAGTGCAAATGCCTCTTGAACTGCAAATATTTAGCTGTTCCATAGTCTGGTCTTCAAAAACAGAGCTATATTTTCAGCCTGCAGACCCAAAGGGAATAAGATGCCATGCTTGGATATGTACATTTAAAATTTCCTTGTAATGCTCAGAAAGAAAAATACACTAAAATGATATGAATTTCCACGTACCTGTGGATTGCTTTGTCATGACCGTTTTTAAATTACTGAGTTTAAAATTTTTATTTTTTAACCTAACAATCAAGACAAATATGCTTAAGAAACAGAAGCTGTATTTTATATGCTAAGTTTTGTATAGAAAAAGCTACAGTCAAACATGAGTCAAGCTTTCTGATACTAATATTGTGCATCAAAAAAGAAAATGATAAATCACAAAGAATATCAAATCCAATGCTTTCAGTTCTACACATTTATGTAAACTTTATAAGATATTTACAAAGTTGCAGATACAGGGAGGAATCCAAGGCAGGAAAGAATCAGTCCTGCATGGTATGCTTTGATTTGCTCTAAAATGTTACTTCAAGCACAAATCTTTTAGTAACTTCCCCTGTAGTGGCATGGGCAAGGGAAGGGTTAGAGGAGAAGTGGCCAGAGGGTCACTCCAAAACCCTTTAGGAAATCTCCCCTTCTGATATGTGGCTTAAACAAGAAGCAGAAACCTTCCTACAGCAGTCTCTCTGCAGCATCTGCCAGTGCAGCAAGAGCTCCCCCGTTTGTTTTCACAAATTTTAACCACTTTGCTCAGTTCTGATACTTGAAAAAGAAGACAAGGAAGAAAAAAAAAAAAAAAAAGGAAAAAAGAGGCCCTATGAGAGAGGAAAAAAACCCAAGCAAATTTAAAAAAAAAAAAAAAAAAAAAAAAGGGCAAAACCCCCCCAACAAACCCAAACTCCAAGTTCTTTATTTCAACAGGAAATATATAGACTGAGTACTCCGGGATCTTTACAAAATCATCCACTTCAAGCCAAACTGGACTTGCTTAGACAACAAGCTATTGTGAAGCAGTCAGACTGGGGACAAGTGACTTTTCAAGACAAATGCTTAAGAAAGCCTGTCTGATCAGTTAGAATCATTTATTCACCCCCAGAACCTTCTGAAAGCAAACACCTGACATTTCTTTAAATACAGGAATTTCTCCTAGCTTTTACCACTTCAGCCAATAATCCGGACACTGAGCCAGGGTCTCTCAAGTTGACTGGCTTCTTTATTGAAAATTTATTGAAGCTGCTCATTTTATTGAAAGTTTATTGAAAGTTGTTTAAAGATCTTAAGTATACCCTATGAAAATCAGTAATGCACATACACTGAAAAGCAATAAAGATAACAAGAAAGAGCAAACAAACCTGGAAGACCACTTAAGACGTTATTGAGGAAGATTTACTAAAACCTTCTAAAAAATATGACCAAATATTTGAGTAAGAACAGTAACTGCAATTTCAGTAACCATAGCAATTAAGGCACAGACTGTTAATTCTCTTTCTCTGGGCACAGACTGATGGTAATAAGGAAGATTTCTTATGGTACTGCATTACTGCTGGCTTATGGTAACGTGCCTTATTTTCAAACTATATAGCTGCATGAATCAGGAGGAAAGTTGAAATGTATCTTATTTTTCCAGAGAATGTTTTATCTCAGTCTTGAAAAAAGTAGAAGGCCTCCCTATTAGCATATTATTTTTAAGAGAAAAAAAAAAATCAGAATAAAATTAAAATGCATTTGCACACACTACAGATTAACTAATGCTTTGTCTCAATTATATGTTTGCTGTTTCAGTGGAACTGGTAGGGTGCTTCAAAGCTTCTGACTCATTTAGCTGTAGCTCCACGGTGTGGCCAATGTGAGAATATATCAAAGGAGAGAGAACTATCCAGCAATTTTCCAGTTGCTATGAGCCTTCATTCTCATCAGTTAGGTATCAACAGCTTTGCCCATAGCCTCCTCGCCCAGCAGGAAAGATTACAGACTAATGCAACCTACTAATGGGCTTGATTTAATTTTTTTCCCAATATTAATTTCAGGAAGCTCAACACCTTTGTTATATCCTGGAAAATGATGGCTTCCATATAAAACATCATAATGAAAAAAAGTAAATACAATTTACATAGTATGGACAAAGATGAAAAATACATCTGCCTCATAGAACAGCTTTTCATTTTTAAGCAAATTCATGCTCTGATAAGACCGAAACACTGTATATCTGAAACACTGTAACCATAATTTCTTTTTCTGCTGGAACAATCTACTAAGTGAGATAAATACATTACTTTGAATTACATGTCATTGATCACTAAATTCACTTACAAACAATTATTTTCTTATGCTGAGTTATTTCTCTGAGACTCTTAACGGTAAAACCATTCAGGTTATTTGTTGTAGTGTCCATGTGTGTGCACAAGCTTGTTTAATTTACAGCTGGACCAGAGATCTAGATCTAACATTCCCTGAGGGTGACTGGAGACAATACAGATCCATTGTTCATTCAATACAAGTACTTTTGGAAATGAACTATTAGAATAAATGCATTAAAAGTTCGTTCAGTGTTAACTGCAAAAGTGATGACTATTCTGAGGGTTTAATAATACAATCAATTCTGTGCTACCACTGCCAAACTGATTCATTCTAACAAGAAAGATTTTAAACTGGGAAATTACAATACAGTTAAGGTTGCCAGTTTGCATTATTTTATTCCTAGCTAAACCTTTCACGCATTCATAAATTGACCATAAAGATTTGCTCTGCCCTGGGGCTACTGTGATACATATATTAGGCTGACAATCTGTTCCTTATTCAGCTTGCTATGTCTAGATATGAAATATCACACGTTATCCTGTGTCTGTTTGCAAAGTCTGACAAGGGTGTATGAAGTTAAGAATCCAATGACAAATTTTATCCTGTCCTTTCTCATATCAATTGACAATGCTCTGTGAAATTTTGCTCACCCAGTATTGATTATCCTCATGATAACTAACACAGTGATGATAATTTATCAGAATACTTCAGAAGCATGATTTCATTTATATTCATTATACCCCCATAAGGCAGCTAGGTAAGTGATGTTACCCTTCTGTGGGGAATCAGAGAAAGGCAAGGTGACTTGCAAAAGGATGTACAATGATTTAATGCATACTCATAAGACCAAGACTTTTGTAACCATATATCCTCTCTTCTGGATTCTAGCTCCTGCCACAATTATTGCTCAGCCTGCTCTAGTGGGAGGTGTTCCAGCCCATGGCAGTGAGGGCTTGACCTGGATCATCTTTAATCTTCCTTCCCATCTACACCATTCTATGATTCTGTGATTTTATGATAAAAGTCTTTGATGCTAAGAATAATATTTTTACAACACATAAATGTAAGTGCACTGGCACAGTGAAGATACCTTTTCATTAATTAAAGACTGGTCCAGACTTAGAGTTTCAAATGTCCCTTTTAAAGTCATGCTGGCAACATCATATATACACTCCTTCCAGTCATCAAGCATCTGAAGTCATAGAATATGACAGAGATAGTGAGAAATAACATTGTTTTTTTAAGTGAGTCTGATAGTTCTGGGAAAGCTTTGGGTATTTTGGGTTTAGCTGTTACTACCAAACCCAAAAGCTGTTAGCAGGAGCATTGTAACAAACTGTCATCTTTCCTTCTGCTCTTTCTATGATTACATTGTAGTGAATACCCAGAAAAACATGCAAGATCTTAAAAATATTAACTCATTCTACGTGTGCAAACTTTTAATTTTTATTTTAAAAAAATACCTGAGAAAATTTCAGTCTTCACAAGGATGTGCTGTACAAAAATAGACATTTCACTTCACTTTATATGATGCCACAAGGACTTCCTTGGAGTTAAGCCTTGTTAAGAACTGCTTACCCTCTGCAGTGCAGCATGGTCCTTGCTATCTGTCATCTGACTTCCTCACCATCCTGATTTAAAGGGTGTAGAGGTCTCTCACACCTGCCTCATTTCAAAGAGTTTACTTCAACGCTTTAGTTTTAGAAAGGTTTATAAGAAATCTAGTATTGTTGAAAAGAAGAATTCACAATTTTTTTGAAGGAGAAGAATGTGAGAGAAGGAGAAATAGTATTAAAAAGAAACATATAAGACATTTCTTTAGAAGAAGAAAGTCCAGAGAATTATATGTCAGTTTTTGTTTGGATTTTTTTTTTTGATGCAATGCTTTCCAGTATGATGTGTAGCCAAGGGAGCACACAGCTTTGCTGAGTTTCAAATTATTATTATTATTATCTGTGTATATGCAGATTTATTTATCTATGATCAGCTGCTGAAGAAATTGAAAAGAGTCTTAAGTTCCACTGATAATTGCAGCCATATCCTTCTTAATATGCTCTCTGCTTGCATGTTTTTGAGAGCATCTTTTAGTGACAAAGAGTATATAATTTCCTTTTATCTTCCACTGTCACTTCTTGCCTTCAAAGGCTGTGAATATACCCAGTATTATAGGCTGAATAATGAAACATTTGTTTTTGTCTGAAAGCATGAAATAATATCAGTCCAGGCTTTGTATCTATGTTTCAGAGACAAAGAAAAAAAAAATCCAAGTAAGTTTAACTGTATTAAAGTAACATATAGTATAGCATGTAAATATATTATTATAGGATAAAAACAGTTTGAGAGAAAGGAATCGCCTTCAAAGAATTTAGAAACTCTGGCCAAGAATCATACCAATTAAAATAAAGGGAGAAGATAAAAGAAGGGAAAAAATAAATCCACATGGCTGAGTATTCTCATTAAACTCAAAGTCTGTCAATGAATATTTATCTTTATTCTTCTGCCTGGAAGGAAGGCTGAAGAAAGACTGAGCAAAAACACTTATTTCTGTCAATGAGGCTTAGTAATCAATTCCATCACCAGAAGTCCTCTTACTGCCAGCTGTCATTCAGATGACAGGTTATTTCAATATATCAGCAGAGGGCCAGCTGGCAGGGGGATAGAAATGACAGCCTTGCTTGAGTAGTGAAAAATATTTTCAGCAGAATTAGCAAGGCTGAGATGCCTGTATATGCCTGAGGATACAACTAAGGCCAGAGGAGGGATGCATTTGAGCAAATAGGCAGATTTATTCTCTGTCTTCTAGTGAATGTAGAGAAGTATTTTTTTCCAAATAGCACGAAGTATGTCACTCAGAGGTAAATTAATGTTTGATCTGTTTGACAGGTTACCTTTTCTCCTTTACGTTTATTTCCTGGTGTTCTCCTGTCTCATACATTTAATCTCATACATTTAACTCTTAGAAGTTTCAGCTCAACTCTCTTTTATTGCATGATATACAGTGGTTTCTTTGGACTTCCTGTCATCTTTGTGATCTTCCTTTTCCTCCCTTTTTTCCCACATCTTTAGGGTCTTACTTTCTTCATTACTTCAGGCTCTTCGCAGTCTCTGTAATTTATTCCCTGCTGGGCATTCATTTGACTTCCAACCCTGTTAGAGGTTTAACTTTAGTTGACTTTAAAATTATGTGCTTAGGAATAATACTTGTATTTCCAGAACTTCACCATCCAAATTGGAAGGTTCTGTTTGCAGTGGTGCAGAGCAATTATAAGAAACTTGCACTGACTTTACTGGGAGCTGAAGGTATCAGAAGTTGTTGAAATTCAATCTCTGATTGTGAGCACAGGCAAATGAAAACTTGACTTTTTTCTGCTACTCATTTAGTGCATTTCTTTCATTTATCTTCAGGTTTCAAAGTCTCTTTTCATTATTTCTCTTCAATCCTGGCTTTTTTCCATCAAATTGTTCAAAAACTACTGGGTTCTCCATTTTCAAAGGCAGAATGTGGATTTAAAGTGATGGATTGGAAATTAATTCAACTTGGAATTAGCTGGTATTCTATATCCTATTTTGTGCTTTCAATTGCAATATATTAAATAACTATTTTCACCTTTAAAAATAATTTTGTAGACTTCAAAATGTAGGGCAGAGGATACACATAGCTTCTACTTCCCCTTAATTCCCTCAAAGCAAAAACTTAATCAACTCTAAAATAAAACTTGTATTTTCTATACCTTAAGTCACCTGAGGTATTTTATATATTACAGTAAGTAAATTTAATAAAATAAAAATTTAATAAAATTTCTGTAAATTGGACAAAAGAGGGACGTTATATAAGGGCAAACCATACAATTATTTCTAATGCTGAGAATAACATTATCTACAGAAGAAAGGATGCCTAAATTAATGTTTCTTATCACATGCATGCATGATTCCATCTGTTTCCTATGAAGCAGATATCATTCTATCAGCACTGATCAACACAGGTTGGACCATGAAGAAATAACATGCATTTCTGAGCAACATCTCATTTGAGTATCAATAACCATTTTGGGCCCCCAACAAGATTTCAATATGCCATTTTTAAATTTTTAGGCTGCTCTAAGGCACATTTTGGTAGTCCCTTTGTCTGTGCCTTGTGGAGTTACAGAAAGTACCAGAACAGCTGCCCTCATCATTCCAAAGCAGTTTAACATTTTACTAAAAATACCTTGAAGTATAGTTATAATGGTATGTTCTAATCTATGCCTAATGGAATGTTCTAATTTTTTTGGTATAGATTTTTAATTTTAAGATGAGATTTCAATAACAAGAGGACATTTAAAACACAGCACCACCTTTCCATTTTGACAGTGCTTAACAGACATGGGGTTTAATGCACCTTTTTTCTTTTTGCACGTTCCTTGTTATTAGGATAGTGAAATCACTGCAAGAAAACAGGAAATTGCTCAGTATTCAGGCATTCCTATAATGAAATTTCCATAAATCCTACTGATACCTATCTTCCATTACTGGAATGCTGACACTGAACACTCACTGAAGAGATTTACTTGCCATACTTCTAGTGCCATGCTGCCAAGATATTAGACGATAATATAGCAAAATGCAACTTTTCTAAGAAAACTAGTGAGCTTCTTTCCTTGGTAAAGGGAGTGCCTAGAAATCCCAGTGGTCACTGAAAGGCCAGCTGTGTCACATCTTTATCCACAAAATATTCTTTGAGAATGGCCTGACTCAACATCCTTTAACAATCTCAAGCCAGCTTGCATCCCTAAGAGCGATGCTGCTATTTTAAAATAAGTGCAGCTAAGCAAACTGCAGACACAACACTTCCCTGTTCCTCATGACAGAAGAAGAGAAGAAAGTGCTACTTATACTGTGGGCCAGCAGCATTCAATATTGTTCAGTATTTGGATATCAGAGTGACAGGTGCCATATCAATATACAGAATTGCTTGAAGACATATAAAAAAAGAACAACTGATCAAGGGTAAACCAGTCTTTTATGATGCATGACTGCACTATGTTATTAATAAAGGCGCCTTGGAGGTAAAGCTAGTGAAAGCACAGATGGGTTCTGAGTGCCCTCTCCTAATTCTCTTGTGAATTTAGTGCATTACAAGCAGAAACGAAAAAGGGAGATTCTTCTGAGATGGCACACTGGAGAATTCCATAGTGTAGCTTACAGTACATTCATTGGCATGCTCTTTCAAAAGAAACATGGAGGATACTGTAGGAAAATGATCATAAATGAGCCACAAATCATTAAATTAATTTTTTACCTTCTGGAATGCATCAATCCCTTTTCTCTCCTATCACACTTTCCCTGACATCATCAAAGACTGCTTCAAATCAGAACAAACCCAGCTAAGATGTAATGTATTATTCAGGGCTGGAGTCAGATATAGTTTCACTGGGACAGCTGCACATCATGTGTTCAGCCTCTTCATTTCCCATATCTCCCATACCTGTAGTATCTTACAAAAATTAATATTTACATGGTGGTACCATTAAGGTTATAAGTAAAAAATAATACAAGGAAAAAATAGATTAAGCAAAAATTATGACTCTTAAATAAAACTCAAGCATTTATGCTTAGGAAAAGACTTCCAGAAAACATAGGCATACAAAAATTGAATATGTTGTGGAAAGAATTAGGTGTTCTACACCTTTTGAAAAAAACCTGTCTTCGCAAATCCACAGAACAATTAAATTAACCTATTGATATCTTAAATTACTCTATGGAATGTGTTTTTACCATATTTAGGTAAAATAGTCAGAACCACTAACAATGTTCTTATAATCTTCTGACACTATATATGTTTAGAAGTTGATTGAATCATAATTTTCAATGATTCATGAAGTCTAGAGCAAAAGTTAATGCTACCAAACAGAGAAGATAGGCACTTTAAACGCTGAGATGACTGAAAGAGGCAAACTGATAAGGAAATTAATAGGACTTAAGTCAGTAAGGAAAGAAATTCCCTCATATTTCAAGGTAATGCACAATTCTGCTTCCACTGATCTAGCTAATAAAAAAGATTTCATGAGTATCAAATGAGTGTTAAAATATATACCAGGCCATTGCTTCCTATTTTTTTGGAATCTTTTAACACGAAGAAAGAAAACAGTCATTATGAAATATTATCTCATACAAATATTTAAGGAAAAGGATAAATATTTGGTTGGCTGCACACTGTAGTTATCACTGACTGTTTAGTTATGGAAATTGCTCAACAGCCTCTGCGTTTCCTGCATTTCTTTTTTCTCTGATACTCCCTGGGAAACAGTGATAGAAAGCTTATGTATGTTTAACTCCATGAGATGTCGACAGGTTGAATTAATTACTCAGAGTTTTCTGTAGTTTTAAAAATATGGATGTGACCCCTTGTTTCCGATGCAGCAGGCTTGTTACAACCATGAAAGGATGCCACATTTAAGAAAATTAAACTGATTTAAAAAATTTTTGCCACTATGCGATGGTCTCCAACACAGGTGCTGACTTTCTGGGCTTTATTTCCTTTCCTTTTCTTCCCCCATTCTATACAGTCAGTCCATTTGTCTTTTTAATAATTTGTCTTATGGTATCTTTCATCTTTTGTCCGCCTAACTGAGCAGTAGTGAAAAATCTTCATATGCACAATTTTTCCTGCCTGCTACAACGTGGTAACAGTCTCCAGTTCTGTTTTTTTCTCTAAATTCCATTCTGTAATTTGGCCATACAACCTGTGCTCTACTCAAACTCAGTGTCCTCAGCACACTTCCATCCAATGACTGGAGCTAAGCTTGGCCACAATTGATTCACCAACCAGATCATCAGACACTGGGCTGCTTTAACTGGCTTGGGCTTTAATCAGGGCATGGCATCATGTTGAACACATCACCCTACTCCAAGGATTTTGGGAGCCAATCATTGGTGTTGGACCATACATATATATGTATATAACCATTCTGGTTCTGCTTCGTCCATCTGATTTGTGCCTTTTTTTTTCTAAACAAATAGTGTCTGGTAAGTTATTCAGCACAGTTATGGAGAGTTAATCAAAGGTTCCTCATGTGAGCATCATTTAGATAAACTTTGGTGATGCCATGTCCAGCTGTACTCCCTCCCAAAAACTTCAGTGAGGTGAGCCTGAATTATTGTAGGTTGATCTAAAGATAGCTCTTGTGACTGCTGCACAACATCAGTAGGTGCACTGGGGTTTTATGACATTGCCAGGGAGGAAGAAAACAGCTGATATGGGAACTTGGGAGGCATTTTTATTAACCTTTTTGCTCAATTGATGGGTTTAAACCACAGTTCATACAAAAATTTATGGAACCCAGTATAGGTCCCCACACTGCATGTTTCACAGTTACAATTTTAATAATAAATAATATGTAAATAATTTACATATGAATATAAATGCATAAGTAGCGACTTTTATGCACAAATAATTAAATTTATACCCTTTGCTATTTCAGCTATAAACAGGCAACTATTTCACAACAGTTTATATACATTCCCAATATTCATATACACTTGAATAAAATAACATTGTAGAGATTGATAATTTGCAGGTATTTGATTTTGTTTTTTCTTTTCTGCACTTTATTATTTGATATTATAATTAGTATTTTGGGGAAATGGTCAGGAAATATTAGTATGTATTGAAATTTATTTTTGTCTAGGTAAGGGAATAGACTCAATTGGCAAGATGAATGGGAGGAAGATAAGGAAAATGAGTTTAAGAACTGAATCTTATCACCCAAGATTTGCTTGTCTGACTTTTGTAATTAGTGATTGATAATACCTTCTAGGATGAAGAAAAACCTACAGCTTAAAATTTAAATAATAACAGCAAAATAAAAAGAGTACTGTAGTGGACAAAACCCCAAAAAGATCTTAAATTAATAAAAATATGGACTAAACAAACAAATATGAAAATTTCAAAACCTTAAGATCTCAACCAAAAAAGTATTTTAATAGGAATCTTTTGAACACATTTTAATATACCAAGCAGATTTTTTTGTGCAAAAGCCTTTGCCCACAGTTTGAAAAACCACCATCTTCAATATTAATATTCTCAAATATGCGATTTAGGCATAATTTTCCTTTGTTAGCAATTTTTCAGGTAATACATTACTACTCTGTAAACCTCATTCCCTGCAGCTACATAAAAAACACTTAGGACCCCTTCTGAAGTTTAATTGAATCTTCATAGGAGTTACTGCACTTAGTATTTCTTTCCCAAGAAGACTGATATTTAAATTCCATAATTTTTGCTTCAATGATGCTTCATCTTTTAATATTTTTACCAACAGTAATTCAAAAACTCAAATTAATCATATGTATGTCACCTACTTACTAGTAAAGGTGGTGAGAAAAACTCATGCTGCTCTCTGTGACAGCAAGAGCAAAAAGGACAAGATTTTAACAGAAAGAGACATTGAGCTTCCTAAGGAAAAGAATTCTAATTTGTGGATTTATCACTTTAATCACTTCCAAGTCTCCTTTACAGCTTACAAAATACGAAGGTTATGCTTTTAGAAAAAACTGCACCTTGATTTTAATTATGATGAGTCTATCAATACAATAAAAAAAGAATTATTCCTCTTGCGAACCAAATGCGCATTGTAACTAAACAGCTTGTGTTAATTTAATGGTATTTGGGTCCTGAAATGGATATTTAATCAAAAACAAAAAGAAGAATCTTTAAGGTGCTTTAAAACTGCTTTGACAGATAGCCAAATAGGTATATTTTAGATAGATTCAACCAGCTTATGCCACATAAATATGATGTGATAATGGAAATGTAAACATTACTTTATTGTACCCAGTGTGCCTTCATCACATATCTGATATTTGTACCAGAGATTGTCACAGGTGGTTAACACAAGTGCAGTAGAAGGAGTCAGAAATTAAGTGACAGAGCTCTGTATCATTACACTTTATGCTATTTACATTTTTCCCAAGGTTAGGTTTATGTACTTAATAGAAATTTTTTTCCCTACCAAGTGTATTTGACCAAATAATCACAGTGAGCTACCAAACGTTGCAGCCATGAAAACAGAATATTCAAATACAACAGCAGAACCAACATTGGGAAGTGTGACCTAATATTTAGCTGTGCTGCTGCCAGGGAATGGCACATCCACACAGTGCAGGGCAGACATGACAGCTCAGCTAGGAACCTTCTGCAATGCACTCCTTGAAGCAGGTAAGATATGTCCTGGAAGAGTCTCTTTAGTTTAGAAGAACCACACTCAGGCTATGGTTGCTTCCGTATGAATACATTGTTCAAAACCAGGAATGGACATGAGGTATATAACTGCAATTTAAAAGCCAGGTACGTGGTGGCACAAGAGCAGGACACAGACTCAACATTCTGCAAGCTATGTAGCAATGTCTGAAGATCAGCTCCCAGGTATGGCACCTTCAAAACCCCAAAGTAGGTTTAAAAACATTTTGTTTTATTCTCAGGAGCCCTGCTTAACGGGGGAGAAAGGAAGAGAGAGTAGACTCTGGCCAGTTCACAAATCTGCCTGGACAATTGTCATGGGAGATGGTTCTGGGTAAAAACAGGTCCAAACAAGATGGTTCATCTTATCCAAGCACAAGAACAGTCCACTTTCTTGTGCAAGAAATAAAGCAAGGGAGAAAGGCAGCCTACATGGATGAACAAGGAACATCTGACTACCCTCAAACACAGAAGGAAGTCTGTAGGAGGTGGAAGCAGGGTCAAGGCACCAAGAACAAATATAGAGATGGGGTACAAGGACGGAGGCAAGTCAAAACCCACCTGGAGTTAAATCTGGAGAGAGTCATAAAGGCAAAGAAGGGAAGTTTCTACAGGACCATCATAAGCAAAAGAAAGCCCAAGGAAAATCTGGGACAGAACAGAGCCCTGAGAAACCAGCCCTAGGTGACCCTGCTCTGAGCAGAGAGCTAGCTTGAATGTTCTCCAGAGGCTCCTGCAACCATCCTATGACTGTGTGACACCCCAGCATGCTCATCTGCTATATAGCTGTAAAATCCCTGAGCCATGGCTGACTTCAAAGGACTTTGTGTCCTCCTATTCATCAGGAATCAGTGCAGGATTCCTGCTCGCTTTTTTTTTTTCCAAAGGAAATGTGAAGAAGTAACTACAATTTTTATCCTAAAGCAGATAAAAACTGTCCTGTGCAAACACCTATATAATACTAACTGATTAACAAAATATAGCAATTTGCACTTTTTATTGTTGTGCATATCAGAGAACTTAGAGAAGACTTCTGCCTTTGCAGAGAGAGAATGCCCTTAGCTATTAATACCATTATGGAGATATTTAGTTTAATGTGGAGTAAATGGAGGGTTGCCAGAATAAATTAGATGGACCTGAGATATGTGACGCCTCCACAAATTACCAATTATTTTCTCAGACATAACTATCATGATTTATCTCTGACCAGTGTTACTTCTTTCTGTATCTTTCCGATAGTAATCCAGCTCTGTTTTCTGTTTTTATAGCAACATTGGTTGGTATTATGGTGCCAATATCATAACAAAATGACACAAAAGAACTAACAACTAAACAGACCCCAAACTCTGTGAGTGTGCCACAGCCCAACACTGCTTTATGAACATTGTGTCACACAGGTCTCAGCAAGAATTTGCTCTCTCCATGGCCTGCTTACCCTGGCTGGCCATGCTATTCTGGCCTTTCTTTGTTCTGACAGAGTTGAAGATACACAACTGTTCAGCATTCTGTGATGGATCCTGTGATCCATGCTTTCTTCTTTCCCAACAGTACTTCTCTCTTGGAATACATTCTTACTGTGATGCAGCACAGCTTCTTCACCTTTCCCTGGAGAGCTGCTACCTAATCAGCTCACCCAGTAAGCACACAAAATTTTTTTCCACCGACAATTGCTAATTGAAGTTTTCCCTATTAAATTACTTCCTTTTTTTCAGATACTTTCTAAGCTATGCCAAGGTAATTTTAAAAATTCACTGTTATTCTCCACTCCATGAGCCATTAGGAATCCTACACAAATACCCAAAACCCAGAAACCACCAATGCTGCATCTTCCATTCTACTTCAGGGTGCCATTGGTCTTCCACAGCTCAACCTGCTCTTTTTGTCAGCAGGTTAATAGTTGAATTACAGATTCAAATGAGAAAAAAAGATTGTACAAAACCTATGCTAATTTTATATTAATAATAGAAAAAAACTATTACAGAAAAAGTTATTATTTTATAGGAAAGATTTTCCATTTTGACAGTAATCCCAGCTCTTGCAGTCTGATTGAGTGCCTGACCTTCTTTCTTTCCCTTGAATAGGCCTTTTTATAACTTGTTTCTAGATAACTACAATGAAGAAGGGGAGCAAAACCTGCAGTTAATCACCTTCTTCTCTAGAGATCAGAAATGAGTCAAGTGTAACTGTTCAGTATCTGAAAAAGTAGTGTTAAATAAAAAGAATTAATGTCTTTATGTTTCAGCATGGTGATGTGAAAATATATTTGAAAATTCTTTTAAAAAATCAGCCATATCTATGAAATACAGCAGCATAGTTCTTTCTGTTAATCATAAGAGCCTTTATACAAAAATAAAACTTGTCATCTCTTGGTGAAAAGCACATGTGAATTATTTGAGTGACTATGCCACTTGTAAAGTCTCAGTCAGTCTTTGCAACAGCCTTGGCATAAATACATTTTTTATCTAAACACAAACACAAAAAGAAATACTACAGTTATTGACTGCAAAAGTATTGCTGTCTGGTTACTATTTATTTAACAAATAACTCCGCCAAACAGAGAGCATGTTCCTCAAAAACTTCATTATCTACCACCCCAGCTTTGCAAGTACTTTTGTGTTGTGTGTGTGGTTACACACATTTGTAGTTCCTTTGATTTCAACAATATTTCTCTGACTGCATTTACCTTCCAAAATGCCTTTTTCTTGTCTGAGTTAAGCAGATGACAAAGTCAAGGGAAAGGAAGCCTGCAAGAAAGATGAATCAGAGGGATTTGGGCAAGGCATCCTATTCTATCATGGGAGAAAGCTGGCTGCTTCTCCAAAAGAGCTGCTTAAAGAAGAAGCTTAACTCAAGGCTTCCCAATTACCTTCTTGCAGTCTGTCCAGCCCTGGCTGCTGTTTGGGAGATTAGCCTATGAAAAAGCCCACAGTCAGATGCCTAAAGCCCAGGTTAAAACCATGCTCAATTATTCCCAGTTTGCTTGCAGACCAGGAACTGAAGCACATAATCCATCATGTTGTGGCAGCGTTAAAATGTATTTTTTTAGTCTCTAAATCTGCTTCCCTGACTAGATCAGAAATGTAAAGTAACAAACATGAAAGCTTCATCCCCAAGATATTTTAGACAGAAAATGTTCAGCTTTCTTCTTCTCCCTAGGCCAGGCATGCAGACATTGCAATTGGAGAAACACTTCCCTTCAGCTAGAAAAATATTTAATAATCTGTATTTGTGGTGATAGTGGTAGTGTTGCAGTCAAGCCCTCAAAACACTTTCTATAGCCAAGAAGTACTGAAAATCAAACTGCTATGATATAAAAAAGTTACAGTATCAGGCAATTTTAATTACTACATGTTGTAGATCCAACAAATTTGCTACTTGATCTTTAATATGCTAAGTTGATGCACACACACATATATATATGGGATTGACATACCTATCTATTTAATTTTTTGTTGGTAAGTATCATGTTAGATTCCATTTACATATCATGTCACACACTAGTGATACAATCTTTTTAGTCTGCTTGGAGAATACATTAATACTGTCAGTTTATAGAATCATCCTTTTTCCTATTCCACATGTGTCAGCACACACACACAAAGAATATAGGTGCATAAGTCAAGGTCATTACATTTCTGAAAGAATCTATACTTGTCATTATGCAAAAAATAAAGTCTTAGTAGTTGCCAATTTTATCATTATTTCTCATGGCTTAAACAATAGTTGTGACCATTATGTATTTACAATTTTTAACCATTGCATAATTTTAGCCAATTGCTCATTTGTTTTGCTGAGGAAAATGGTGTAAGATAAAAACTTCCCTAACATACAAAACATGTTTGACCTCAAGATTTCCAAGAGAATTAAAAAAGCCTTTGAAGACTGATAAAGACTTTGAAGACTTTTCTCCTATTTTCAAAATATTTTCAAATACTGACATCTCCCCTTATAAGCATAGGCAGGCTTTATAGTCTTCAAAAATCACATTTATTTTACAAGGATGCTTGTACTGCACAGATAAAAGAACAAAAATATTAAGGAGAAACTATTTCACCTGGATTAATCCCATTTAAAATGTTACCTTATAAATAATGGGCCTCAGTAATCAGTTTTTAATCCAAAGAAAGAGACAATAATAATGTTATGTTTTAAATTCCTTCACTAAGCAGTATATATATTTCAAATCTGAACATATCTGTCACTTTACCTAGTCATCCATCACTTGGTGACGAAACTGAAGTGTCCCTGACTGTGTACAATTTATTCAGTGTTCCAAGATTTCAGGCAATAGGATAATACCATCCTGCAGTGTGAGGTTTTTTTCCAGCTCTGAAGTAAACACTAGGGAGTTTAATCCACTGTCAGAGACATTTGCCCTTTCAGAAAGCAATGCAATCTCTAAGACTGCAGAAATGCAAAGCAGCTGTTTCAAAACAAGATGAAGTAAGTCTATTAGTTCACAGAATGACTGCTGCACTCGGTAGTTTTCAGTAGTGGAAGAAAATCAAATCTAACCCACCAAGAGCATTTGGCCACCCTTCTGTGAATCCTCTGCATTTCTTTCTCTTCTCTGTCTATCACAGAGTACAGTATCACATTGTTCATTTGATTTGTCCTCTTTCATTTATTTATTAGTGTTGGACCAGATAACCTTTGGAAACTGCTTAATGGAATGAGAGGACTAGCAAATACACTGTCCTCAGACCTCCCCTTTCAAGTTCATGTTTCCTCTAAAAGTCAAAAATTTCTGTGTAATTCTGTGAGACAATCCCTTTGTTCTAGACAATTACGTTGGCAGGATTTTGAAATACATCTGCTCCTTAAGTATAATAGACAATGTCGAAACCCTATAAATCAGAAAGCACCTGTAAGATCTTGAAAACTATATTTCATACCAACTTGGGTCACAAAAACTGTAATTTTTTAACCAGTACAGCTATAAAAATTGCTGTTGTAGCTCCAGCTATTCCAAAACGAATGCCTAATAGATGAACGTTTTTCAGTTTATGTTTAAAGGATCCATTCTGCTGCAGGCAACTTTACACCCATAATACTGAATCCATGCTGAGCGAATAACTGTACCCAGGGAGCAGAACAAGGAAACCTTAATAACAGGCTCAGCAAGAGATCTCAGTCATTCTGATATCCCTCTGTGCAAGACAGGCTAAGAATGCATAAGGAGCAAAAGCCACAAGTAATTTGTAGCATTTCACAGTTACATTAACACCTCTAATTGTAACTGACAGGGCAATTAGGCTGAAAAACATCCCAATACACTGCTTTGTACATGATGATTGTCCCACAGAAAAAACAGAGCATGTACTCTGTTTGGAGGAAAAGTGTTTCACTTTATTTTCCTCCATTGAAGTAGATGTCCCAGTTCATCATGCCTCATTAGTGGTTTGTGTTGCCATAAACATGATTATTTCAAACAATCACAAGCCTTCATATCAAGCACATAATTTAACAATTCCCTTCTCAATACAAGTGTCAACAAGGTTCTTTTTAAAAAAAGAATGTTAATTGTTATATAATCCATTAAAATAATGAGTCTTGGAATACTGAACAGGCAATGTAGGCTGAACACAAATATATCACACATTGACCCTTCTTTTTTTTAATGAAATCCAGACTACACACCTCATGTGCCCAGGTTTACCAGGTTTTATACACTGTTTTTCTTACCAGTCTCCCTTCCTCCCACTTACATGCACAGCTCCCTGTGGCGAGCCATAACAAGCCAAGTTGTGTCCAATATTCACAAGTAGCTAAACTATGTAACCACAAATTAACAGATTTTTTTTTTCTGTCAGAACTTGATGCTTAGTGCACAATATCTACACTACAGATATCTGTGGGGGAGAGAATACTTGATAAGATCTATTTTAATCACAAAAGATTGAATGCCCATTAGTAATCAGTGTGTCTTCACCCTGAGTAATCTTTGGGCACACCTTACTGTTTAGTTTCCTCTAAAAGGAATCCTGTTTATTTGGCCCAAGACTGTTCCACAAGGTGAACTGAAGTAACTATAGATGACTGAGAGATTTATGCCAAAAAGCACACTCCTGATTCAAATTAAAATGCTACTGTAGATGGATCTGTATCTGATTCTTCAAGTGGAAAGACGGTAAAAAGTCCATAATTTAGAATGAATCCCTCTTCAGTTTCTGCACATATACTCAGGATTTAAGATGGGTGGGATTTTTTTCTAGTCTGAGAATTTCCCTAAATCTTAGCTGCTGTTTATTTTTCTATTAATCATTTGTTATATGCATCTGTATATCGAGTAATATTATTGGTCACAATTTATACATCTTTGATTACAGGATACAAGCCTAAGGAATATATAAGAATAAAAATAGTCTGAAGGCTGAATAAGATGTAACTAGTTCCAGAAATTAAATAAAATAAAATAATGAAATGATTGATCTTAGAAAAATACTCAGATCTATATCCAAAGTGTGACAGGGGTCATTGTAGGGGTAAGCAGTGGATTTCAGAGTGTGCTTTTGTTACCTCGCCCAACCTACACTCAAGACAGAGCATTGAAGGGAAGAAAAAAGGACATAACACAAGCCAAAACCGTAATTGCAAATGTCACGGCAACATACGAGCCTTTATGGACCTGAAAACAAAAATGAATCCATTAAGATGACACCAAGATATCAAGAGAGCTGAGGAACCTGACATATAAAGAGAGGATGAATGAATTGGTAAAGACCAGTCTGAGAGGGGATCTCCCCACACAATTTATAAAAATACCTAAATTATAGGTACAGAGAAGAAGGGTATAATCTTTTCACAAGGATGTACAGTGACGGAACAAGAGCTAACATGCACAAGTTGCTCATGGGAAATGCTGTCTAGAAATATGAAAAGAAAAAGCACCTGAACAGCTGAAAATTGGAAGAGGATGCTATAAAAATTAGCAAAATATCTGCCATTGAAAATGCTACTTAGCTGGGAAGTGTCCTGAATATCCTAATCTATGGCCTTGACTTGTTGCAGAACTTGTACCACCAATTCCACAGGTCTCTTTCTAATGCAAGCTTTTCTGTGTTTCTGAGATCTGACTTCCAACAGGAATTCTACACACAAGGTGAAAAAAATACTATCTTTCTTTTTCCCACTGGAATCCTGAAAGCAGCAGTTCATGCATATTTTTACCTTGAAAATGCTACATGATAGCATGTTTTTTCATTTTCTTTATTCACACTGCAGACAATGAGAAAAATACAGAGACATAGATTTTATATCCTCACAAGTTTCTGCCTTATCTGCTACAATCTGGTTTCATCAGTAAAAGACTGATAAAACAAGAATGCTAATGTTAAGAGGGCTTTAAAGAAGCAGAATATCTCACAGGAAGTTTTAACACTCTCCATGAGCATTTTTGGGCAGAATCAGCCCTGCTCTCCTCTCCTTTGCACTCTTGATAAAGTCTCTAGAGTAAGAAACTGAAAAATTTAGATACCGGGTAGTAGACTAGATAAGGAAGCCTCTTTTTCTTTCATGAAAATATGATTGAAGACACTGAATTTCTGTTGCTTTTAATCTTTCTAAAGGAAGCACTCTTTTGTTACTGTGCCTGTTTCTCAAGCCAGCTAGCCTGGCACCAGTAACACTCCAGTGGGCTCTTTTTGCTCAGCTGCACCCGCGTGGCGATGGCAGGAGGATGAAAAGGGGGGACTCCGGAGACACTGGGTCACAACGAGTTTATTGGAACTCCAGCGTGGAGCCCTCACCTCGAGTGTCAGCGTGTCCAGAGACCTCAACTGACCCTCGAGTGGGACCTTTTAACTGGGGGTGTAACACAGAGGGGAACCAATAAGGTTTAACAGGGAGGTGGCTCATATCATAAACAAACATATAAAACAACCATACAATGAATATTAGAAGGTGACAATCAGGATTCTGTCCAATCACTCAATGCCTCTCTCAGAATCTTCCAGAAGTGGGGAGAGACCCCTGAATTGATGGACAACAACAGGAGGGTACCTGCCTGGTGATGGGCAGATAACTGTCTCTGGCGGGGGGAAACTCAGGGAGAATACAGAACCAATTACAGAACTGTCACTGGGGAGAAAACAGGGATAAACCAACAAGTGGGTAACAAAAAGGGTACAAGGAACAAACCATTTTACAAAAGAACATTAACTTATGAATTAAACTTAAAATTGAAAAATGCACTCCCACACTCTTTGAGATTGTTTGCTTGGTAACTTGGCTTTTGTCACAGCAATGGCCTACTACAGACTTCCAAAGACAAAAGATTTACCAGATATCTTTCTCCATTTGTAATTGGTCTCCTCTGGAGACCAACTCTTGGGGCTGTGGACCAGGGCAAAGTGAGGGCTATTCAGGGATTGCTTCTAGATATGTAAGCTACTGGACACTGTCTTCCATCCATATCTCTCTTCCTCAAAGTCAAAAGTGCCCTTCCTTTTTTTTTTTCTGTACTCTAATTCGACCTTCTCTTCTGTCCTCCTTTTGCTAAACGCTCAGAGTATTTCCTTATGGTACACTACTTAAATACCAGTGGCTGCCAAAACTTGCCTATATTAGCTTTGTAGAGCAATGGCAAACACTTAGACAAAATAAGTACAGAATGAGTCAGAAAATTCAGTAATATGAAGTGAAAAACAGGTTTTGAGTTTGGGTGGTTTGTTTTCCTCTCCTCAAAGTTGTGAGCTGCTTGTTTAAACATAGCTAAGGCCAAAAGATGTTTGTGTTAGAAGAGATTTTAACAGCACATGGCATAAGTTAAAGGAAGTAGAAAATAAGTTAATTTTTTTTTTCTAAAATATAAGGCACTGTTGCAAATCACAGCTCTAATCCACTGCCACATTGATCAGTTTTTATGTTAATGTAAATGGAACTGCATTGTTGTTCCATGTTACATAGCATTAGCACACTGGTCAAACACAACAAATATACAGAGAAAAGAGGCAAACACCAGAGCAAGTGAAAACAACAAAAAAAATCAATGTTTCCCCAAAAAGACCCAAGTATCTGCTTGCAGAATAAAGGGCTACTGTGCAGGGGGTAAGAAGTGGTCAGAGCACCAGCCTGCCAGAGTTCAAGAAGTGCTTGGAAAACACTTTTGGGAACGTGGTGTGATTCTTGGAGTGTCCTGCACAGGACCAGGAGCTGGACTCGATGATCCTTGTGGGTCCCTTCCAACTCAGGACAATCTATGACTCTATGATAAGGCTTCTCACTTTTGGGATTGGACCAGGAGAAGTTACAGTCTTCTCCACTGGGTGGCAACGTAGGATACAGCAACAGACAGAGCAGCTCTGTCCGCGGGACCACCAAAACAAGGGACTTTTCTCCTGTTGCTGTTTCACTTTGCAATGCTGTGAACACGTGGGGGAAAGAAAAAAAAAAGGCGGCTTTGAACACGGGTAATTGATTATGAGCAAATCAGACCTGGTGCAGTCCAACAAGTATTAATATAACCCCCACCCAATTTTTTGTTTCTTTTCGATCATAATAATGTAATGAAATGTAAACTAAAGATACCATTAGATGTGCTGGAAACTAATGCTGACTTCTCATAAGTGGTTTTGCACATGCATCATGGCTACGGTTCTGCAATTTTTTTGTAACAAATGACTTTTCAAGTCATTTGAACTAGTAGCAAGAAAATGTAAACCATAAATAAGGTTAAAAAATTCCCACAAAGACTGTGTCTCTGATTTCTTTAAAATACACAATGTATTTTCTCTGACAAAATTCCCTAGGACATAATTACAGTGTGTATCTGTACCTCTTAATTGCCAGCAGACAGGTGAAGGGAATGGAGCATTACTCTCACATCCACACAAGCTTAAATGCATAAGCTCAGAATTATTTTAAACAGACATATAAATGAGAAAAATTAACTTAATACACTGCCTATTTACCAGGAGATTTTATTCAAGACCTATTTAATACTTATGTAAAAAGGGGGGGCAGGGGGAAGGCAGTGTAAATCCCAAATAGCTAAAACGTTTTGGGGATTGATGCAATTATTAAAGAAAACTGCTCATCTGAACAACTGTAGGATCTTTTTACATATGGCTTCTCTTCATGTATTCCGGTACAATTTGTGTACACAGCTGAGACAAGAGTTTTTCTTGTCTCAAGCATCTGCCTGACTCATCGTGTGTGCTGCATCTACCACTGTGAACTGTTCCTATGGCACTGCCGAAGCATCTGCCACACAGCCACTCTCTACAGAGGAATTCAGAGCCTAGAGGAATCTGAAAGGAAGCAGGGAACAGCAAATCAATGAGCTCTAGCCAGAGTCCAGAAAACTTGGGGTTTTTTACCTTGTGGTAACATCTAAGTGTGGTGCACAGTGGTGCCCTTGTAACTACAGCTCCCTGAGGCACAAGGTAAGAGTGACCCATTTCTGTACTTCCCTCTTGGTAGCTTTGAAATATGCTCTGAATTTTCTCTATATGTTTGTTGTGATTTGCACTGGGGTAGAGCTAATTTTCTTCACATTGGCTGATATGGGGCCAGGTTTTGGATTTGTGCTACACAGGGTTGATAATACAGAGATGCGTTTGCAATTGCCGAGAAGGGCTCACACAGAGTCAAGGCCTTTTCTGCTTTTCCTACTGCCATGATGGCAAGGAAGTTGGGGGTGCATGGGAAGCTGGGAGGAGACACAGCCAGGAAAGGGGACCCAAACTGACCAAAGGGATATTTCAGACCATAGGACATCATGCTCAGTATATAGAGTGCAGGGAAGAAGGAGGTAGAGGAGCGTTTGGAGTGATGAAGTTTTGTCTTCCCAAGTCACTGTTACACGTGATGGGGCCCTGCTCTCCTGGGGATGGCTAAGCACCTGCCTGCCCATGGAAAGCAGTAAATTAATTCCTTGTTTTGCTTTGCTTGTGTGTGTGACTTTTGCTTTCTCTACTAAACTGTCTTTACCCCTGAGTTTTCTAGCTTTTACCCTTGTGATCCTCTCCTCAATCCTGCTACTGAGGTGCTGAGCAAGCAGCTGTGTGGAACTCAGCTGCTGGCTGGGGTTAAACCATGACAATCTTCCCTCAGGGTGTGCAAGCGTTTTACCATCAGACTTACCTGTTCTTGAGGGCAAGATTCAGATGATCTAAGCTATGCTGCACACTCCCAAGTGATTACAGGGGTTAGCCAGTCCACTAGCACTAAGTAGGATGTGCCTCTCTCCATTGACTGCACAGACTCAAAAAGTCCAAGTCAGATGCCTATGTTTATAGCTATGTCTGTTGCATCTCACTCCAAAAAATGAACCTGTACACTCAAATTGTTGTATACTTCCCTGTGCACTCTAAATATGGCATTATCAACATATGAATACAAAACAATTAACTATATTGACTGAAACATAAGCTAAATTAATTTTCATTTTAAATTCCTCACAGGTGTCAAAGCAAATAAACAACTTCTGTCTGTTTGATTCAACTCTTTTTCCCTATAAATATATTCCTTTACTAAGCAATTAAAATTACAGAGAGGGAGCAGAGCCTAGTATCAGCTCTTGAACTGACTGGTAAAAAATTCTTGATTGAAAAACTAATTCATTCTGTATTAAAATAGTTACTTGAAATTAAATGATTACTATGAATGTGAATACAGTCTGTGCTGTCAAAAGGCTGAAGGGCAGTCTTCCAGAATGAGCTTTTGTTGGGTTTGAAAACAGTAAAAATTTTCCTGTGCTAGAAATATATGTTTTCCAGGGCCAGTAATATTTATCTAGACATTCTTGTTCAAAAACCCCCTGTAACAATTTATGCCACCTCTGTCCATTAGCTGCTGTCTAGCACACCTGCACCATTCAGTGTTGCTCTTCTACCATTCAGAAATTGCAATGTGTTAAGTGACAATGTTTAACACTTTTCACTGCAAAATGAAACATCCTTATATCAAAAACATTGTTCGGATTTTTTAGTAAGTTTTTATTTATTTTAAACATCTTCTGTTCAAGGATTTCAGGAGGCACTGCTTATATACTTTTCTTCCGTAAGTAGAATGGAGCAAGTTGTTTTGATGTTTGCATTTAATAATGTTAGCTGTCTGCCGTGCTATCTTTGTAGATTCCAGAAATACTTAACTAAACAATGATAAAATGCATTTTTATTAGATGTAACACAGGCTAGGCTTGTTACCACATCTACAACTGTTGTAATAATGTCTGATTCAGGTATTTTAAAGACATCAGAGTATGAGAGTGAGACATACTAAAATAAGAATTGGTGGGAACCTATTTTATACAGGAACATCAGCATCTCTCAAATATTGTCACTGTCATATTTGCAAAAAGAACATGAACATACCAGGTTTTATAGCACTTTATAAAAACCGTTTTAAGAACTGTTAGTAACAGTTTATAATAACTGTTAATAAGAACTGAACCGTGCCCAGAGAGATTGTGGAGCCTCCCTCACTGGAGATACTCCAGAACTATCTGGATGCAAACCTGCGCTATGTGCTCTGGGAGGACCCTACTTGAGCAGGGAGGTTGGACCAGCTGTACCCCTGTGGGTCCCATCCACCCTGACCCGTTCTGTGGTTCTGTGGCTGAAGACTTAAAAGCTGGAATTCTAGATAGCATAACATCACCCACAGTGAAAACAGGCTAAGGAAACAGGGAAAATTAAAAAGAAAAGTTAATCTTCTTTTCACAAGCACTCTAATGCTCTCCAAATCTGTTCCCAACTTTATCTTACATTAAAAATGAAACTTTGAGAAACATTGTGAAACACAAGGTTTGGTACCTTATTCAAGAATACCTTCCATTCTTGACCTACAGCACTGAGAAAAAATTAAACTGATGCTTTGTCTTGCCTAATTATTTTATACAGCTTAGCTAAGTGAGCTTAAGACATTACTTTGATCAGAAGATCAGTACTAGCAAAAATAGATCAACAGTGTTATATGATATTACATGCAGTATATGGATTAACATGGATACCTAGTTTTCAACTGAAATATCTCAAACACTTAGACATAGCTGTTTTGGATCAGTCTACCACCTGTAATATTTAGTCTTCAGGTAATTTTGGTTTTTTTTGTCTCAGCATAGGTACTTTGTATTAGCTTGAGTTACTAGATATTTTAAACTTTGATAACATAAATTCTACCAGTACTTTTAGATTGATGCCCTTTATGGACAAAGGGGAGAAACAAGTCCTCCTAGGAAGTTCTATCCAACTATTTGGAAGACTAAACTAATTGCATCCTACAACGGTCCATTTATATCTTCACTGAATAAGTGGCCAAGGGGCCCATTCAGACATGCATTTCTTCACACAAATACCTCAAGTATGTAAGATCAAGAGCAACACAAGTTTCAACATGGCAAGCTCTTATTAACATAAGACATAGATGTTTTTAACATGACAGGGACTCACTCCTCAGACTTAGAAGGAGAAGCTACATCTTATTACACAGCAACTGTACACTAGAATGCAACCCCTCCATCCAAGGGATTTTCTCAAATATGCATAAAGATTCCCAACAGTTTGAAGGAACGTCTTGTTGGCAGCAGAGATATCTTGTTTATTCTGAAAGAAAGACAATCCATTGTGAGATTGGACTGGCTTTTACGGTTCTTATTTTCTTTCTCTGGTTTCTTTCACAAGTAAAAAGCATGTTTTTTGGAAGAATCTGCACAGTTTCCTGTTGCATGAATGTAACAATTTAGTTCAGCTGCTTTTATCTGTTCTTCATAATAACTTCTGATATCTTAGGTGCTACCTGAACATGAAAACTTTTCATATTTGGATGTGCCTATTCACATTAGTGCTTGACTGGATCATTTACTAAGGCTGCAGTACGGCATACATGTGTGTACCTATGCCCTTTTCACTGGGTTTTACTTCAGTCTTTTTTCAGAGAGTTGTCACAGAAGCATTCACAGCAGGTAGGCATTAACTGGGTTGCCTCATTAAATTTCTGTGTGGGATACTACCCTTAAAAAATTAAAATTCCTTCTGAATTAAAGTAGCTTCAGTTTGCGTTATTCAATGAACTGAGGAAAAAAAAAATGAGCTAACATCACTGATTTCTAAATTCACAGTCTTCTTTAATGCAGCTTAATTTTCCTGAGAGCCCACATGTGGACTAGTGCTAAAAAACTTTGGCCCAAGAAATGCAGTGTTAGAATGGAAACAGAACAAAATAGTAATTTTAATGAATATATGCCAATTTGTGCTTCCAATCATGTAACTCTAAAGGAATACAAGTAGAAGTTGAGCTGCTAAAGAACATAAGAAACCATGACTTTTATTAAAGAAGGACAAAATCATATTTTGAAGTACATGCTCATAGACTCAGTTCTAAATGGCAGATTAGTTTTACTTCATTAGAGAGGATTTAATGATCCTTTTGACTACAAAAGAAGCAAGAAAAATTTGATACAACTGGAAAGAATAACATCTATATCTAAAAATAATGAATGAACTAATTTTTGAATGCATTAATAAAACTATGAATACCAATTTTTTATCATCTGTATTATGTAAATTAAAGTAAAAAATCAATCTGTACACATAAAAATCTATATAATATTCATCAAAATAGGTCTACATAAAGCAAACTTTTCTTATATAAAGAAAAACTTTCTCCAAACTTCCACAATGAGTCTCATAGGAAAAATTAGTGGTTTTCACATAAGATTCCCAACCAATTTCCAGACCTTTAAAGGCACTCTGCTTGAGTATCTACATCACCTATAAAAAAGTAAAAAGCAAAACCCTCAGCACAATCTAAGTTTCAATAGCACAATTTCACAGTCAGTGCAGGATGCTCAATGAAAATCTGACCTATAGCTGTCAAGAGAAAAAGTCTTCAGCAGATGTTACATAGTAATACAAAGGTTGAAAGGAACATCTATAAACGCTGCAGTGCTGAACATCATTACACTGAAGGCTTCTCTCTGGGCTGGTAAAGTTGCAGAGTTTATAGAAAACTGCTGTGGACATTATAGTGAAAGAAGACCTCATAGACAATATTTTACAACCCAAAATATTGTTTAAATAATTTATTGAGGGCTGCTGTATCAAATTGCCATGGCTAGAGGTGATCAATAACTTGGGTTTAGAAATATAGAATGTTTCAGAGTATCAGTGTGTGAAAGAAGCTTCATTGTAAAATATCACTAAACTTACTATTTGAAAGAGAATCTGTATCTCTAAGTTGAATTCAGTAAGAGCATATTTCTTTTATAAGAACTTAAATGGGCCACAAACTTTCTGCCTATTTATTTTCGAACTACACATTAAAGTCTCTTGCATGAGTTTTCCTTGGTTTTAGTATGAACACTTTTACAAAAAGGAGACAATAGATTTTTATTGCTTCCATTATTTAATGTTATAAAGTGGGGCGAAGTAGTCCTAAATTCACTTGGAAAACCTTTTAAGAGTCATCAGATCACTAATACTAAATTGTGCAGCCAATTTTTCTATGACTGTGTAAAATGAAAGGCCAAAGACCTTCCAAAATGAAGGTATGATGATGCAATAATTCAAACTTGGAATATTCTTTGTTACTGTTCTTTCTCATGCCTACCTTTGAAGAGTCTTCTGTGACTTCATAAATGCTACAGTTTATTTAACATGGTGCTAATCATTTTTTTAATTTTAAAAGTCAATACAATTTGTAAATTATTACCAACCTAACAGAAATTAATTCACCCACTGTCAGAACCTTTCTATTAGAGCCTCTGCTGTGTGCGACAAACAAGTGCAACGATTCTATGGCAAACACTACAGAAAATGATATATTTGCTCAAGCAAACAAAAGGAAAAGTAGAACATTTATTCTGAGGTTATCAAATGCAATACATATTTTGCTGATTTTATGTAATTAAATCCACTCCATCCTGAAGCGACATGAGATTTATCTAAGCATATACGTAGAACAGATACTACCAATCTCAAAGCAGGAATGACTTTTACTGTTATAACTAATGGCAAAATAGGGAACAAATCCCACAATTATTATAAATGAAGGGATCTTATGGCAGTTCATGTCTTTTCTATGTTGACACAGAAATATGTATCATAAGCCCCTCTTAAATTGACTCAGTGCTTTGGTATCTGAAAACTTCTGGTTCTCATGTTGTGGAAAGCTAGTGGTATGAAGATTTTTGAGTTCATGGGAAGATTGAATGTACACAATCCTGGGTCAGGCATTTGCAAATTTGCATATTTTGAGGAAGTACAAGCTTACAGTCATTTTTTCTCTATGATCTACAGCTGACCCTTGTTGGTAGCAGCCTATTAGTAAGAGCCATAATGGGGTGTTCCTACATTTTCAGTTGCTCAGGCACATCTTTTGCATAGGTGTCGAGTGGTGCCTTTGACAGTAGCTTATATTCTTCCTTGTTTTAAAAGGTGATGATTAGTTCAAATCAATAGAAATATTGATGTCAATAGAAATCAATTTATTAATTTCCGTTATATCACCATTTATCTTCTTTTGTTGGCTAAGAACAGGAACAGGATTGTAGTAGGTTCAGAATATTTAAGAATCAAAAGAGAAAATTTTCCCAGCCTAAGAACTGTGCTAAAGCTAAGCATTCATTTGATGAGAGATGCTTATTATAATCACTTTTTAACAATTTGCTCAGCAATTAAAATCAATCACGCTGTTTAATTTCTCTTAATTTGGATACTTCAGATATGCGCTTTATATGAAACTCTTCCTTCAAAACTTGATTAGCTGTTTTTAATAATTTCCATTACTCCTGAATCCTTCCAACACACAAATTATTACTATTTTTTTCACTCACATCTATTTTATTTCTGTTAAATTGCTGGTCTCAAGATGTACAGTACATATTATGCTCTCCTCTGGGTATTTTTAATTTTATCTCTCTTCATATTCTCGCCAGGCTCTCTGGACAACCAAAGCTGTATAAATGTCAGTTAAATCCCTTTATATTTGTGAAGTAGAACAATCTCACTCTATTTGCATAGCTCCCATTATTTAAGCGTTAATGCTAAGATGCCCCTGAAACTCCAAACTCATATGCTTTGGTAGTGCATAGCTTCTTAATTTTAACTCCTCTTTTTCCACTGAACCAAATGAATCCTATAACACTAAATCCCAGGTACTTCATCACAACACTCAGCTGTGGCTTTGAAAGTGAAGTTAGAATTTCAATTTCATGGTAGTCACACAGTTGGGTAAGACAGTGGAGGGGCTAAAGACTCCTCTGAGATGTCTTGTCCCTCATGCTGCAGTGACACAGATCTCACCAGGGTGGTCTTGCTCCTGCAAGTTCTGGCCACTACTGATCCTGCCAGACACAAATGCAGGAATGTGGGAATTCTGGTCTGAGGTTTTGATGAAATCATGAGCCTGTGTGAAATGCTAGATCCAGAACAATTTCTAGAATTGCAGAATCAAGGGCCATATTTCCAATGCATTGTGACTTGAAAAAAAAAAAGGCTTAAACCAAAAACGGAACAGCTGAAGCATATGAAATGTAAACTGTTAAGTAAGCTTTCATTTCAATAATACCCTTTTTCATTTTCTGACCTTTTCCCATCCAGGCTTGATAATCTCTTGGATAGCATTAGAGAAGGCAAAGGTTATAAGATTTAACTGATATCCAATATTGTAAGTGTTAAAACCCTTTAAATGCTTCTTTTAGAAAGATGCACAAAAAAGAAAAATTAAGAACTGCAAAGATTTTTTTTTCCTCATTCACTGTCTTCTGTCTCCAGGGCTTTTTACTACTTGCAGCTTCAAACACAGATACAGCAAACAGTCTAAGCAATCTCCTCAGGATCCTGATACACCAGCAATACATTGTTCATTATATTGTTTTCTCACGTCAAGCCCAAATTTCAGTCATCAGCAGCTAGCAATGGCACATGTTTTTGAAACAGAAGGCAAAAACAGATGGAAAGAATGAACAATCTCAAAACAGATAAAATCTATTTGCCTTTAACTAATTTGAACTAATGCAGACTTTTCCCCATCAGTGCCAGAAACACTGGTGAAATGCATGGATGAGTTCATCAATATTATTATTTATTATTATACCAGTGGCAGTGGGTAGCAGGATGAGGGGAAGAAAAAAAAGAGTAAAGAGAGTGAGTGTACAGGTTCTTCACTATTTAGAGAGAAAATAAATGATGCCTGCTCAATCATTATTGCTCCTAAAATGCCACAGTATCCTGGGATCATGACAATAGAAGTTGAGCAACACAGGATTTAGATAATCCCAGATTCAGAATCACAGGGCTAGAGGAGATTTTAAGAAGTTATCCAATTTATCTCCATATCACTAAGAAGAATCAGCTTTTGCTGCATCATTTCTCAGTGACTGCCTTGCCTATCCTTAAAAATCCTTCTTTATGCAGATGCTGGGCAACAAAATGACTTATTTTTTGTCCTTATCACTAGAAAACTCTTGCTAATGTTAAAGCAGAATATATTTTAAATGCTTGCTATGCATCCCAGCCATTATAAAAGCAGACAATAGAAACCTCTCCCTAGGCAATCATTTCTGTAATAATAATACTAACAGTAAAAATCCCTTTATGTTGGTCAAAGTGCAGGACAGCTTGTCCCCCTTCAGTTACAAAACAACAAGTATAAACAAATAAAATTGAACAAAGGGCATTTTGACTGAATAAGAAGGTAAAATGAAGGGATAGAAGAGGACAGATCTGAGTGCCTTCATTGAGGTACTGAAACAGGAGATTATGTACCACAATGTATTTAGTGTACAATCAGAGGTCTTGAGATGTAGGAATGAATCTGCAGGTCTCAGCTCCATTTGATAATCTAGAGCAATTCAGAGTTTCCTGCTCTTCTGGCTTTAATCATCATTCTGTTTTCTAGCCTCAGCTCTTTCAGAAAGATGACACTGACATTTGCTGACTAAACTATAAATATATATACATTAATATATATACAAAGATATATACAAAGACAAAATATTTTATATAAGGAAATTTTTAAGTTAAACTAACACCAAAGTGTTATTCAGTACTTTTTAAGATACAGTGCTTTTGTCACCCATTATATCTTTGGGTGGATCCAATAATAAACATATATAGTATTTACATATATATGCACATATATTTATATAAGCATATATATAAGCATATATATAGCCAACATATATGTTTAATTATATATATTAATATATGTTTTATATATTTATTATATATAAATATATATTGATATATTAATAAGCATTAGCATATATATTAAATTACTTTTAAAAAACATAGAATTTAGAAAATTTTGTTTGATTTCTTTATCAGGACCTTAGTGTCTAATCAATCAAAATCACACAGTACAGTATAATAGTATAAACAAAGTAATAGTATAGTCACATAACATCATAATAGATACAGTTTAATAGTACGATATAATAATGGTTTGAAAACATCTAATACATTCATAATAAGTATATCAGCAGCCGAAAGTAATGATAGACAAACCTTGTTTTTAGAGAATCTGCAATTACAAGACCCTTACTCTATATTGTTACTGAAGTATTTGGGAGGAATACTTTAAGCAAACCAGGGAATGGTCAGAAAAACAAAAGTAAGGAGGCACAGTTGAGATTAAATCTCAAATACAGTTACCTAAAGAAGGAACATGGCATCTTCAGAAGATTGTTGAAATCCTTGGGCAAAGGTTGCCAATGAGACTGTCAAGGGGGTCAGTAACTCACTGGACCTTGGTGCTGCCAAAGCATGGGAGTGCCCAAGAAGATACAGAGAAGTGGGCCTGTAGCTGTTTGCTAAAAGGATGTCCAGTAAGTTCGCTTCGGTATCAATCAATAAATGACAGCTCCTAGCTAACTTTTCAGAGCTACCTGAAGTTGCATATTGTTCACTGCTCTCTCTGCTATCTCACGCTTTGCTAACTCTCCTCACAGCCTTCCTTGATACAACCGTTGATACTACCTACTAGTGCACACCACATTAACATCATGACTTTTACGACAAATAAATGCAATGAACTTTTCAAAATTTTGGTTTCTGTCATCAGGAAGGGAAGGATTTCCTGCTCAGAGAAATACTTGTTTTGGTGATCAAAGCAATAAAGCAAGAACATAGAGATCAGCTCTCTGAAAATCTTTCTGCCATCCAAAAATTCTCGTGTTTTATAAGCTGTGTAATATATTGACTCCAGAGACACATATCTAGGACTGTAGCAGTTTATTATCTCTTCTTTACCACTGCACTGAATGATGTCCCCCAGGCTGCTGCATATATAAAAAAATACGTGTTTCACTTTTAAAATGTTTTATCTTCACATTTAACTTCTAGTACTCCCATGGGGAACTATATATATTAAGAGATTACTTCATACTTCACAGCCAGAGAAGGTTTTAAGCTTGATTCTGTTATCACACACGGCATTAAAAGGAGCATTTTATAAAGAACCAGCTCAAACAAAAATCCATATTCTTTTTGTCCAACTGTATTTTGTAAATGCCAATCCAGCCTCTTTTCCAGTATACATTTAGGTGCTGCAAATTTGAAGGAAAAATGTGTGAAGGACAATGGAATTTTTTTTTTCTTTTTCCTAAACAGAGATTCAGGGAGATTTTATTTACTGTGTACAGGTGAAGCCTGAGAGAAGGGAAGCCATGCTTATTTATTTTTCAAACTAATCCTGACACAGACACAGGGAACCACCATACCTGACTGGAACAGAAGCTGGTTTAGCGAAACATGATTTAAAACAGAAAAAAGACAAAAGTGAGCCAGAAATCTACCTTCTTACAACATCTTCTCCATTCCAACACGAGAGTCCATCAGCAGCTGCCAGCTCATTCCCGCACAGCTGATCTGCCAGGCCGCCGTAAAAGGCTCTGTAGAGCCGGAGGTGGCTGATGAATTCCCTGTACATGGGAGATAACTGTCAGTGTCAACCAACAACATTAAGCCATCTTGCTGTTGTGCATTGCTAAAAGACAAGGAATGTATTTATTCCATTACTATCCACTGGTTCCAGTGATATTTTAAATAGACCTGTCAAAAGATGAGTTTGATTCTTTTAGATACATTTCATTAGTTTACAAAGTTGATACTCCCACTGGTCAAATTAAAAAAAAAAACAAAAACAAAACAAAACAAAACAAAAAAAAAACCCAAAAAAACCAACAACAACAACAAAAAAAAACAAACCAAAAAAACACTTTACATATGCTCTGGAACAAGAACTATGTTCTTTCAACCTGAAATTTTCTTGCATTGTAGTGATACAGCTCACAATGCTATAGTTGGACAAATAGACCAACAAATGCTCCAAATAAAAAGCACAGCAAATAAAAAAATAGGTGCATATGAATAAGTCTCCTGTTTTTCAGAAGTGCTGACAAGAAGTCCCCTGCATATCTTTACAAATACTACTAAAAAAAATTTAAAGTTATGCAGCAACTCAAGATTTAGGTAAAATGGGTTTAAGATGTAGGTTTTAAGTATTTAGTAAAGATTTAAATAACTGTCTGAAGAACTGTATCAGTTCTACCATGTGCTGTGCTGGTGGGTTATAAATTATGTATTGTTATTTTAAATAATTTTCAAGATGCCCAGAAGTAATGATAACATTTTGTACTTAATTCAAAACAAATTAATTACTTTTTAGTTCGCATGTTCTTAACAGAACAGTGGTATTTAATAGAAATTGTTTGTTTATGTATTGAAAATCTCTTCCTGGGAGAACCTTTCCTACTGGGAAAAATTAAAATACTTATTCATTCTGGAATGGAACATGACACATTACTGAATTATCTGTGACCTGCAGGCACACCAGAAAGTCCCACCAAATGCTGTACTCATTGCTCTGTAAACCAGCCAGCTCCACTTTATATGAACTTCTTTTATAGTGTCTGGAGTTGTGAAAAAACACCAGAAATAGTATACACATTTCCCTGTATTTAGTCACCATAGGACTAAAATGCTATAGGGTAATTAATTGTTCAGTATTGTTTACTTCAAATTCAAACAAATAAAGCATCAGTGATTTATACAGTCCATCACTTAAAAAGCCAAACATTCTTTCATGTAATAGGGTAGGTATTTTACACAAACTACAGTGGTTTTGATTTACTTTGTCTATTAAATGTGATGTGATTGCCCTTCTAATTCTAAAACTGCAGTTCTGAAAAATCCCATGTAGGGTCAATTTTGACTATGCATCATATAATTGCCTATGCACATTAGGTTTTAAATATGATTCATCCACACTCTCCTAGCCATGAATAATTGTATCTTTTATTTCTCCACACACAAAATTGAATCCAGTGTGCACAGTGGGTTTGCAATTTCCCTCCAAATGTCATGAGTGGACTGATTTTGATTTTGTCTCTGCATTATGTTTACATTCTGGGTGAAAAATAGAGAGTCCTCTCAAAGGGAACAGTTGGAATTTCTTCTTTTGAAGAAATAATAATAAAAAAAAATACAGTTGTCACAATATCGTCAGAAACCACATTCTAACAGAAAGGTCATTCAGTTTATTAGTAAATACATCCTGAGGCAAAGCTAAATTTAATAGAGAAGTAATAACTGATTTCAGCCCCTGTTGATGTCTGACCAAAGTACTTAGAAGGACAAATGGTATGAATGTCAATTTTCACATGATCATCCTCTAGACCAGATAGCATGTAATTATAGGCAGCTGAGCACAAATGTCAAATTACAGCCAGTGGAAGCTGAAGATATTTTTTATCTGTTTATTCAGAAATGGTTGGTTTTTTTGGTTTTTTTTGGTTTTTTTTTTTTTTTTTTTCATTTTCATCCTCTGTACTAGAAGCTGTCTGAAGCTATGAAGTTCTGGAGAAAAAGGCATTACATACTTTTAAGTCTGTAGGTTGCTATGGAAGGGTTTGCTTAGATTTCTTAAAATTCATCTAACAATTTTTTGGCATCAAAAGAATGGAGAAATTTCTTTACCACAGGAGGTAAATAAGATGTTAGAGAATAGTTAATAGTTAATAATAGTTAGAGAAGATGACTTCCTTAAGAGCAGGCTGCAAGCACTTGCTGAAGTCACACTTCCACATGAGGTTCTTACAGCTGCTGTGGGAATATAAAGTGAAATGGAAAGCAATTGTGACTAATAGGGAAGGAGGTGATCCAGGAGGTAGCAACTGCAGATAATATCTGATAGGAAGTTGTTAAACTGAAACCTGCATCAGTGGATTTCAAACTTTCTTTCCCTTTCTCTTTTTGGTGCAGAGTTTGCATGCCATGAAGTGTCTCCAGAATCTAGGGGAGGGGAGGGGAAGGGGAAGGGAAAACAATGCTGCTTTGTGTTGCCCACTGCCTCTCATGTCCCTCAAGGTCTCTGAGGTGATTTCCCTGAAGTCAATCCAGTGTTCTGTGCTTTGAAACATGGAATGGTCCTGGTTTAAGTGGTATTTTAGAATATGGTATTGTGTTTGCAGAGTGCTAGCAATAACAAAGCATCAAGAACTTGCTTAGCTAGATGTAAATGAGAAACATGCGCCCGTGTAATGGGTATTCCCTGAAAAACTTGTGTTCTGGCTAGAGCAAACTTCCATTTTGCATATCCTTCTGCCACCATAATGTTTTCAAAACCCTGTATTTATATTTTGGATTGTTGTTTTTTTTTTTCTCCACTATTTAGTAACTGAAGGTCCTTACAGTGAGAAGAATGGTCACATCAGGAGTGAGCAATTATCCCCTGAAAATCTCTCACTTCTGTTTCCTTCTGCACTACAAAATGAAATGAGAGGAAAAACAGGACAAATAAAAATCCTCTGAACCCTACGACAGAAATGAAATTTCTGATTTTAACTCTGTATTTTATTTGCATAATAGAGCCTTTAATCTTAACTGCAACACTCCTAATGCTTTACAGTGCTGTTACTACTTATGGTAATTAAAAACCTGATTAACTTGTCTAAATATAGATTGGCCTTTGAGATTCCTTCAGCTACCTAAGATATCTGCAGAAAGCTGGACACTATCACAGAATCACAGAATCTGGTGATTTGGAAGGGATTCACAAGAATCTTTGAGTCCAACTCTTAGCCCTGCACAGGACGATCCTCAAGAGTCTCACAATGTGCCTGAGAGTATGTTCCAAACACTTCTTCCACTCTGTCAGGCTTGAACAACTGATGGGACACCAGCATCCTTCTTGGCAGGAGAAGATCAGTTGGGACACTCCAGGGTATCTCTAAGTGGCACTGGATGCTTGCAGACATGTGGGCAGCTAAAATGACTTCTACTTTCCACAGACTGTAATGGCAGCTCGAACACCTAACTCATGCAGTTACACAAAGTTCACCCTGCAATGCTGAGCCAGGTTCAAATGGAATCTCCAAGCCTCTGCAGTCACTTCAATTCATTATATACCAGCAAAAGAGCCCGGAAAAAAAACCCAGCAAGTCTTGCTTGAACAAGGCTTTCAAGACTTAGTCCCAAAAGCTTAGTTGTCTCCTTTTTTACAGCAGAAAGGTATGTAAGAAAAGTCATTCATTTTTTCTGTCTTATCAGCTTGTACAAATAGTTTTCTGTAAAAAGCTACAGTCACTTTTGGTCAGATTTAAATGCCTGTTGATATGTAAAGCTAAATGTAATTTAAAAAATTACACATAGAGGTAACACTCATATTCTGTCAATGTTATCCACCCTCCTAAATACTTTAAACCACACCAAATGACTGGTCATATGTCCATTACTTCTGAAAACAAAATCTAGTCATGAAATTACCCTTTCCAAAATGTAACAGAGTAGACTGTGTTGCTAAAATGTTTCATTCTTTGGAGACTTTATTCTCTAGTAATGCGCCCTACTGCATTGAGCATAATCCACTCTGTTGTAAAATTATTTGCTTACTTTATTCTTTCTTTCTGGCTTTAAAACTAATATCTTACTTTCTTCTGTTGGCAAATGTTTCTTCACTGTCTCTGGAGAACATCTTCAACCCTTGATTATCTTTGTTCTGATCAAAGGAGCAACCTGGAGACTGTTTAGGCTTCCTTACAGGAGGACCACATATCTTATTCACCTAAAAGGAAAAAAAGCCACAATAAGAAGGAAAGAACACACGTAAGCAATAATTGTTATGTACATCTCAATTCAGTGTCACTACATTTTAAAAAGAAAGAAAGACTAAGCTACAAAAAACATAATTAATTATCATACTGTGCAACACTGTATCCGTAATGAATGCAGCAAACACATAATTAGTCACTTTACAGTAGAAAAAATAGCAAAAGCATTCCTTTTTAAGGGATACCAAGTGTATAAGAAAGTCACCATGTATTTTATTGGTTGTGGCTTTTTTTCTTTCATAAGGTTGTGTATTTTTTATGTAGACAGTATCAGTAACCTCAGAGAATATGATGTGTTGTGAACACATGTGATGTATTTGTAATACATCTCAATCACTCTTTTAATATGCACTGAACTTTGTGCCTTCTTTCAGGGTTGATGAATTATTATGGCATGCTCAGCCCAGTTACACAAAGATATAGTGAACAGTTAGCATGGTGGAAACTTTCCTTACAACATTGAAAGACGTTAAGGTACTGACCCAAGATGTAACTTCAATGACATTTGACCACAGATGTTGAAAATATCAAGGAATTTTATGTCCAGCTTTCTGATCTAGATGTCAATAGATAAAAAATCACAAGGTCTCGTGATTTTGTTCTTCGTAAAATGTGATACTGAGCATTTTGTATGGCATAGGACATCAATTCACATTCATAGCTTTTTACTCTTCCTAGTCACTGAATAAAAATCATATAAATAAATAAAAATCATTATATATTGAATAAAAATCAATATATATATATTCAATACGAGATAGTTATGCTTGTAATCAATCACCTGACAAGATATATTAAGCAGACTTGTGGGGGTGCGTTTCTTAGTTTAATATTTGTTCCTAAGTTAATGTTCCATTGTAAATTGGTTTGTTCCATGAACCCCTTCTGTTACTTACCCTTTGGTTTCCCCTTGCCCTCTCCCCAGATACAGTTCTATGATTGGTTGTTCCTTAGTGACAGTTATATGCCAATCATGTTACATAACCCCCTGGTCCTGTCCATCACCTGGGCGCCCCTCCCTGTGTCTAGAAGATTCCAGGAGAGGCGTTGAGTGATTGGGCAGGATCCAGGCTGCCCCCTCCCACTTTGTACTGATTGGTTGTTGTACGTCTGTTATGTTGTGAGCCACTCCCCTGTTGTACTCTGTTGGTCCCTGGTTGAACCCTCCCCTGTGTTACACCTCCCTTTAAAAGATGCTCCCCTGGGACAGTTCTTGTCTTTCTTGAGGCAGACGTCCTGAGGTGAGGACTCCATGCAGGAGCTTCCAATAAACTCGTGTTGACTGAACCTCTCGAGAGTCCCTCCTTTCCTCCTCCTGTCATCGTCTTGGTGACACTCCTGACCAGCCAAGTCCCCCCAGATTGCAGTGGAGCTGGGGTTAGTCGAGCTTAACAACGCAGGCACCACCACGCAGACTGAACAGCGTGCATTTGTGTAAGCTAGCACTGGTGAAAAACTAATACTGTATGTGATTTATGAAAACTTGGTAGTCGACTTTTAGAGAGAAAAAGGGAGAGAGGAGTATAATGTCGCCTCTAAGGCAGGCATCCAATTTTGAAGCAGAAACATATTCAAAGTGCTACGATGTGAAGGAAGGAGTGCTACACAACAAGGATTATTGTTTCCTATTGCATTTTATATTCCCACATGTAAGAACAGAGACAGCAAATAAATCTCATTTTCAAGTTACCATGCATTAAAGAGAGAAGTGCAAGTCTTAGGGACCATATTTCCAACTAAGAACTCCTGTAGAGCTAGTTAAGAAATACATTTAAAATTAAAAATAGAATAAGCACATCTAATTTTAATGAGTTTGTTGTCATGCATGTTGTACGTGGTGATAATGAAAGATTCATTGAATGCTTAGCCCAGTGAAAAGAAGGAAGAATCAGCATTATTACTACATAAGAACTAGTGTTCACCTTATGATTTGAAATTGAAGATAATGTTGAAAGTGAGTAGTCCATTTAGGCTGTGGTTCACATGCCACAACTCAGGCTGTGGTTTAGGCTGTGGTTCACATGTCAGAACTCAGGCAGCCAAGTTATAGTTTAAAGTTCCTTCCAATGACATGTATGAATTTACCTGCAAGACAATTATCTCTGGACATATGACTAATGTCCTTTAAGGGATTACACTTTGAACATCACTTGAAGTATTAATTTACTCATTTCTTCTTAGAGGCTGTTTTCTCTTTGGACAGCATCTTACTACATTCCTTCTTGTCCTCAAATTCAATTTCAAACCTCCCTCACACTATTTCCCCCATTACTTCTTCTTCAGAACACATTAAAGCATATTCCACCAGCTTAACTGGACTTGCCATTTCCCCCCCATAAGTCTTTAGATTTTTCTGTGCTTCATGCATCCTTATGTGAGTTTGCTCCTTCAGGACCTCTGCAGCAGCTTATCCCATCAGCCACTCTATGCCAGTATGATGAATATATTCCAGAGACACAAAATATTTCCATCATTTTACTTGTCTCACTTTCATCACATTATTTTATGCTCACTGATGTGACGCGGGGAGCATCATACTTATGATCAGCTTTGATGACAAAGCAACTGATGGTTGGAGTTGCCTCAGTTCCAGCTTCCCATACACTCTTCAGCTACTCTTTGTCTTACCAAAATAAAACCAAGGGTTTAACAGAGAGTGAGAGTGAGATCCACATGTTTGGGAAGGAGGCTGTCTCGTGACAGGCCTGGCTCAGGTGTGTAGGGTGTTGTAGGTCTCGGGTGCGTTGCACACCTGAACAAGACACCTTTGCTGTCCAGGCACTCGCAGAGCCTGACTGCAGGGTGAGAGCCTGTTGGGAGAGGAGAAACAGGGTGGAAATGATTTGCTGGCTAATGCAGTCCCTGAGCAGATGAGTACCAGTTCTTCAAGTCAAGGGAAAAATAAAACAAAAACAGAAACATAAAAACCATAAATAAATAAATTGGTTCCACATATAGTAAAATGAAAAAAACTCATGTACATTCACCTTTACTACGAAAACACGAGAATCCACAGCTATCCATGTTTCTTGAACTATTTAAAATAGTCTCATTATATTTTGCTCTGATTAAAATGAATAAAAAAAGAAAATTTTTACTGTCATAGTGCCTTGGGAAATGGAGGATAATTGTTTTATATGTGCTATACAGAAACAGTTGTTTCAAAATACTGCCTAACATAACAGCCTTTCTCTGTTCCCTTTGAGTCAATGTCTCAATAATGCATTTACAATACTAGGAAATTTGCATTCACTGATACGCGTAAATACAAACCTTAATTTCCAATACAAAACCTTTCTTAAAAATTAATCTTGGCTAAACTTCATCTATAAAAATAACATTAAAAAACAGTAATTATCTGAAATGTCTTTTTAAGAACTGATTTTCCCCCAGTGTTGGAAAATTCTGAAAATTCTAATAAAAACCACTTGCCCAGCACCACATACACCTCTGCCGTTCTCACAAAGATATGCATGACAGTAATTATACTGCTGAGAACTCAGTTCTGTTAATGAGAGCAGTAGCACAAAATCAGGTCTTTAGCAGTCACTTATTCAGACACAGTTTCTGAAGGATGAGCTACTTCAGCATTTACAGTGGTGATGTCAGCGTCTCTGTCACCTTTCTCATATCTGTGATATTTAAACCTCTGGAACCACTGGCTTTGTGAGGTGTTGGTTCTTCTTTCTGTGTTTGGTACATCATGCTTATATTGCTCACCCAGCTGAACACAGCCTGGGGTTTTTTAACTGTTCAGTAGTGTCTGTCACTTTTATATCATTAACTTTATGTGCATGACAAATTTACTTTTGCCTCCACCACTAGCCCAGTCTTCATTATCACCTGGTTTCTGCAGTAAACCTGTGCATATTAAAATGTCATGTACTCTTGTCTTGCCTTCAGGTGCTTGTTCTGTCTGTGAGCCAAATAATTTATATGACAGTATACTCAAATATGCCAGTATTTCATTTCCCAATACAAGGCTGGTGACAGTCTAAAAACCAGATAAATACAGTTTCTATAATAATGTCTGCTTTATATTTATTTTTTTAACACATACTTTATATCTACAGGAAGAAGTACACGTGGTAAGTCTAACACTACCTAGTTGTATTTCTTGTGTTTTCTGAAGGATTACAACTGTATCCATTAACTAACTTGTTTCTTAGTTTTTAGTCTTTGGGCTGCAAAATTAACCTTCCAATTGAGAAATCATTCAGTGCTATTATTGCCAGTGTCAAGAGACTGGAATTATAACTTTGAGAGAAGAGTAATGCTCTCACTATCCTACTGAACTAATAAATAACCATTTTGCAGCAATATCTGATCTGAATATATTCTTACTATCTTCAAGTTTCACTGGAATGGGATTTCCTCTGAATGTTTCCACAAACTGATCATTTTTCTTGGCTTCAAAAACAAGAGAGTGTGTAAAATGATCCTCAAAGGGAAAGATAGAAAAGTGAAACTGAAAAATCATCAGAAAAATAATTCAGTGAGATACCTCTCACTGAATGAAAGAAAGGAAGAATGCAAGACTTCCAGAAAATTTTAAAACATGCAAGCCTCAGCAACTTGCTAGGATGTTTTCTTTCTTTTTTTTTTTCTTTTTTGAAATGTTCTTAAATACCACACAATATTTAAGGGCATAAAAAGAAACCTCATAAAATTATAAAACTCCTGATTTTCACAGTTCAAACAAACCTATTGTCATTATAGTCAGCATGCTGCTATTATGCACAATTTGTGTGCCACAGTATGATGACTGAGTTAATTAAAACTCTTGTAATACCCACACAGTTAAATTGCAATTAGTGCCACACATGAACTTTATGGCAGTTTGATTTTGCTTGGTGCAATTCCCTAAAATGTCTACTTATGATTACTCACAGTTTGGAAAACTGGAGCATTATAAACCTTTGTATTTAAACAGGACTGCACAATGATGGGAGCATCATATCAATAATGGTGGGACACTGTCCTCGAAGTTCAGGCAGCCAGTAGGAACAATGTGTCACATTCTTTTTTCTGTTTCTGGTTTGTGCCTTTTGCTCTTTTTTCCCCACTATGCAAATGGTTCTTTCTGACCTCAGCATTTCTACTGGAATTATTTTACATCAAATGACTGAAGCAAACAATGCACAGTCCTGTGATGCACTTCAACGTAGATTTACCAAGTCTCAGTAGACTCAAGTTTTAAATGCCTGCATGGACTGTGGCGACACTGATACCTTGCAGGTCTGTGAGACTGGATCAATCTAGTTAACACCTGACATGCACTCCATTTACAGGAAATCCTAGAGATTTCCTAGATCCTTACATTATAGTGCTTGCTAAACTTACCAAAACAAACATGGAAGAGTTAAAGGAACTCTTTAAATAAACGAAAGGGCCGTTTTCAGACTCCTGATTCTGATACCCAGCCAGGTCTGAGTAGAAGATCAAGACGTTTGTACCCACAGGAGTCTTCTCCCCTTTGCTTGATGCACAGCACAGTCTAAGTGACTAGCTATGCCATAATCTGATTTTATTTAGTGCATGTTTTCATTAGTGATGAGTCTGGTGGCTTTCAGTTCTAGTTGTCAGATCACAAACTTGCCACATTCCTTACAGTTAAATCCTCTCAAACACTTCTGAGCAAACAGACAGCTGATATCTAATAACCCTAAAACAAAACTAGAATGAAATATCAGGCTGGTTGATACATTTGTTACAAATAAAATTGTGGTAAATTTTATTTTCCTTTCTAGAAATACACAAGGAATGTTTTCCTCTAGAAACAGATTCTTGATGAAATGCCAGCATTTTCAGCACCAGATTACTAATCAAAAATACTGAAGATTTTGATCAAGGAAAACAATGCATTAAACTGTTATAGTTTCTTTGGTTTGTTTTATTTCAGCTAAACCACAAGAGGGAGCATCAGTATTTCAGTATTCCCAAGCACTTCAGCAGCCTTCTATTGGTTTTGGGTCTGTTTTTTTTTTGGGGGGGGTTGTTTGTTTTTTGGTTTGTTTTTTTTTTTTTTTGCTTGGAACAGTTTCTCATTTAATCTCAAACTTCTGTTTCAAAGGAAAATGCATTTTGATATACGAGAGGGTGCACATGGCATGGGAGATTAAAGTATTCCCTATCAATACAAAATTCAAGGTTTTGAAAACAAGGAGAGCAAACATGAGGTAATAAACATCTGCTTTTCCTTCAGAACAGGAAAATGTGAATATGCAATCGTTAATGTGAGGAGAGACTGATGGAGTGCCACCAAGGTTTGCAACCCAAGAAAACCATTAAGAAATTCTATATTATTTTCTTTCCTTTCTTTGAAAATTTTGTCTTCTTTACCTGTGACTACTTGACTCTAACAATATGTCTCAGACGTAGAGAAATAAGAGTGTTCTGGAGTTATAGTGGCAAATTACAAGATTAATACGCTTAAGCATTTTACAGAATTTGCAGAAGAAGTCCATGTCAAGTGAAGAGGAAAACATTGTGAACAAAAGCCTGGAGAATCAGAGAGTAAAGATGACACTTAGAATAATGCCTGCTCAAACTACTAAACAATTTAGAGTCCCCTGGAAGACAAATCTTAAATAGACTTGCCAGGTAATGATATTTTCAAAGAAATTTTATTCACTATTGAAATTGAAATTTCAGTGATACATACAAATGTGCAGTTACGATTTTTTAAGAGATGGAGTTGAAAGTGGCTTCAAGCTCAAATGTAATGAGGTGATATTGAGGAAAAATTAATGTAAACTGCAGATGTACAGAATGTACAGCCACCACCCAGGCAGTGGTAGCCTCCTCAGGAAAAAAGCTGAAGTGTTGGAAATAAAAGGAAAGTAATTTTTTTGTGATATTTAAATTGAAGTACAACTTGGAGATACTGAACTAATAATTCCACTTGGCTTGGCACTATGCAGCACCACTGCCATGGGGAAATGCCCCATCCCTGGAAGTATTCGAGGGCCAGGCTGGAGGGGACTTTGACCTTCTGGTCTGCTGGAAAGAATCCCTGTCATGGCAGGGGGGTGGAACTAGATGATCTTTAAAGTCCCTTGCAATGCAAACCATCCTGTGAGTCTACAAAATCTTCAGTCAAGACCAAGGAAAGCAACAAAAATGCAAAGAGTTTTCAAACCAGCTTTTTATAATCAGAATCTTTTCATGGTTTTGTAAAAGACTGCTGTTCAAGCTGTTGGATTCTAGGAGTCAGAGTCCCCAAATTTCACATGATTGAGACTCATATCCTCCTCCTACTACTACAGTAGTAGTACATCTTTATCAAAATCAGTAATCTTGTCCAAGTTCTTGAGACTGTTCTCATATCTTATCGATGTTTAACTATCACTGCTTTCCTTCATAATTTTGCATGTTGGGGATTGCAAAATGAAATCTAAGAGCCCATTAAATATGAGCTACTTAATATACTTTTAAGTTTTTTCTTCTGGTCTTTAATTACTAAAATTGTAAATGGTTTTAATTCTGCTACTCCATTCATGAGGGACTAACACTCAGCAAGTCTGGCAGTAAAAACAGTTTCTCCTCCTGAATGGAGCTGGAAGGGAAGGAAAATTCTTTTTTTCTTTTTTTTTTTCTTTTTTTTTTTTTTTTTTACTTTAAATGACTTAATGTCAGGGGAAATCCGAATGTTCTCAGCCAAGCTACCCTGCAGCCAGAACACAGCATTGCCAGTTCAAACTCTTCAAAGGCAGTTCAACAAAAACTGCTTCTTATGAGAGGCTGCCAGCTCTCCCAATCCAAGTCTGCTTCAGTGGATGCCAAGGTGTTTCAGTGAAAACACACTGTGGTTCTCCTCCAAAAAGAAATTATATAAAACCAGCAATAGCCCTTTCCAAAGATCAGCTGCTTATGTGTAGTTTGACTGACTTATTCATGCTTTCTTGTGGTTCAAATGTACTTTATTACTCCTTATTTCTGTGTGCCCAGCAAATACAGCTCTGACACAGAGGGCAAACATTGTGCTGTCTTGTAGGACACAGGCAGAATTGTTCTTTAAATCTAGGTCTAAGACTATCCAGGGTCACCTGTGTAAACCAAAAGAAATTCAGTAGATGTGTGATTGTCAATGAAAGCAGAATTGGGGCTCTATGACCTTTATCAGGCACATTACTCACTCAGAACAAAAAACATATTTCAATTTACAACACATAAAGAGTTAGTGAAAGCAAACCAAGCTGGCTGCATCAGCGTATCAATACAACAGTTAACACTTTATTACAGGCTGCAATTTATGTTCCAGAATAGTGACAAGCAGAGCAGTTTTGCTAGCAAATTTCTGTAACTAAAGTATGTAAATTAATAAAATCATATCCGCTTAAATTAATAATCATAATGCATTATTTCATTTAGCATTAGACACTGTCAATAACTCTTTATATAATTGGAGGGTCACCTTTTCATGATAATAAGAATCAAAAAACGTCAGAAAAAAAGAAGGGGAAACCCCACTATTTAGTTAGTATTTCAGAGAACCTACGTGTTTCTTCCCTAATCTTTTGTTATTAAAAAAAATATTAAAAAGGGAAGGTATATTAAAGATCCTACACTTTCCTGACATAACAGATCCCAATCTTACAAAAGAAATGAAGCAAAATTGAAACATTTGACATAAGTTTCAAGTAATTTCAAATTGTGAAGTGGGTTCATTCAAAACACATTAAATACGAATGTATAATGCATGTCATTATATATTCCTACATTATTAACTTGGCAGTCTAGATTGAACATATCTCATGTAGACATGCACTTCTCAGCATTGCTTGCCAAAGCTATGCCTGTGTGTTGATAACTGCAGTGAGTAGGACTGGGCTAAGAGCCAAAGGCCCACCCAGCTGCTCTCTCACTCCCCCTCCTCTAAAGAATAAGGGGAGAGAAATAAGAAGAAAAAAGCTTGTGGGTCAAGATTAAGACAAGGAGATCCCTCACCAATTAATGGCATGGCCAAACCAGTTTCAGTTTGGGGAAGACTGCTTAATATATTTCAAATTAAAAAGAGATTGTGACTCTGGGAAACAATTCAGATTAGAAACACCTCCTTCCTAACTCCTCCCTCCTTCATCTCAAGGTAAATCTCATTCCTTCATTTCCAGCTCTTCTGTTGCCCCCCAGTCCCCCAGGTACTGCAGGGGGCTCGGGGACTGGGGATTGTTTTCAGTCCAGATTGCCAGTGCAACTGCAGCCCATACAAGTAACTCCACTGTGGGAGACCCAGGGGAGGAATCTGGGCAATTTGGCAAATGAATTTTAAAAAAATACTTTTCAGGAAAGTTTGAGACATGAACTTGACACTGGATTTGAACATTTTGTCACCAAAGGTGAAAAGTATGCCCTCTGCCATTTCCATAAACAAAAAGAAAATTGAAAAAAAAAAAAAAAAGAAGAATATGAAAGAATGTATCTTGAAATTGGTACCAAAAGCTGAGATACCATATATTTATATTCTGAGAAGCTGAGGAACATAGCAACTGATTCTGTTTAGACAGTCGTGGTTTCATCGTTTCATGTTCTGCTATTACGTTTAAAAAGTTCTTGATGGAAACAAGTGCTTCCAGTGTTTGCCACATATCTCCCAGTGAATCATAAACCTTAAAATAAAAGATAAACTGGATATTATTATCAGCTGTATGTCCAGCAATGTGCATGTATTTTGTCTTTCCAATTTGCATTTGAGTACAATGCCTGGATATATCGAAGGAGCAGATCATAACCCTAACACCCATTTTTCCACAGTGTGTGCATAACTATTCATGTATTATTGCCTCTGCCAATTAGGCATACAGCTGCCATTCCAACACACAAAATGCTCTGAGTTGTGACTACCACCATTTTTATATTAAATGTTGTAGCAGGTATCTTCTTGTTATTGGATAAACAGTGATTTCAGTCACAAAAAAAACAGCGTAGGGACTTGTAGTAATATATATAGTGTGTGGTATAAATGCCAGAAATAAGGGTAATACTTCAGACCTCAGTAAATGCAAGTTACTGAAATACATAGAAATGATGGATCAAACAAAAAAAGGGGACGAGCAGTCCAACTGCTGAGTATGTTCAGGTAGGAATAAAGCCTACTATTTAATGAAAACAACTTTTCATTAGTTAGAAACAAGCCATTGACATTGCATTTGGCGACTTGAACTTTGTTTTCAAAGTTCTCCATTCTCTTTTCTGATGAACAAAATCCAGCTTAGCTTCAGAAGAAAACTTTTTGATAGACACAAGGAGCTTTTCCATGATGAAACAATGGGGAAGTGAAATACAACACTAGAAGAATCTGAATATGATGAAGGTCATGACTTCATGTTACATTAAAAAATGACAGATGTTTAAAAGTATGCTATACTGTATCACATAAGCAGTAGAGTTTTTCACAGCTATGGCTGTATGCATATCTGAATGGAAAGAAAGGGAAGGTGATGGTCTTCAACTCTGTTAGTTGAAGCAGGAATCTCCTTCTCAAACACAATTGTATTAGACTTTAAACCTAATTACTGTTCAGCAATTTTCACAAATCATTATTTTTTCTGTTGACCTTATGAAGTAATTTAAATTCATCAATGTATCAAGTAATTTAAATTCAGCAGTTATGATGGCACAGTCATATGTCAAAAGCTTCAGGCAGAATTCCACAATTTTATTCCAAAATCTGCTTTGCTGAAAATTATAGGGGTTTGGGGGTTTTTTGGTCGTTTTTTAAAGTATGAAAGAACTTTATGGCAAGTGGTTCACTTGGGGGTTGTCTTTTACAAATTGGTAGTGGGAACACACACTCACTGAAAGTTAAAGGAGTACAGGGCTAAGTCCAGATAGATAGTTTGGTGAAAGGAACAATAAAATTAATTTTCCCACAAAGTCAAATTTAAGTTGTATCTGTCCAATCTCTAAACCAAAGCTCATTTTCCCTCCATATCTTATCACCAATACCTCCACTTCTCTTGAGAACAAATGTACTACTGTTGAGTGGTAGCTTGGCTACCATTTCCTTTGAGAACCTCCAGGCTATCACTCCATTAGTCTCAAATTTTATCATCCTGTTGTGGGGAATTTTATCCATGCTTAGAGATTGTATAAAGAGCAATTCATTCTTCTGCTTTGACCAAAGATCTGTGAAATAAATAGGCAGTGCATACAGACTTGTGAAGATTCAGTTTTAGGAACACGTTTGCATGGCAATGTTCACCAGCCATGAGATGAAGCCAGTGCCCACATCCTGCACTATAAGAACACCATGAACACAGTATGTTCCTGTCCTGTCCATGATCCCTCTATGCGGGTCCTATCCCACCACAGCTACTGAGTAAAAGATAGTTGGCTCCTCAGTAAGAATACTCCCCTGATGTACCCACCTTCTAAACCATTTCACAGAATCAGATTTATTTAGGAGGGATTTTGTGAGGTTGTATAGTCTAACATCCCTATTTAATTAGAGTCATATAAAGCTGGTAGTCCAGGTTCATGTCTGGTTGGGTTTTGAATATTTCCAAATATGGAAACTCCAGAACCTCTCCAGAACTCATTCCATGCAATTTCACAGGGTTTTATTTCTGCTCATTGCCTGCTCTCCAGCCAGTGAGCAAGGCTGAAAATAGCTTGGCTTTTTCCTCTTCAGTGGCTCATACCATGTCTTTATACACATTGGTAAGATTCCCCCTCAGCCGCTTTTTCTCCAGGCTCAACATCCCCATCTCTCTCAGCCTCTCCTAATATGGAAGATGCTTCAATCTCATATTCATCTTTGTGGCTGGACTCACTTCAGTCACTCCATAACTTTCTCCCACTAGGCAGCCCAGAACTGGACAGAGCACTTCAGATGTGGTCTCAGCAGTGCTGAGAAGGGATGGATCACTTCCACTGCTGGCAGTGTTTTTCCTAATGAAACCCAGGAGGCTGTAGGCCTTCTTTACTGTACAGGTGCATTTCTCATGTTCAGCTTGGTGTCCTCCGAGAGCCTCATGCCATTTCTTCCAAAGCTGCTTCCCAGGCAGTCAGCCTCCAGCAGCTGTTGATGCACAGGGTTATTCCTCTCCAGGTACAAGACTTTTCATTTCCCTTTGTTGAACTTCCATCAGATTCCTGTCAGGTCAATTCTTTAGCCTGCTAAGGTACCTCTGAATGGCACAACCATTTGGTGTATCAGCTGCTCCTCCCAGTTTTGTACTGTCTGCAAACTTGCTGAGGGTAAACTGTTCTATCACCCCGTCCATTAATGAAGACATTGAAGAGTATCTGCCCCGGTATCAAGCCCTGGGGGTCAGAGCACTAATGATTTGCCTCCAGCTTTGTGCTACTGATGACAATCCTTTGGGCCCAGCCACCTATCCATTTTTCAGTCATCCTCACTGTGCATTTTGACAGTTTGTATTTACGGATGTTGTAGGAGACAGTCTCAAAGGCTTTGGTAAAGGTGAGGTAGACATCATCCATTGCTCTACCCATATCCTATCAATCTGGCTGTCCTATTAAGGGTGTCAAGTAGGTTAACCATTACTCCCAATCAACTTTTTCTCCATTTGTTTGGAATATAGTGTCCTGGGTTGTGGTGTAGAACGTGCACGGAGTATTCTACCACCATCTTCATGAACTGTTGAAACCAATTGCTGAAGCAGCATTCTTCCAGACTCTCCCCTCCCTCTTTCTGTTAGGGTGTCTTTTGTTAAGGTGTCCTCTGCTAATGGGTCTTTTGATAACGTGTTTTCTGTTAATGGCCTGCTGATGACTTACAGATAACTCCCACCAGGAGTTATCTCCCGTTAATGGGCCATCAAGGACCCCCCTGAATGACTCATTATCCCATTGTGAGATGCTCCACCCAGGGGGAGGAGCCAAGCATTCTCACCTGCATATAATCTGGGATCTGGGACAATACGGGGTACCTTACCCACTGGATCTACAGAGGATCAGAGCTACCAGACCTTTCTACGGGATTGCTGCTTCCATCATCTTGCTCAGGTTGTATTCTGACTCTGTCAGGGGTCTTTTGTATTATTGCATTTATTTTATTTCCTTTTTTTTTCTTTTCCTATTAAATTGTATTTCTGACTTGGAGCCTCTCACTAGTTTTGCTTTCAAACCATCACATATAGTTTTCAGGATTAGTTACTTCATCACCTTTCCAGGGATGGAGGTAAGGCTGACCGACCTGCATATTTTCCTGTATCATCCTTCTTAACCTTTTTGAAGACATCACTTTATTATAGCAATTCTGGCTATTTCTGGCTAATCATTTCCAGCAAAAATAATCAGAAAGAAAAATAATGCTCTAAATAAAGTCTATTAAATTCTTCTTTCTGCTAGCATTCTATGCCACAAGAAACATCTTGTTTTCTTTCCAGTATTAGACAGCTGATTAAAAAAAAAGACAAAAGTCTCTCTTAATAGAATATAATTATGCCTATTTTTTAGGAGACACATAACTTAGGTATTCTTTCAGAATAAGACTGAGATGAAAGGACTTGAGAGCTCCCACAGTTTTGATATTTTTGTTGTCTCCAACTGTTTGGAAAAACTCTCAGAACACAGTGAAGACACAGTGCTTTTGAAAATCCCATTCTAAATTTTTGTAGGTTTATATTTCATATAAAAGTACATACAAGAATTTTACCAAACCTGTGTCACAGATTCCTCACTTTCAAAATAAGGAAATGCCAGAATTTGTGTGTTGTGTTCCTGATTCCCACATTTTTATATGCATATGTATCTTTTAGTATCATAGTCACATACTTCATTTTCCTTCAGATTCCAAAATCATCTGTGATCAGAATAGCCAAGGAACAAGTAATCAATATTCTTTTTCATCTCTTTTATTCAATATTAAACTCAGACACCACTGATCTTTTGGGAATCAAGAACAAAACTCATATGCAAAGTTTGCAGGGAAAATTTAACTATAAAGCCCTGTGAATTTTAGCTTTCTCTTCTCTCCTTTTCCTTACCCCTTTTCCTTCATCTTTTGCCTGACCTCAGACCCATTCCCCCTCCTCTCAGGTCCTCTGTTTGTTGCACTACAGTGAACCACTCACTTGTGGGTTCCCCAACATATGGCAGCACAAGCCTTCAAACAGCAAAATCAAAAACTCTAGCTAAGAGCACAGACACTCCGTCAACCAGCCTGACTTTCAGCTGCCAGGACAGCGTGCACGGAGGCAGAGGGGTGGAAACAGAGACCTGAGGACATTGCCAGAGTAGGACTTGGGCAATCCAGGGTGAGACCGGCTTGAACTGCTGTTGAATCACACTGTAAGGGACACAAGAGGCTGCTCTTCCATGGCCTGGGAGTGTGACATTAATCCGTGCATAAAGGGAGTGGAAAAATGCTCCTCTGCTGGGAATAGTAGGCTCCATCCACATGAAAACTTTGTAAATGTTTCTAAATTCTCTCTTTATCCTTCTGTCTTAACATTGACAGTGGTTTTGATAACAGAAGAGGGGTGACATGAAACAACTTATAACTTGTAAACAAAATTTCATGGTTGTTTGCTTGGTTTTTGGTTTGTTGTGGTGTTTTGGTTTGGTTTGGGTTTTTTTACATGTACGTAAGGCTTAAATGTGTCACAAACTTCCTGTGCATTCATCAGGCTGTACAATGCCCTCCACGGGGATTTCCTTGGCTCTACACAAGCTCAGAGACCAGCCTGTGGCAACTTGGGCCAAGCACAAAAAAAGCACAGGATCAGTCTGCAAGGTGCTCTGTTACAATAGGCACTTTTAGCTGTTATCCAGTGTGTAAGAACCACATACTAGACATCAGGAACAGAAGTGGCATTAAATATATGACAGTATGTAGGCGTGAAAATACATAGATCTGTGAATAGTTGCACAACCCACACATCTCCACTAGATCCTACAGAATAGCATCAAATAGTGCACAGGTATCGATGAACAGGTGCTGCACTTACTTGTCAGTCAGCAGAGCTGTGGGAGGCAGGAATTAAAGGCGATTTTGAAACAGTAAGAAGAAAGGGAAAGACAAATTCCATATGGACACAGAATGGCACTGCTCTGCTGACCCAAGTGGAAACGGGAACATGTAAATTACTAGAAAATAAGAGTTTTGTAAAAGGAAGCCATGTTATACAGGTAATAGTGTTCTTTCCACACCACACAGAGCTTAGAGCATGATTATACATCAGATTTAAATATTATTGTAAAATGTTAGAAAAAATCCTTTACATATGGTTATTTACACAAACATAGCCATGAATGAATAAAAAGACTGCACAACTACATGTATCATTAAGCAGGATAGATTCTCACATTAACATTTACATAATTATAGGATACTTCCAAACATTAATTTTTTTTTCTCTGTTCACTTTAAAACTCACAAAATGTAATGAAATTCTCTTTTAAAACTGCAGAGACTGCTGCGTGCCTAAGCAAACCATTATTTGCTTGCCCATAATCATCTTTTCCCTGTCTGTTAGAGTCACTGATGCATTAATTGCTTATCAAAACCTGAAACAGTTCATGAGTCATTCTGAAGATAAAATAAATATTAATGAGCCAATTTCAATGAAATTCCTGTCCCCTGCCTCTTAAAGCTGAAAGAATGTATTTATTACACGTCAGAATTAAGTCTTGATACCTAATAAATGGGAAAATATGAACTATACTGACTACTATACATTGCATTATAGCCTTATTTGACCAAGTTAGTGATCAAAGAGAGAAAGGACTGGTCAATTATAACAGAGAAATTAGATGAAAGACATGTCTAGGTCTGGTGCAGTTGGAATCAAAAATGAAGTAGGTGGGTTTTGAAGTTGGGAAATGCTTCTATATGAGATGATTTTAACGTAACATTAGTAAACATATGATCTTCAAACAAACACGTTGGCAACAAATATCATTACATAAGAAATTTTAGTATTCCTTACATTGAATGAAGGTCGAGGAGAAGCCAGGCTTGGAGTTTTCAGGAATATCAAAATAAAGCACTTTATTTTGGATCAATATGGAGTTTGCATTAGGCAAACACACTAAGTAAAGGGCTCTTCACCCATTTAATTTTTTACTAAAATTCAGTGAAAAATTGGACTGCAAAAACTTTCATTTTGAAAACATGAGTGTGCTGAGAGATTTTTAAGTCTGAGCCAATGACAATTCACTGTTGAAAATCCAAGTCTAAAACTTTTCAAATTAAATGACCCAGGATGAAGTAGGAAACACAAGTACTTCCCTTGAACCCTTTTTTTGTTTGTTCTAGCTTGTTCCTGAAAATGGTAGGCAAAAAAGATCCCACAGAAATCAAAGAAGCAACAGGATATTTCCCTAAAAGTTAGATCTGAAATGACTTGGGAATTACAGAGACATCAGTAAGACATTTCTGAGTGAAAAAACCTTTTCCAAAAAAATGACAGCTTTTCTCAAGGAAGTTGAGCAGCAGGATATTATGGATATCATGAAGCTGGCTGGTATAAAGCAGATAAAGTGAGAAATCAGGAGAAATTAACCCTGTTATTCACTGATTTTAGCAGGATGAAGAACCAATTTTATGACACTCTGGGTCATTGTAAGAAATTAAGAAAGCTCTATTTATTATATTAGGCCAAGTTGTTTGTCAGAGGTCAGCTGCTTAGCAGAAGACACTGCTATAACTTCAGCTCATCATGTATTGAGGCAGTTCTAGAAGTGCCCCTGCATCCCAGCTGGTGCCAGAGAACAGGGACACCCAGACAGCCCTTTTAGGGTGTGCTATAAAACTAAAGGCATCTCCCCACACCAAGCTATCTGATCCAGCATTTAATCCAGAATATGCCACTGTCAATGAAGTCTGCATGTAAGAATAGAGAAAAATTGTGGATTAAATATGATACAGGAAAAGATCTGATTTTGGTACTTAAATTAGCATATATACTAGCCTTTTTTCCTAAAGTGTAGTTAAATAGTGTCCACTTTCCATAGCAGTAGCCTAAAATTCTTCATTTCACACATTCACAGCTAACAGAACTCTCACACAAGTGAGAGTGTCACACAACTCTCACTCTTAAGTGTAAGAAAGGACTTATTTCATGTTACAAATGAACTGCGCTGCTTCCTCTGAAACATACAAAATTATGGAAATAATATATGCAAAGTCATAGGTTCTTTAAGGCAGGCCACTGCTATCTAAAATAAGGATTGCTTACATTTATCATAATGTGCACATAAGGTTACAATCAAACAATTTTCTTACGTTCACAAAAAGTATTTTTTGTGCTCCCAGGAACTGCTTAGTCAAATAAAGCTGAACTCAGATATAAATGTGTTCCTCACCACAAAAATGGCCAAACAAGTAACAGCTTTCAGTGATGCTTTTCCTACTGTCACATTTGCCCCAAGTGTGGCTAAAAACAGCATCTTACCTGCTCTGATAATTCTGCCGCGTTGATCCGAACCTGTACCAGGGCGTCATGAACAAGGGAATGGAAGTTCAGCAGCACGTGCTCAATGCTGTGTGCTCCGCTCAGGGCTCCTGACAGCTCCTCCAGGGACTGGATATACCCCCTCCAGTGGAGATCAATTTCTGCTACATCAGCCAGGCAGCCTCGGATGGTGTTGAGGCAGTAGCCTAAGCAGGGCTTGCTCAGCGTCAGCCCCTGGCAGTGTGGGCAGTACTGCATTCTCAGCAAAGCCCTGCTGCAGGTTTTGGAGAAGTGCAGGTGATCTGTTGTATTGATCACTTCAATCCCCAAATTCAGAGCCTGCAGGAAGGTCCGACTGGGTAAGAGTGATCTTCCCATTTGTCCTATGGCCTTTTTGGGAATGTTGCCAAAGGGTTTGATGTCTCTTCTTGCCACTCGGAGGCACTCCGCGTATTCCAGTGAAATGTCAGTCGGACCAGGGTTAATCACATGGTTGTAGACTACTGGAAACAGGGTGTCAAAAAATCTATTCACAAACTCCTCTGTGCTGACATCTGTGCCAAATAAGAAGAGTCCAACATCTGTGAAAAACTCCTGCACATGCACAGTAGCCTCAGCAGCCATGGTTCTATACGCATTGCAGAAAAGTGTGCTTGTATAATTCTCAGCCAGTCTGATAAGCATTTCAAAGGTTTCTGCAATAAATCAATCAATCAGTCAATCAATCAATCATTATTTTTAAGATCTAAAAAAAAAGAGAAATTAAGAGTAACAACATAAACCAGTTACATTAGGACAACTTACATATATCCCAAATGAATATTTGCATTAAAATTTTTCAGGAGACAAACTTCTCACAAACTACAACAACTGTCTTTTCTGTATAGGGAAGCACCTTACAAGTAATGTAACAACACAATTAATAATCCATGTTTTCTTTTCAGGTTACATTAAACACAACAACAACAACAACAACAACAAAAAACCAGGAAATAATTGTAAGCTGAGTTATTAAGTTACAAAATACAGCAAAGTCCTATTGTATCTATCTATGTATATGAACATATTAGCTCTATCATCTCAGGACTGCAAGTTGCAATAAACAGCTGAATGTTCTCAGGCACTCCAAGTCATTCCTCTTACCATCCTAAATGGATGGGGAAAAGTGACAGTAAACAATATAAATAACTCTTCAATTCTATTAAAACTTAACTCTTAATGATCAGTTTTTACTTTGTGTCTTCCAGACGAAGCAGATGTTCCAAACACACATGAGAACATGATTTTAAACAGTGCTGTTTGGTCTGGCAAACAGTATGGTCAGGAACTGCTTTCCTTGGGAACTGATGGATAATCCCTCACTAAGCCTCAAGAACTACATAATGAATAAAGCCTGAATGGACAAACTTGCATTTCACGTTTGTGAAATGCGTCAATTAAAGTGGTAATCCTTAAATACACTGAGTAAGTGTTTAATAAAGCAGTTTAAGTATACTGGAAATATATCCTCTCCTGAATTGGTCTGTGATGTGCACTTAAGAAAAAATCAGCTTTCAAAACAGAAAAAGAGTGTTTATACCGAGGAATTTCCTAGATCTGCCTGAAAAAGTTGCACTTTAGGGAAGGCAATGAAGCAATATATGGATCAAAAAGAAACTTAGTTTAGAGTTCCAGATAGAAACACAGAAAGGCGTATTGCAAATATTAACCCATTTTATACACTGAATTGCTAGAACTCAGTAACTTTTATTTCAAGTTTTACAAGTTTTCATGTATTTTTTTCACAATTATTTTTATGTAAGACTGTAAAAATAAAGTAAGGAAAAGCATGCAGTACAGTTAATACTGTCTAAACAGTGATGTTAAATACAGGCAGAATCAAATAGTGTCAAACCATGCTAAGCAATTTCTGAAGCAATCTGAAGTCTGCTGGTCAGCCACTGACTGAAAGGTATAGTAGAAAAACCAGAATAAATGTAAAAAAGACAAAACTGGCTATCACATCTTTAATAAATACCTATCCATAACTGGCTTCTAGTATGATAAAAAGTTTGTTCAGTTCAGGTCAGTGAAAGGATTCTTGCTGACTGCAGAGGGTTTGAAATTGCACACTTTGTGAAAAGATCACATACACTTTGTATTCAGTCTTTCTTTTCTCCAGTAAAAGTGAGATACATGCTTCTAAATCACAATCATTCCTCTGCTATCTGTAAGTTTTAGTTTCATATTTCACACCACTCTGAAACTGAATTTGCTGTTCTCTTTTCTATTCTTCTAGCATTCACACAAGTAGAAAAAAAAGTGTTGACAGCTGACAGTAAAGTGTCAGAAGGTGCATCCCACTTGTGTGGTTTTTGGTTTTTTTATTGCTATGTCACATACATATATGAACCTGTCCTTAAGTGAATTTCACTATAATCACTCATAGATGCCAAATATCACAGTGATTCAGCAAAGGGATTAATTTGCTTCAAAAGTCATACTCCTAAAGTCAGTACTCTTCATGAAGCTATGTTCCCACCAATGGAGACCTATTCAACGCAGAAAAGCCTCTTGGGTTTATCCTGGGAGTTAACACCCAGAAATGCCAGCTCAATATCTCTGCAGCTCCCAACACATCCACCATCCCCTCATACCTCATACCTGAGCTATGGGAGACTCATTTCCTTCTGAAATAGCAAATGAGGCACAACAGATCCACAGGGTATATTAAAGTGATCAAGATGCCCACTTTAAGGCACCTGAACCAAGGATGAGATCTCCACCAGAGATCTGCACAGGCAGTTTGGACACCCAGCTTCCATGGAGGCACAGGTACATGAGAAACTAAATTACAGCCCTAAATTATTAAATATCTAACTGTAATACATCTCATTTTTATTGGGGGAAATAAGGAATGCAAAGAACATGGAGTCCTACCATAGAAACTTTATTCAGTCACCTAAGCGTGTTTGATAGCATTTTTAATGGTAGATGCCATTTTTCATTTGCCTGTCCAAAAGGGCATGTGTGTCCTGCAGGTCTTGTGTCATATCTGGAGGCTCTTTTTAAACATTTTGCATTTAAAATGGTACTAGATGGCTGTGCTCAGACCACTGAACTAAATTCTAGATATCTAGTTAGCACAGACTTGACAACCCTTCATATAAAATCCTGGAGCAGCCCAGAAGAGCAAAGACAAAAAAATTAAGTAAAATTGATTATTGGTTTAGATGGCTTAAAATAATAAAATGTGAAGAATATTAAAGCTTTTTTATTATTATTTTTCCTAGATGGAAACCATAAAGTCTGTGATCTAAAATGTCTGTTACAATCCATGGCTGCAGTACCCTATTACCAAGTGCACAAATATTAGTTGAAAGTATAAATCATACTGCACATGGACAATCAATAGATTTTACAATGTGGTCTAAACAATAACAAATCTTTGATATTGAACTACATTGCTAGTGCCTCAGCAACCCCCACAGGAATGAGTACAATAATCAACTGCATAATTTACTGATTATTTCTGCCTTTCTAAATAAGATGTGGTGATACCGGACACTCGTGTTTACAATTCTGCATCATGTTGTTTAATTGTAATTTCATGATTTTTTACAGAATTTGTTAATCAGGTTTTTTCCTACTTGCACATTTTCTACTTTATAACCATGGCTATTTCAGAGATTTGCTTTGCTCTCAGCAAATTTGCTGACAGACAGCAAATCAGACCAATGTTTACTTTCAATATTGAATAGTTCCTGTGAATACCTTACGACAGCAATCTATGCCATTTACAACACACTCTGATACTTCACTGACAAACCAAGTTATACTGGTTCAATACTGCAAGCTGTAGCAATGTGTTTATCTTTTAAATCTATGGGCTGAGACTAACATTATCAGCATTAATTACTCAGCAACATAAAAGAAGTGATGAGTGTTCAATCAGTATAAATCTAATACATATGAAATACATTTTAAGTATAACTAAGATGATCTAGACAAGCTCTTTTTACTGTTATCAAATGATTTTTTAATCTTCAAGGTCAGTGTCTCTTATCTCCATAATTTATGAGATCTTCATATTAACTGCTATACAATATCCTGTAGATACTTTGTGCAACCCTACTGTTAATAATGCCTAGTCTTTCCACAGATGACATGTCAATTTTGTTTTTCTTTAGTGACAATCAAAACTATTGTTTGTGCACTCTTAAATCAAATTTCAGGGTTGTCAATATTTTAACCAATTAATTTTTGAAAGAACAGTAGTTTTTCTCTTCCTGATTTTACTAAGAACAAAACATGAGCTAGGAAATTTATAGATGAGAACTTGGTTGTTTTATGTATTGCATTTTTTTCAGCTGATACATCATACCAGTACATATACAGATTAATTTTTGATGATAGTGTGTTTAACAAAGTTATTACAAATGGTTGTAAGATAACTATCAGGTCATTGCTTTAAAAGATTTTCTCTCTTCCCTTTCCTTAACTTTTCAGTTCCTGAGAGTCATGGGTAGTTCTAAATTATACAGAAATTCCAACGTACAAATTAGTCCAGTGGATAAATGGGTTTAAAATAAAAATGAGAAGTATAGACATGCCTTGTTTACTGGAACAAAGAGAACAAAAAAGAAATCTAGTTTTTTATTCTTGGACATTAATCAGATTTAATGGAAATATTGCACAGAATGAAATAGAATTTGGATTAGATTTTAAACCAGCCCTGCAATTCTCATCCTTAATAGTTTTAGCAAAGCGTCTTTCTACTATAGGTACCTTAGAAAATTGATTTGAAATAAATTTCTGTGGAACCATGCTATTGCAAAACAACCATATTTTCTTAACTTTCTCTTTTCTTTACACAGATGTTCTATAAATCTGCTAAATGAGAAAGTGTGTGGTTCTAAATGCTGAGCACTAGCTTTTGAAACACATATGTTTATACTTACACATACTTAATGCATAAAAATCCAGTATTAGTAGTGGTCCAACAAGTTGTGAAGTCTTATATTTTGGCAATAATTCACCAGCCTAAATTACATATTATAAATTAATTCACACTTAGGGTAACATATAGAACTCAATAAATTATACCCAGACAGGCTAAAATCCATCCTTGCTTTATGACATTGTATTTAGCAAGATTGCCTTTCACAGTCCAGAGGAGATCCAAAACTGATGGGCCTGGAGTATCTTAAGGATCAGCCCATAATATACAGGAATGAATAACTAAATCCAAGCAAACCTGGAAAACCCAGTAATTTTATAAACTTATTATGATTTGAAAAATCCTATGGGAACGTATTGCCAGCTGCCATGGATGTTTGGTGATCTTTTAAGTTTTCTTTCTGTTTATGGGTAGCACAACTCAGAAGCATCACACTCCTTCTTCTAAAGATTTCTAGTACAGTCAAATGTACCTCGCATACACTGTCCTTCTAGAGTCACAACAAATGTCTCAGGTGCAAGTTGCAGCCACATAAGCAAAAGGCATTCAAAAGTTATGGAAAAAAAATAGTGGAGATGAAATTAATCCACACAGCATTACATTTATAATATCTTTGTTTAAAATACATCGCACAGAGAAATACGTACAGGTGGGAAATTCAGTGTAGCTATTCCTAATTACAAAGTGACAGATATAATGCAAAACCCCTGAATCATTTACCATATCAGAAAAATGAGCTGGAAGAATCATGTCTTCAGGACATATAAATGAATTATAAAGAATGAACTCATTAGGGTATTACTTGGGAAGGTTATATGGGAGAGAGATCAATGGGTAAGTACCAGTCAAATAGATTTGAGACTCCCTGAAACTGCTCCTCATTAACACATATTTCAAATTAATTCATTTCATAGATTGCAGCCTCACCAATGAAGTCAGTAAGGAAACAGGTATAACATTAAAACTGTAGCATAACCAACTTTGTGCTGTCAAAGGATAGCAATGCATCTCGGGCTTTTATAGCTCAGAATACTCATAACAGGCTGTAAAGTTTGTCAGGTCTTGCTTGGTCTTGAATTTATTTTAGCTGTCTTTGAAAAAAACCACAAACATTCAAGAAACTTGAATTAGAATTGGTTAACTCTTGCCTAAGTTGTTCTGTGTTCAGTGGCATATTATTCATATACTTAAGGAATTTCCTACATATCCTGAGATTTTTGAGTTTGGTTTAGTCATACTGTACTTTTTTGTTGTTGTTGTTGGGGTTTGTGTTGGGGCTTTTTGTGGTCTTTTTAGCATCAGGGCACAAGGAAGTTGGCATAGGACAATGTTAGTTGGAATGTTAATAGGAATTAGCAATCATGCATAATCATACACAATTCAGGCTACAGGCATTATTTACACTAAAAAGAACTGCTGCAGTTTGAAATGAAATAGCAAATCATCTCAAATCCATATGTAAGGTGTTTTCTTTTACTTCCCCATGAAATTGTGAAGACTCATAAGAAACTCATTCTCAAGTTAACCAATACATAGAATGTAGAAAGTATGTCCCAAAGCCAGGTGAGATGAATTTTACCTTTTTTCGTGCTACATCTTTTCATTAGTCTGAACTGGTATATGTACTTCTTGTTCTTGTTTTATCATCTTCTTAATATCATCACACAGTGTTAATTTTTGCTTATTGATCCTGACACAAACTATTTTGCTATATGGAATTTGCTTTCTAAATCAAATTTAGGTGTGTTTTCCTTTCCTTTTCCATCTTCTCATCTATGCATTTGAGAAATGGCCCTACAAGGCAAAAGGTTTCAAGTTCAGGTGTTATGACATGATTCAAATCTTGTAATTTGCTTGAGGGGTTTTTTTGTGGGTTTTGCTTTTTGTTTGTTTGGTTGTTTTTTTTGTTCTTGTTTTGCTTTTTGGAGGGGATTTTGTTGGTGTGGCTTTTTGTTTTGGTTTTTGTTGTTGTTTTGTTTCTCAGTAAAATGTTGGAATAAATTTATTTTTTATCCAGTTCTTCAGAGTTACATTAATTTTTATAACTTAATGGAAATCATCACAATTGATTCAGAAGATTATTTCTGAAATTTTCTGTGAAACTTACTGTTGTTGATTTTAAAATATCTAGCCTTTGAATTTGCTGTTTAACATACTAAGTCATAACTGGAATGTAAAGTATTTAATCTTACCTTGACAGATCCTGTTTTAATATTGAATGTCTGTCATATGAAAGAAAGAATGAATGAATAATGCAAAGTTATCACTTTATGTAGTTATAAGCAGTGATTCCACTTTTCTCTCAAAATTGTTCTTCCCTTTTCTTTTCAGTCTGGTGTTATCCTTTTAATAGTGATGACTATGGAACCATTCATCTTGTCATTTTGGAAGCAACATGAGCAGATTGTTTTCTATGGTGCCAGAAGAAGAAATAACTAGCAATTAACAGAGCTCGACCAAACCATCTTTTTTCCTCTTGGATTCTGCTTACGTTCTCTCTGATTTTTCATTGCTCTCCAGGCAATACTTCCCCAGAGGAAAATATTTCTAAATTCTGAATATATTGCTCACTAATGTGGAACAAAATATGCTCAGAGTCGCAAGCAGAGCACTCCAGGGACTCAGAGCTTTAAAACTGGTAACTTATAACAAAATTGTTTGAAAATATTTTGACGTAAAATGCTGTGCATGGTTTGCAAAAGGACATTAAATTGATACTGATTTAGGACAGCCATTTTTACACATTTTCCATAATAAATAAGGACAGCAAGTCATCTCAGATGTATGAAAATAGTATTATTCAGAATTTATAGCAGGATGATGTTGAGATACAAGGGCCAGAAAATTAATTGATTAGAAGGATAAATTCATTTCACATAATTTCAAACAATATATATGTGAGTTAAGAAGCACTTCTAAGGCATGATTCATCTCTCTGACTTTAGATTGAGATTTAGATTTAGATTGACTACTTTTGGTTGAGATGAAGTGCTTGCTGGAAGTGCTTGTTCCTCTCCCTTTTACTATAAAGGGATGTGACAATGAAGCCCTAAGATTTTTGCAGGGAACTGGTATTAAGGGAAGGGTCCTTAAACATAATTCAGTACTGCAGTTTACACAAATAAAGGGCTGAGATGATCATATTTCTATAAGGTGGCTTTAATGGTAGATAAATTACAAACTTCTTATACATTTATGCAAATCTTTTTTCCCTCTCCACACCTGTAATCTGCTTTTCTTCCAATGGAATACATGGTTGGTTCCAGGGAGCTGCCAGAGCATTATGTCTATACATGGTAACTTTATAGGAATTAATTATTAGGGAATTACAGAGAAATTACACTTGAAAAGAAAGAAGATTTCCATAAAGCTATGATGATGACTGACATCAGATGAAGCTTTTCTCTTTCTATTTAAAAGTTTAAAACCTGACTTTATTTTTTCCAATTATCCCAGTCTTATGGTGACAATACTCACTCATGTTCAGTAAGCTGGGAGGTTTTTATACAAATTAAAGTGAAATATTAATCAGGTTCTAGCAGATGCAACACTACAGAACAACATCTCTTGCACATCAAACAAGTAAATATATTCATTTTGCATCACTGAATATTTAATCTCACAGCTTTTTTCTAAGTGTTGGTTGAGGTTTGGTGAATTCCTGCATCTGATAGTCTGAGGAATTCCACACTAAAATTATCAGACCAGTCAGTCAAAAGAATTTAAGGAGATTGTTTACTTGACATATGACTACATGTAATGGGTTTCAAAGATCCTCCAAGGAGCTTGGTAAGGGATTAGATGCATTTATTATCTTTCGATTCACTTTGGTTAACTTCATATTTACTCAGAGAGGGTGGGAAAAAAAAAAGTCCTTAAGGCATCCATGTTTTTCATCGAAGATTCAGGAACAATGAATTTTATGACTGCATCTATACTGTAGTGAAGCTGTTCCTCTGTAAATACCAGATATCAAGAAGGAAAACTGCATGTCCCTCTGTATAGCTTTGGTATATTAGTGACTAGTGGCCTTATCACTGTCAGTGATTAGTGATATGTGCAAAATTCTGCTTAACGCAGGTGATACAAAATGCATTTTGGTCTATGCCATGTATTTCAGTACCTATTTTGGCACACTCTATAAAAAGGAATGAAGTATGCACTTTCAAGTTTCAGACAGGTAAGTAAATGTAGCACTTCTCACTTGACAAGACAGAAACTCAAAGGAAGTGGATAACCAGGCAGCCAAATGTTCTCTTTCACAATTACAAGCAGAAAACCACACCTGTCAAAAATATAAAACTCCAGTTCTCTGAACTAGTTAGAAAAGGACATACAGTTTCAGTATATAAACTTATCTAAGTTAAGTGAAATTCAGAAGGTATTTGTAGTCTAGGGAAATCTCAGGAAAGAGTAATTGCTTCTAAAATGACAAATGTACAGAATATTCTATGCAGCTGCTTTTGATGATAACATCTTAAAATCAAATATCGATATAGATTGGAACAGTTCACTCTTGATTCATCCTTCCTTATCCAGTATGACTCGTGATTTTAATACAATTGATTTCTACACCAACTTATTGCACATTCTTTAGAGAATAAGGATTAAATAATACATGTTAAATGATCCATAGCTGCTAATAGCTTTGGCACTTAGAATGAAAGAATAAAAGAATTGTTTATGTTCCACTGAGACCCCTTCTGTCTCCTGCAGCCCATGGATCTCCATGCCCTCCATCTGCTGAGGCAGCAGAACAAAGGATCTCCCATCTGATTTTTAACTCCAGCTCTCTGACCTCATGGCAACAGGGAAGAAGTCAAATCCTGGATTTCTTTATTTAGTCTGGATTTCTTTCTATAGTCTACATGTTTTCAAGAAGCAGACTAATCTGAAAAATTTTTACATCCTCTTCTTAAAAACCAATACATTTATACATATTTTAATGAGATTATTATCTCATCTATTATTTTCTGGTTTTATTTTGCATTATGCCTTTTTATGACTATTAATGTTTAGTCAGAGCCATTCCATGGACCAGAGAACAAACGATGTTCAATTTAAACGCATATCAATTTTTTACTGTGTAGTAACATAAATATGGGTTGAGTATGGGCTGAATATCAATAAATTATTCTCCTAAAATTTATATCTTAATGCTCTATAGACTCCACCAAATTCTTTTCAAATACACAAAAGATAATTTGCTTTTTTAAATGCTGCTACCTTTTTCATTTCAGAAAAATTATGAGTATAATCAGTACATTATCTACTTTCACAGTACAGGTTTACTTGCTTTCACCCTGCCACTGTTTGCAGATGCTCTGCTAAGGCCTGTTCTGCAAGTGCTGCTGCAGCACTGCTGACTCACACATTCTCAAGGCATGTAACACTTTCCAGGAATGAGATGGACATACCAGCTGATGGAATTATGTGTCTCTTCTGAAGTACAAGCCCACAGTAATTTCTACCCCATGATGTGATTTGCCTGCCCCATCATGTAATGTGACATAAAGTATGCATTTCTGGCATCACTCAGAACTGGATCATTATCTCCCCACTCCCTTTGCAGTTATGTATCCTAGATTACATAGGACTGGAAGATCTATCACTAAAGAATGAAACCATGCAGAAACACAGGGCTAGAAGGCACCTGAGATGTGTTCTAATCCATCTATTAAACCCAGGGCAGGTTCAATTAGATTTACAACCTTGTATTTTAACTTCTTTATCTAAACTATCCTTAAAAAAATATACACATTAACAGAGAAGCCACAACTTTCAAGAAAATCATTCCAGTGCTTCACCATACTCTCATTTGCTTTTACCAATGAGGACAAATTTTCTTCTTCTTCCTCTTAGTTATTTCAGATTAGATCCTCTGCAAATGACAGTAGACATCTCTAAAGACCAAATGCATCTCCAAAGCAGGTTTGTCTACATCTCAGCTAGCAGTAGAGAGGATAATGGCATGATTCATCTGACCTAGTTTAGATGTCCACATGGAAATAAGATGAATCATGCTGCTTTTCTCCTCTATTTATACAGATAAAGAGGGTCATTAGTTCAGAGAAACTGGGACATTAATCTTACTCCTGAAAACTGTTAAAAATCTTTTCTCTTCTTTTTATTAAAATGAACAATCTTCTTTCAGTCAAAAGGGGGGGCACATTCCACCCTGAGGCAGTTGAACTTAGTTCTAAATACTACCAAAAAGAAGTCTAAATTGCCCAAATTATGCACTTAAGTGGACAAGCTGGATGTTTAGGAGTTCCATATTCAGCTCTGCCTGACCAGCTGCTTCAAAAATGTTTTGCCAAACTATTTCAGAATTGCATGGCTTCTCTAAGTCATGTTTACTGCGGGAAAGCTTTATACATTATTTCAACAGAACAACTGCTGAGCCAGTCCTTCTTAAGTTTTCAATTCAATCTTACTCCTGCCTCAGTGCAGAATCCACATATGTCCCCATTTTGAATTCTAGCTCTATTTTCCAGCCTATGAAAGGGTTCTTGCTGCCTTCCCTCACTGAGAGCACGCTGTTTATTTCCCCAGTCAACACAGCGATGAAAATGGCGTCTGTACCTGCCCAAGAACCACATCCAAAGTGTCTTTTTCTATTCTGACTGTGAACACTTGCTAACCAATCAAATTAACATTTACAAAAACTAGTATCAGTTTAGTTGCAATTTAATGAAGATCATTCCCAACTTACTCATGTGAATGCCATGTTGAAGATCATAAAGAGACTTAGGAAAGCCAGTTGACTTAACATCCGTGCTTCTCACGTACCCACATTTTGGATCCATTTCCCTACAGGGAAATTAGATTAATTTAACCCAACTTGTTACCAGTAAATACAGGTTCATTGTTATTGTTTGGTATGTTCTTGGTTTTGGCTTCTAAATAATTCAGCTTTTTATACCCAATAACTGAAATTAGGGTACGAAGTCTAAAATGCTCTAGTCTCCACCTTTTCTGTTTAACAAAAAAATAACACATTCACCCTTTTCAGTCTTTCTCCACCTCTAGAAATCCAAAGACAAGTACTAGGGCACTTCAGAATGTGTATATTGACAAAAGAAACCAATCAATGAAAACCATGTGGAAAACAATTCTGAAGTAAACATGCTTACATCTTACAAATGCTGCTCCATAGCTGTACATAGGGGTCCTTTACCTGATAATAGACTGATCAACACGGGTGACAGAAGGGCTTGAACAAAACTAACTGTTTCTAAGGGATCTCAAAAGGACACGTGAGAACATTTTGCCCTTTCCTCCTTTTTTTAATGGCTCTGCACGAGAATCTGACTTATGCCCCTGGAGTATCATATATTGTGATATCATCTATTAAAATACATTTTATCTCTGTAATACAAAGTAAAAGGCTCATTACAGAGTTTTCTGGTTTTTATTGTCCAGTTCATATATATCTTTGAATGCATGCATGTCAATACTGATGAAAGCAGTTGATATTCACTAAATAATGACAATGCCAAAGTCAAAATCCTCAAGATAGCAGATAAAGATCACATCTACTTACCGCACCTGTCACGTAAGTATACAGGGTAGTGATTCATCTCAGCCACCACCTCAACTAAATACCATATTCTCTTTTTCTCAACAGTAGAAACTTATGGGATGTTTAAGGTATGATTCATCTGACACATTTTAGATGTTTATGGGAAAATGAATCATGCAAAAATATTTATGTGGGCATGAATCATGCCAAAAAAGGGCCTCTCTCCATTTTATACTAAGGGAGCTGATGGTGACAAGCTCATCAATCCACTCTATTATACCAATCATCATTAGTTTTGCTATTTCACATGTATATCTTGGTTATCTCAGTTAGAAATTTACTTATAACTTCCATATTGTTGTCTTGGAAGAGCTGTATCTGAATTCCTGCTGTAGAAAATTAGATCAAACTCTGTTTGTTCCAGACATTTATTTGTCCAGAGATTACTTTCTTACAAGTAGATAAAATATTTTAAATTATGTATTCATCTAACTTCTACTGCATGAATGCTATCTATGTAATAGAATAAATTTCTGGTGAAAGTAATGAACTCCTAAAGAGAATATACAACCTGTATACAACAGAGATGAACAATATGCCTCTGCAAGTTGGACATCATGTTCCATTTCTTTTTGATGTCACTTAGTTTAATGTTGACCTAACAGTCACGTGAAATAAATGTGTATGCATCTTCTTTTATTTATGCTTATTTAGCACTGGACATAGTTTACTCCTACATTTGTTTCAGATCACTCCTACTAGCTCTTTCCAAGAATGCCTGTGTGGTTCTACAGACAGGATTACTACAGAGACCACTCTGAATAAACAGTACAGATGAAACTGTGTAAGCTTCAGCACTCTCCACACTCTTCCAATATTGCTCCTTAAAGCTTCCCATTCCCTTTATCTTTCTGACACTCCACGGCATATAGCGAAGTAACCGTTCGTGGGTGGCAAAGTATTTTGGTGGGTGCAGTGTATCCTTCCTATTACTGAAGACTAAAAAATGTATTTAAAAAAAAAAATCACATAAAATCAAGAGTGCAGACAGAGTCAAGCAATACATGAAAAGGATGTGGTCATCCTGCTCTAGAAAGAAGGCCTAAGTGGTGTGGACATGAGCCACACTGTGTTAGCTGGGCTGCAGTCTGGTATCTCTTGAGACCTGTGCAGCTAGCAATGCCGACGCAGCAAACGTTCAGTTCTCAGCAATCTTACTGCTGTAATGTTGACGGGAATGCTGTAGTGTTTTCTTCCTCTTGTGTACCTTTCATCTCACTTCTGAATATTGTCTATAGTTTCAGAATTCCTCAAAGGGCTCCCTCACCCTCTACTACTAGAGATTAAACAGATAAAAGAGGTACAGGAGAGAAAAGCAATACAAGTCATGTGCTGTGTATTGTAGACTGGAAGTAACATCCCTATTCTCCACTCAATTTACCAAATGCCTTTTAATTCCCTGCCAAATCCAGTTTGACAAGAAGATCAAATATTAAACTGTTTTCTGAACTGGCCACTTTCCTAGCAGTCACAAAGTGAACCACACTGGAGTCTATGAAGAATGGGATGGGAGAAGGAAAACCAAGAGCACCGATCTGCAGTAACTCTCCAAGGAGAGAAATTTTTTATTTCAGTTCCAATGGTATGTTTCTTTTAAAGGAAAGCCATGGAAATTAGTCTTACTTTAATCCTGAGGGATGAGTGATAATTCCAGCTCTTGAACACAGACTGTTACTCTGAACACAGGATATACAAAAGACGTAAAAACTTTCTCCATAACCATGAAAATCATCTGTCTTTAAAGCAATAAAAAACTCCTTTCTCAAATCCTATGCATGCAGGAATGGTTATATTTCCATATTAGCAAATAACATAGTGTGAAAACAAGAGGAAGGTGAATAGCCAGGGAACTTCGCAGTCTCTTGAGACTCTTTTAAGTGCCCCCCTATTCTCTTCAGTGACCAGAAGTTCATATGGGTAGTTTGTGCATATTTATTATTACAGGATTGTTCTGAGGAGTGATTTCCTTCCTCTCTTTATTAGTGGGTCTTAGTGGGATGACATTTACAGCAGAGATATGGAATCATCCTGCTCTTTCTTGAGGCTCTTATGTATTGCTCTCAGTGGTTCAAGAAGGCTCCTCAAATGAGTATAACTGCTGATGAAGGACTCTCCTTTCAGATCAGAAACTGCCCTCAGAAACTGGTCATTTGACCCAGAGAGAACAGCAAGGAAGGCATCCCTTTATCTTCTAGCTGGCAGATAATGCAAATCAATATACCTTAATATATCTTAATGCTGCTCTAAAATAAAGATGCAACCAGTCATATAGTAGGAGGCTCAAAAACAGAGGATGTGTACAAGGAACAGCACTTCAGAAGTGTGCTTCTGAAGCTTCAATGAGCACTACCTATGTGGAGCTGAGTATCAGAGCACTTTTTAAACAACTATTTCTTAGATTCTCTTATTCCTATCATGAGGATTTTTAAATTTTTTTTTTTCTGCTGACATTTTCCTGCATGGTTTGGATCCATGTGCATAAATTAACTGGCTTTCTGTATGGCATGAGCCATAATCACAGGTCATTTAGGAAGCATGAAAAAAAGAAGTACCATCGTAAGAGTCATTGTGGATCAGCTGAAAATATGGGGCTTAGGAAACTTTCATCAACATAAGAAAAGATGACACCCATATATATTTTTTGTGGAAAGATGCACCATAATATAAACCATTCAACTGAGCAGACAGAGGTCTGTGAGCACTCAGATTATAGTCATACGCCTTTATAGATGGCTATTACAAAAAAAGAACACAGAGGAGTAATGAAAAAATGCAAAAATAATCTATATAAAAGAATTTTTTTCCTTATTTCAAGTAGAATGTTCCCTGCTTCTTGGGCTTTACTGGTTTTAGCTTTTCTAAACCCAAAATAAATAATAACACAACTCTAAAATTGCAAAATTCTGGCTTTTTTATGTCTTTTATCTGTTGATGCAGTTTATGCATCATTTATAACTTGTTGCTACAAGCTCACCAAATCAATAGTTTTCAATAATAAATAAGTAAACAAGTAAGTACTACTGTATGGCTTAGTTCATATGGGCAGGTAAGACAGCAATGCCGCTGTATTCTTCCTTAACAGTGCTCTTCTGGGATGGGTGAAAAATAAAGTGAATAATATTTTTATATTAATAATAATATTGTAATTTGTAGTATCAAAATAATGACACAATTACTGCCAAAACATCATTTTTTCAAAGATTCAAGCAGGATTCATTTCACCTTACTTTAGCCACACAGAAGCCAAACACTTCACCTACCCCATCTATTTGGATAATCAGTGGATAATCAGATAGACACCTCCTCATATTTTATCCCCGAGGCAAATCTCAGATTACTGATTAATTAAAAAGATGTTTTAACTGTGCAAGCCATAGTTCCCACTCACACAATTCATCCTGATTATGGCAACCATCCCCCTCAGGATGGGATAAGTTGAACTCTGGAAATCCTTTTCTTTCTTGATGAACTAGGCTGAGCCTAAATGACGCAACTGAATAAAAACTCTTTTAGCTACTTTATAGGTGACTAAAATTAGGGAAGATTAATCCCACTCTTAGAGTCTGCAAATTCAATCGAGTTTAGTTCTAGATGGATTTAGTACTGAGTTCTAGCTAGTACTGAATATTAGCTCATGGGTCTTTAATTGTCACAAAGATAATTTCCACTAATTACACACTGGCAGGTCAGAGGAAATAAAAAAGAGAACAGTATTTTACTACAGGATTCTTTACTGTTTGGGAATCTTTAGATGTTAAGTATCTTTTTATCTACCAGTAATATATTTGTTTTCAACATCAATAAATGTGTGTTGCTTGATATACAGGTCAGTTACCATCCATTTAAGAATTTAATAACACCCATTTTCCATTCCTACAGTAAGGATGTAGCACGCTGCTATTTCAACACATTTTTTCCTAAAAAATACTCTACCATATTGAAATTATTTTTTTATTCATCTCATAGAAATAGATATACTCCCATAGAATAATTCTCATAGAAAAGCAATACTGCAGTGAAAAGTCAGTAGTTTGGTGACTTTAAGGTACTTTTACGAGCAAACTATTATTTCCACTGCAGTCCCATTTGAAAGAACTTTCTGAACTAAATCTTTATTTCAAAAAATCCACCTAAAATATTCTAAATACCTGGATCTCCATACACATTAAGATTCCAGATTTTTTTTTTTTACTTGGTCTGGCTGCAAGACCAGCTAATTTCCTGAATTTAGGATAAAATCCAGGTATGCAGCAATTCTCTGTTCCAGAAAATAAATTTCACTTCTCTAAGAAGGTCTGTGATCAAAACATGCAGGAGAGCAAGACGTGAAAGTAGGACTCCACTAATTATTAAATAAGAACACTTCAATATTTTAAGAATGCTTGTATATGAAGTTGAGCCAGCTCCACAGAAAGATTTCTAAACAGCATGAATGGAGGTGGATCAAAACCTTTTTGTACACCAGTGTTCTCTGGTCTTTCTAACTTTGCCAGAATCTGAAGAGAACTATGAGTTTTACCAACACCTGGGCCAGCAGAGACTTCTCCCTTCAGTGGAAGATGGAGAAAACAGCTCAGCTTCAGAGCATTATTCTTTTCTGATAACCACTTCCATATCACTTTAGGAAGTTTATTTATTATTTAAAAACTAAAGTCCTAAAAATATTCTGAGAGTTACTTTTTGAATTATCAGTTGAAAATAACACACAACATAATATATTGTTAATGTGTAAGTGTAGCCAAGGCTGTGGCATCCATCTGTGTCCCAAAGTGGCTTCCAATACAGCATGCGACAGAATAAATAGCCTAGTTCCCCTAATGCTCCACAGATAATAGTTTTCAGACCAGAAGAGAAATTACCCAGCAACAGTTTCTAAGTTCCACTGAGAAAAACAATGCTATGTGGGATCATCTATTTCTGTTTTATCACACAATCATTTGCTGATGTTTGATCTCAAAGGCCAGAAGGGAGACTGAGCTTAAAATCTCACACTGGTCATAGTGATACAAAATCATTGTTTATTGATGTTACTGGCCCTTGATCTTTTTGTTGTGCTGTACTATGTCTGATCCTTAACTGTGAAACACAGAGGAAATTCATTCATGTTGTGCATTTATGGAAGTCAATGATTACTTCTTCCCAGGAAGGAAAAACCTGAGCTAGTCAGAGAGATCCTGGATCAAATGCTGACAAAAAAAAAAAAAAACATACTGCATTTTCACATAATGTGTTAAGTACACTTATCTGAAGGAAATCAATTATTTGGCTTAATAGTGAGAACAGTTTTGTTCTATTATTTAGAAAGCAGGAAAGAAATCTACTTTGGAGAAGACAGTGTGAAAAGTTTTCAAAGCTGCTTGCATTTCAGCTTACATTTTCATGCTGAATGCATTAAAAATTATTAAACAAACATATCTAATTCCTTCAGGTAGAAAGCAAGTGCAGCCAGAATTTTTATACTCTGTTCAGTGTTATAGATTAGTACACAAAATGAGACTATCAATTCCTTGGAAGCCTCCAAGAAAAGGCAGGGCTGTTACAGTACTTTGCACTGAGATCAATCTAGCACACACTGTGAGAAACAGGATACAAAAGATTTTGACGTGGGGACCTCTAATTTTTGCATGCCACCACCACAGTTAAATTAAAAGCTGAAACATTTGGAATTGAAGTGTTCCTACATATTTATGGAAGTACACTTTTTGAGCACCTTCGGGAATTTAGAAACTGCAGCACCTGTAGAGTTCAGTACCAGCTAAATGGAATGTTTTCAGTTCTGAAGGTAGACAGTGAAGTTTTCTCCAGCTTCTGTTATTTGCTATCAAAGATAAGTTTGTGAATGAGTCATCTAGGAATATTACTGTTCAAAAGAATTTGACTTCTTCCTGGCATCACATAAAAGACAGTTATCAGCTGGACACACTAAGCCTATTCACTCACTTGTATCAAGACTGTCTGCCAGTTTACAGTTTGATAGAGAATATTATGCTTCATCAGTCTGTCACACATCAAACTGCAAGCTGTGTGTCAGATCTTAATGTGGGGAGCCCACTGAGGTTGGTGCTTAACTACCATGTTTGGTGTTTAATTGCTTCTTTAGACTTAGTTTCTTGATCTAATGTTTTAAAGATGATTTGCAGACTTAGAAGCTTTGCTTTCACTGAGTGTCAAGTACTAAAATCTGAACAAAAATTCTAGTTTTTTACTGTGAGATAATAAATAATACAGTGTACAAATCACTTGTCAGTCATAGTTACAGCAATAGTGAGCAATTAAATAGCAGCTTGAAATGGTTTATTTAATTGAGTGAACAGGTTAGACTGCTTATGCTATTAAAAGCTATCCAATCAAAGACCAGATCTACTAAATTCTTGGATAGGTGCTAATATTTTGTAAAAAAAAGGTTACAGCTTCTACATCATGCAAAAATGGCTCCATTTTCAAGTAAAGGTCTACTCTTGAGCCATATGTTTTAGTAACAGAAATACTGGCACACTCCATATAGAACTAATGGATATTATCATCATACATGCTCGTATGATATTGTACAGAATCTGTTTCATAGTATTGCAATACAGTGAAGCCACAGTGGGAAGCTGTCTTCTGACATGATAGATTGAAATGTATGGTATGTTATTAAGGACTGAGAACTGAAGATATGGAAACAGAAGTAAAATAATTAGTATTTCCCACTATAATGTAGGGTAGTTAGGATCATCACTGAGTAGTACTGAGAATTGTGAAGACTCAAGTTCCAGTAACCCTGAAATTATGAGATGCTGACTATCTGTGAAGATTTGGGGAAGTCCTGTAATTCCCTTGGTTAGAAGACATCTCTTAGACCAGCAAGTACGAGCATTAACCCAGAACTGCAGTGTCCACCACTAAACTATGTCCCCAAGTGCCACACAGACATGTCTTTCAAAAACCTCAAGGGATGGTAACATACCACTTCCCTGGGCAGCCTGTTCCAGTGCTGGACAACCTTTTCAGTGAATACATTTTTCATAATACTCAACCTATATCTCTTTTTGCACAACATGAAGCCATTTCCTCTCATCCCATTCTATTATTTTGCAATGTTAGGATAATACACCTTCTTATCTAGAAGGAGGAGATGAGGATTGTTTATTATTTGATCAGCATGTTTTATATATCATGAGACATAAATATTCTATCTACACTTATGACTAAATTAAGACAAGAAATTTGTCTGAAATATCATTAATATTACATCTTTGTTTACATATTCCTAAAATATATAAAGGTATATGACTTGTCATTTGTAACTATCATGTTCGCTATTACTGATTGCTTGCTCTATTTCTTCTGTAACAATGAGGTAAGAAAGGTGGGGGCCATTGCACTACTGACAAACCAGAAAGACTGAACAGATAAAGATATTTTTTACACACATCTAAGAAATACTGAAAAATAAAATCAGAGACAATTCTGATCTCTAACAAACCAAACATTTTTTGGGAAAGTAATATAGCAAAATGCAGACTATTCATCAGTCTCTCTGGACGGACTGATAATAATTTCCTACACAAAACAGAAAGCAAGAAGACATAGACCTTACAAAAGAAGACAGACAGAAGCACACACTGAGAAAAGTGAAGGCACAAAATGTGAAACAACTAGCAAGAAACATGCAAGGTAAACAAAGAAAAAGATCAATAAGAACACTAACTGCAAGGGGAAGACAAAAGAAAGCTAGTTCCCTATTCAAAAGGGGGAAAAGCTATCAGGTCACGGCACCAAGAAAACTTTAACGCTTAGTGCATTTACTGCTTCAGTGTTCACTAACAGAGTTAGATATAATCAGGCAGATAATGTAAATAACACAAACAACAATTCATTTAAGATAGAAGAAAGAAAGCAGGTTAGAGAATACACCTATTAGTTAGTTGGCTTTAAATCATTCAGAAACTATGAAATTCAGGGAGTACAGAGAATTTGCTGAAGCAATTTCAGAGGCACTTCAAAACCTCATGGATGATGAATGGGATTCTGGAAGACTGTGAAAAAACCAAACAAGTCACCTATCTATCCTTGAAAAAGGGAAAGTAGAAAAAGCTGGAAAACTCTACGTATCAGTCAGACTATTCCTCATTTCTAGAAAAACGCTGGAATATACCAGCAAACAAAAACCTTCAAGCATCAGCAGAAGGGATGATGAGTAAGCGTGAAACAACTTTTTAAAGCCAATTTCTAAGGGGCAGGCAAAGGGGGAGTAAAACAAGATTCTACATGTTTAATAGGAAAAAGCAAGCTTTAGTGAAGCGTCTGATACATAATGTTCTCTAAGTTCTCATAAACTGACTTAAAATGGTCTAAATTAAGTTATTCTTAATTAGCAAAATCGTTGGACAGCTATATTCAGAGAGATGAAAATCGTTCCCTGTTAAACAATATACTAAGAGAGATGAAAATGGTTCCCTGATAAACATGAATATACTCATTTGTGATTCCTGGGAATCTACTCTTGGCATAATCAGTATTTTCCTTAATGAGCAATATTGGCATCGCTTTAATAAATGTGAAGTTATGAAATGCAAAGGTATTGCCAAGCTGAAGCTAACAGTAAGCATTTTTGCTGACAGAACTAAAATTCAAAATTACCAGAATATATTGGATACATGTTCTGCAAAAACAGAATTAGTTTCCCCAAAGAAAAGTGGAAGGTACTTTACTCAGGCAGAAGTAGTCAATGGCAAAAATCCAGGTTCTAGAATAACTGCCTGCAAGAAATAAAACATCTGGGGGCTTTTGTGCATATGAAGCTGAACAGGAGTCTTCTATGCCATGTAGGAAAGGAAGAGACTGGACAACTAGTGCATTTAAAAAAACAGAGAACATAGCCTGTAAAATATGTAAATATTTCTGCTGTAGCTGGCTTTAAGACACATTTCCTTGCAACATTAAATTTGATTTTGGAAGTAGAATCCCCAAAGTATCTGGATTGTCTAGAAGAAATAAAGGGCACAAAACCAAAAAAACTCATCTGAGATGATGATTTAAATATGACTTGTAATGAAACATACAAGTAATATAAGTTAAATCCAGCCTAAAACAGGAAAGGCATGATAGAAGGTAACTGCAGAGAAGAGCAGAAAAAATATTCTTCACGTCTATTGTGGGTAGTGCAACTAGTAATAAGCTTTAACTTTGGAAAGGAAGATTAACTTAGGCATAAAGAAAAGCTTACTACAAGTGATAGCTATAGTCTAGAACAGATTGCCTTATGAGAGTGCAGAGTAAACATCAGTGAGATTTTAAAACACAAGTTAGACAAAATCTGTTTAGTATTTTGTCCTTTGTTGTTTGCAACCTAAAACATTTTGAGAGATTCTGTCTTGACATTTCCCTGACTTTACAGTTTTCTGAATTCTTGAGCTGGTTACAATACTTGGTACCATCGTGACAAATCAGGAGAGAAGTCTGGTGTTCCACAACTGTTCATCATGTTAGGATGGGAAAGGAGATGCTATGAGGAAATGCTGACTGTTGGCCACAAAGGCAAGAGATGAGAAGTTGAGGCTGACAGGTGACCTAGCCAATAGCCCAGCAAATACAGAATCAAGGGTCTGCCTGTGCTCAACTGTCTGATAGCCAGGATGCCTGATAAATGAACATTTCAGCATGGATAATCGTAGGACAGGGAGGAGTTTGGAAGACAGATCAATACTAAAGAGGGAGAAAAAAACCCACAAGATCTTGGGTCAAGGACCCAAGACAATGTGGTAGGCCTGCAGAAAATGAGACTAGAAACAGGTTAACTCCAGAAGGACAGTTACTGATTTTTATGTTGAGAAGGTTTTTTTGATCAGTGTATGCCAGTGGAATGTGTGAACTGCCACTGCATTAGACTATTCCAGTGACACTGCACCACCTACCAAAATACTGAAAAGCAGTTTTATGTAATGGAATGAGATCTCAACAAGTTGCAAGGGACTGTGTTAAAATTTTAAAGGCAAAAAAATAAAGGATTAAATACTTGTCCAGGTGACAATGAAGTGATTAATATTTTTAAGTACAAGTGTACCAGTTAAGTGAGTGTGAGTAACATTTGCGTAAAAAAATGAGAAAAATCTTTTACCTGTTAATGTTTGATCCTCTTTCTTACTCATGTCATTTTCATGTGAAGATAATTACGGAGGTGACTGGGCCATGTTTCACCCAGATGTTTTGCTCCCTTTCCTTAGTGGTTCTGTATTGCTCGTCCCTGAATATAACCTGTCCCAGAATTTCAGCTGGAAAAACTAAATCTGGAGATGATTGTTGCCAATGGTTGCAACAATGGGGGAGTTCAGCAGCTGTGAGCAATGCAATGGGGCACAGACATGGATGCTGGCAGCACAAGGATCAGGACAAGCTGAGCCCTGCTGAGGGTCCTGGGGTGAGCAATCAGCACAGGCAGGGCATGTATTTGGAGGAATGGGGAAACACTGTGATGTGTTAAGCAGGTTCACAAGAAATAAAGTCTCAGGACAGAACATGCTGTAGGACCCGACATGGATAAGGTTTGGGAGACTGTAGGCAGAGCTGGAGTCTCAGACAAGATGCAATTTGTTTTTAGGGTGGTCTGAGAGAGGGAGTTATAAAGAGTTGTGGGGCTTTGACAACCTAGGCTTTAGAGCTAGCAGGAGAGGGAGACTTAATGAACCTCTGCAATGAGAAGTTTTCAAGACTCTAGTGCAGCTGTGGCAAAAATTCAATTCTGGGCGGAAGAATTATGCTTTGGCACATGAAAAGTTTTGAGTCAGAACAATAATGTGTTGTGGTGTGGTTTTGGTTTTATCAATTTTATGTATGTATTTGTTCCTTGTTTTATATTGTTTTTTATAAGTTGTAATGGTTTGTCCCATGTCACCCATGTTTAACCCTTCTTGGTTTTACCCCAACCCTCGTTATGTGTCAATCATAAGTTATACAGCCCCTGGGTCTTGTCTATCACTTTGAAGCCTCTCCCAAAAGTCTAGAATGTTCCAGTGAGGGCATCGAGTGACTGGACAAGACTCTGGCTGTCTCCCCGCCTAAGTTATTGATTTGTTGTAATATGTGTCATTTACCTGCAGAGCCATACCCACATGATCACTGATTTGTCCTCAGTTAAACCCATCCCTGGATTCCTCCCCTGGATAAAAGATGTTACATTCAGGTGCTCTGCCTCTCTTTCTCCTCAGGGCTCCTACTGGCATGGGGTCTCTGCCGAGGCAGACAGCCTGAGCAGATGAATAAAGCCAGTGGTTGTGCCCTGAGCAGACTCTCTCCTTCTTTCCTGCCGTCGTCGCTTCTCTCCTGTGGGCAAACCAGAGCCCACGGGATGGGCAAGGTTCATTCAGCTACCGAGCCGTGCCCCTTCTTGCCGTGATGCCAGGGCTGGCCGAGGCAAAGAGACAATGACACTGCAACAATAATGAGTTTTAAAAACTACTTCCTACTTCTAAACATCTGTAAGCTGATCTTGAGTGATCACACACACAGCTCGTCCTCAAGTTGGGATAAAACTGCTGTGCATGCTTTTACTTCCTTTCCACTTTTTTTTTTAACTTTCTTTTTCTTTTTAACTTTTTATGTTCTTTAATAGGGAATATGATAACTTTACCCCACACAGAATTCTGAATGTCACTACCAGAAGGATGCCTCAATTCAAAAGCTTCTATCCTGAACTGTTAACGTACAAGGAATATTTCTGTCCCCTTACATCATCAGTGTAAACATCAAGATACAAGCTGTGTAGCCTCTCTTTATAGAGAGAAATATAGTGAAACATACTCCTGTATGAATCCTCCCACTCTAAAATGTACAACTAACATGAAATAGATCAGTCATGACCTGCAGATGTACATTTCTTTCCCCAACTGTAAAAATTATTACCCGAGCTGTAGAAAACTATGCTGAAAACACCTATAATTAGATGAGCTGAATCACAGCCCTTTGCATTATAAAACCTCTTTTTAAAATGTTATTCAAAACCATACATGCACATTGGTAGTCAAGCTATGTACCTAAAAAGTGATCGAATTCATGGCAGAATTAAATAGGTCGATTTTTGTGGTTGTCATAAAAATTAAATATCACTAACATTCTTGCAGTCTGAGTACATGGTCAAAGATCACATTTTTCTCTTAAGTCAAATGTATTATTATCTTCCAATTTTGATGTGAACATAGAACTGGTTATTATCTATAATTGCATGCCTGTGAGTGTCTCTTAGGTCTTGATTAAATATGGAAGGCAATCTTGCACAAACAAGTTGCCACCTTCAGACTTGGACACCTAAAGCTTGTATTATAGAGAGTGATTTGTAAAACTGTCCCTTTACTCTTCGTCACATTAGTACAATTCATTTTCACTCACACAGCCAGTAAATGAATTCCTGCAAGACCTTAGGAGTACAGCACAGCTTCTACGTATCACCCAGAAAACCCAATGATGGTAAGTACACTGTGCTTCAGAAGCTGCTCTGTTTTGCATTTCAACAGCAGCAGCCAGTGCTCCACCATGCATTTGTTACTACAGTACTGGATTGAAATTTCCCTCCTTATTAAAAACACAGTGCTGCTGGTTTCATCACTGTCATTTGGAACTACTGCTCTGCTGTGCTTTGTGGAATCAGTTGTGTATGCAAATAGTTCACGGAAGGGTGGCAACTCCTTTGTGAGGTAAAGAGTTCTACGTCTGTCCTTTGCTCGTCAGAAAACACCAAAGCAATTATCAGAATTGTTCATGAAAGCCTGCTGCAATGTTTCGTTAAATCACTTTACCAGACATGTTCTATTTATTTCTTACAGTGTATTTAAAAAAAACCCCACAAGACTACATAGTCTCTCATCTGCAATTATTGTTCTGTATCAGCCATTTTAAACCAAACATCTTCAATTCACAAAATCGCTTTTCTAGAACTTTTCTACAACAGGCAGGTCATTAAGCATAGGTGATATTTTCAAACAGAATTTTCAATATCATATTTGGGGGAGGGTGTTTCATATTAAAAGATCCTTTAAATATGTATTCTCTTTTCCTCATTTCTCTGTCTCATGCAGTCATCTTCTTGATGCCAAAACATAACAACTATACTAACAATATATATATAACCCAATAAATTATTAAGAACATCACTACTTTTTAAATGCTTCAAATACCTCAATTTGCTTCAGAAGTAATGTTCAAAGCATGACAAAATTAAAACAACTAAAACAAATAAAACCAACTCAATTACGGAAAAAACAGAGTATGTATTCACCTCAAACTTTTTCATATTAATGTAATTTGATTAGCAGACAAAACATGCTTGAATATAAAGCCATATACTGCTAGAAGCATTTACTGTCACCAAGGATGCCCGTAACTAAGTACTCACACTACTTCAGTCACTTCAAAGTGCTTCTTAGGTCTTCTAAGATGGGGAGTGGGAAGATGACTCAGATGATTGCATAGGGACATTGTTTAGCGATAGACCTGGCAACGTTAGATTAATGGTTGGACTAGATGATCTTAGAGATCTCCTCCAACCCTAACAATTCCAAGATTCTATGATCAAGGTCAAATTATCATGATCTGGAAAAAAAAAACCCTAAAACTCAAAATCTGCACAATTCCTAAAGAATTGTTCCTAAGAAGAATGATTTGAGTAAAGTTTTTACACACCAGATACTCAGATCAAAAATACAGGTGAAGAGTATATATATAAATTGTTGGAATTCTGCTGACTAAATAGACTTTGGAGTAGAGAACAAAACTGCTTTTATGTTCTATAGCTATCGGTGTACACTGATTATGCAGCACATCACAAAGAGGAATACTGTCAGAAGACCAAATTTACTTCCAGCAAAATATTTCAAAATAATTTTTGAAGTGCAAAGAGTGCAAAATTGTATGCATTAAACTATTTTTTATGATCACCAAAAGAAAAAAAACCCCACATTTTATACATGTATGTATGTAGGTATATGTATAATAGTATTTAATCCGCTGGCATGTCCTTGAGCAACTAGTTCACAACTGGACGTATGGTTCCTTTACCTCTAAATTCTTTTATCACAGCTGCTTTATCAGTGTCATGCTTATTAATTTTCTTGTGTGGATGGCTGCAGAACTCAGAGCAGCCTGATAGAGAACAACTACGAGAAAATATACATTCACTTCCTTCTCTGCTGCCTAGAGCAAATTAAAGGAATTTATTGGATGAAAAATAATTTAGAATATGGTCATATATATATATATATGACTATTTTAAAGAAATATTTTACTATATGTATCTTTTGAATGGTGAGAAACTTCTGTGGTTTTTGAGCGTTGTTAGCAAGAGGTAATTTTTTTTACATACTTGGAAAGACAACAGATGACTAATTTAATAGAAAAGGAAAATATAATAGATGAAAAATTCTACTTCATTAATTGCAATATTGTTATTTTACCCCCTTTCACTCCTCTCAAAAAAACCCAGCTTTTAAGTAGAAGTTTTACAACGTCTGAACAAATTGCTATACACACATTCAGTGGAAATAGAGCTTGTAACACACTGAACTAACAAACCACCACTATGATGGGCATATGAAGTCTTATGATGTCTTGTATATATGCTGGTTATATCATATCTTTCATTTATATGTTATAACTACTGTCCTTGTGTGAAATTTGCTATATAGTTTTCTTAATGAGACAGTTCTTTTCCTCAGAATAACTCCCCTTTATCTCCAGTTAACAGATGGATCTAACATTCCTTGGGCATTGAGAGGGCAGGTGGGTCTAGAAAGTGTTGATCTGTTTGGCTTTCTAGATAATTCTGGGTTTAAATCTTTCTGTATCTCTCTCTTCTGTCTCAACCCATCATTCTCTCATTTAATTAAAAGCGGGTTTTGTTTGTTTTTCTTTTTTTCTTGGTACTTAGAATCATGAACCGGTGCTTAATTCACAAAAACATTGCTTCATATAGCAGAGATGGACAAGCAACACGTGTCTTACTGCCCTGCCTCTGAAGTGGACAGCCTGATGATTGCAGGCTCAGGCTAGAAATACTGAGAAGATCAAGTATAAAGTTCAGTCGGTTAATTTGGCATCTTTTTGGCATCCCTATTACTCTACATTATTTAAATTCCATATTGTTACAGTGTATAAACACTTTAGATATCTATTCAGCATATATTCTGGTATCTTTATCAGATCTGTAAGAACGGAATGATCTGTATGAACTAAATATTTTTAAGTGTCCAACAACTACAGGCACATGACAGAAAATGTGTGATCATTCTGAGCGCATTTCACAACAACGTAAAAAATCAGTCACTTTTTTATCTCATCTTTTCATCAAACTTTACCAGTCATGGCACAATTAATCTAAGGAAAGACAGACATCTTCACTATAAGTGTTTATTTCAGATACAAATTCAAGATTTTGGTTTTACTGAGGCATCCAATACTGTTCCAGTAGAGTAAATCTGGACTATGGCTCATTTTTTCCATAGACTGTAAAAGGAGTGGGAACTACTTATAAACATAAAAGATACAATGAAGAAACTCTAGATTAAGTTCCTGAACGTGATTTTTTTTTCTATTGCCTACTGTAAGGCAAATTTTCTTGTCAACACTAGGACACCTGCACTTTAGTGCCTCCAGATGTAGGAAGCCTTGTAAAATACTTAGTGATGAAATGTGCTACTGTACATAAAGCCTGAAACTTTGCCTGAAGTTTCTTTAACTACAACATATCCCATTTTCCAGGGCTCGTTATGTGCAGAATAAAACTATTTTAGACGAATTACAAGTTGAATATAATAAAACCCAACACGCTGATACATTTAAATCTGGATAAAATATGTAGAAGCTCAAAAAGCAGTTTATGACAGTAAAATAAATTAATTCATTCCAAATGTTACAGTACAGTAGGTTATATGTTTCTGCCAGATGTTTCTCTTTACACAAACTTTATTATGCCGCAAAGGGCAATTTGTTTTAATGAGAATATTTTTTGAGGATAATATTTATTCTGGAAAGCAGTACTTCTCTAGCTTCACATTCTACTGAGAACAATTTCATTTGATTTATTGGTGTTACCATTCATATGTTGACTCAGTCAAAACACCAATTAGCTGCACACATGCTGCAAGAGTGAGAATGCAAGAAAATGCTGATTAGGGTCCCAATCCTGAAAACTCTTGATTAATACCACTAACTTAGTGGAGTTCTTTGAATGAACTGATTGCATGATTAGGAACTTTAAAGAAGCAAAATTACTAAATAATTTGGAATAAATTACAAGTATAGGATCAGTTTCTCTGCTTCTCTGCATATGAATATACTTCTCAAGTCCACTGGGTAGCTATTTTTTAAAGCTATTTTTCTTCAATATGTATTCAGTATGTATTTGTCTCTTATATCTGCTACATATTACTTGGGTAGTGCTTCAGATTAAGAATCTGAATTCTGGTATTGACAAAATTCAAATACACATATACAAGTGCTCTCATATTTTCACCTATATCTCACTCTTTCAAACTGCTACCAAAAATACAACCTAAATTATGTGCTGAAAAGTTGGAATCTAAAAAATGGGACTTTACTTAAGAAAATGAAATTGTTTCAATTTGAGTTTAGCTTGCAGGAGTTTCTACATCTTCTAGCTACTTTGGCCAACACAGATTTTCTCAAGAAAATATGTCATTATTTGATCTAGAAAGACTCAAATGTTTAAGCAAGTAAAAGGAAGCCTAGTTTATCTTTCAGTGCACAAAGGGGTCCCTTGAATTTCTGTTTTATGAAGTGTCTATCTGAAACTGGGATCACAGCAAATTTATTCAGCACACGGATCATGCATAACTCAGAATTGCTAATTTCTTGAATTAGCAAGGCAAATAAAATGGTTTTTTTCCCTGCAGAGCAACCTCTACAGGTAAAGTTCAGTTATAAAATTACATATTGAAAATACATTACCTTTCAGTGTGTGCTATAACTCATCGTATCAATTTTAACAACTTAATTTCTAAAGATTTGCCTTCTGATGTTGATTGAAAAATTATAGTATCCTCTGGCCCCACATCTGAATCATAAAAAAATCTGGTAGAGAACAGATTTTAACCAACTGCATATAAGAAGGAATTCAAGTGATACAGAATAGATTTCTTCAATTTTCACTTTAAATTACAGTAACAAGCAACAAATAAAACAAATCTGCTGACTTAATGATGGTTTTTGTACACAGTAGCTCTGACTAATACGTAGTAAGTAGCTGTAATAAGTTAATGAAGTTTAACAGTTTTATAGTGAACTCAATAACATTATTATAAATGAGATTTTTTGGTTTTACACAGAAACTCAGGACAGCTATTCATCTGAAACTCTTATTAGTTTCTCTGGGTTATTTTAGAAAAAAAATCAGTTATGTAGCTCAGAAACAATCACCTTACTACATTTTAAAAAATGGAGATCTATTTAGCATAAGTGACATTTTTTAATTTGTTAACACAATACGATTAAGTTTATTAAAAATGCTTGTTTTCAGGGACCACTGGGGTTTATGTATTTTTTAATTTAGAGGGGAAAAAAAAATCATAGAATCAAAGGGGCCTTGGAAAGGGGCCTTAGGATCTTTGAGTCCAACCATTCACCTAGCACTGCCATGTCCCTGAGTGCCACATCTACATGTCTTTTAAACACCTACAGGGATGGTGATTCTACCCTCCTCCCTGGGCAGTCTGTTCCACTGTTTAACAACCCTTTCTGTGCAGAATTTTTTCCTGATATCCAACTTAAACTTCCCCTCATGCAATCTTTTCTCTCCTATCATTTCTTACTTGGCAGAACAGGCCAACCCCCACCTGGCTACAGCCTCCTTTCAGACAGTGTAGAGGATGGTAAAGTCTGCCATCTGTCTCCTTTTCTTCAGGCTGAACAACTCAACCTCCTTCAGCTGTTCCTCACAGGACTTGTGCTCCAGACACTTCACCACTTCCATTGCTTTTCTCTGGACTTGCTCCGGCACCTCCATGTGTTTCCTATAGTGAAGGTCCCAGTACTGAACACAGAATTGGAGGTGTGCCCTCACCAGTGCTGACTACAAGGGGACAATCACCACCCTCCTCCTGCGGGCCACACTACTGATGATACAGGCCAGGATGCCATTTGCCTTCTTGGCCACCTGGGCACACTGCTGGATCATGTTCTGCCACTGTCAAACAGCACCCGCAGGTCCTTTTCTGCTGGACAGTTTTTCAGGCACTCTGATCCAGCCTGTGGTGCTGCCTGGGGTTGTGACCAGCGTCCAGGATCCGGCACTTCCCATTGTTGCACCTCAAGCCATTGGCCTCAGCCCACTGATCTATCCTATCCCCAGTAGATCAACACTGTTGTCAAACCTGGTGTCATCTACAAACTGACTGAGGGTCCACTTGATCCCCTCATCCACATCACTGATAAAGATCTGAAACAGGGTTGGCCCCAATACTGAGCTGTTGGGAATCCCACTGACGACTGCCCATCAGCTCTGCCTAACTCCACTCACCAACCAGCAACCCACAAAGATTTTTATTCAGTGAAAACTGCATCCATCCAAGGCAAGAGCAGTCATATTTAAAAGCAGTATGGACATCAATTGATATATTCCTTCTCAAGTTACTTCTCTGTGTATTTTTAATAACTAATTATCTCATTGCAAAAGTTAAAAAATTATTTTAAATACATCATCAATTGCTATTTATTTTAATTTTTAATGCCTAATGTCTATTTTGATTTTTAAATTACTGTGAATACACATTGCTTAAGGTAATGACCCTAAGCTCAGGAATAGAATTCAGAAGGAACTATACATGCAGCAAACTGATAGTAATCAAGAAAGGCAATAAGAACCCAAGTGCCAGAAGGATTTTCACACATTTGATACATATGTATAACAGTGTACCTAGCAAATATATCATGTTGTACTTTGAAGTGAGGTTAAGCTGGTAATATTGATGGCTTTATCAACAAGTGCACTGCTGTTGGTTTTCAAGAGCACTTCTCACAGAATGGAAAGAAGAGAATACCTGGAATGTGTTAAAGATGAAACAACTACAGACTTGGCAATAGGTATGATTTCTACTTTTGTCTTTGCAATTCAAAGATGAAAGAGAAGGAAAATCCCTATGAGTCATGCTGTAGGACTGACCAATAAGCAATCTGCTAGTCACTGTATCTAGGGATTTCCCCCCTACATCATACACTTGGCTTGCCTTAACGAGAAAGTATATTCTTGTAAAACTTGGCATTTCTGGTAAATTCAGACACATACTTTTCCTGGATATTTATCATTCCTAGAAATACTCTTCAATATTGGTGAAATCTGCAAGAGGTGTCCTTCAGCATTATTTGCTAGAAAACCGGTGTCCATTTCAATAAATGTTTTTCAATATTAATGAAAATATTATAGAAATAAAATGAGATTCAAGCTTTTTAAAGCACCAAACCATCTGACATAACCGTACAGATGTTAATGTTGAAAAGAGGCACAATTCCAATAAAACTGTTCTCATTCTTGGCTGTGCTTGAGATTTTATTGTTAAGGGGTTTTTTATGGTTTTCTTTCTCCTTTTCTTTCCAAATTAATCTCTCTCAGACCCACTGAATTGTTCACAACCTAGCATACTCAAATTTTAATACTATTAAATATGTAAAATAAAAGTTGATTTAAAATAAACCCATCTGTCTTACCCTGTGCTCTTCCTTAATAGATGAATAGGTTATTTATTACTCATTATTCTGTCCCATTCCAACTGTGGAGCCTGAGAAATAACTGAAGAGGAAAAAACCCACTAATACATGTATTTATACATGCAGAAAAATACAAATACTGCAAATATACAGTGCTCATCTATATGCAGATATATTATAAGTATATATACATAAATGGATGCAAACCTAGGTTGTATCAAGAAAGAACTGCTTTGAGTGGATGAGGGAGAGTGATGCCTTCTGGTTACTTTGTACATTGTAGATTGTTAGGGCTCAGCAGACAATTAAATAATTAAAATATCATTTTACTTAGTGCACAGGGTTTTTTTTTGCTAAACTAACTGTTCGTACACTTCATTTTATGATTTCTCAGGGAGGGTGCTCTTCTCATCATTAAAGATTTAATTTAGACTGACAGAATTCATAATGATAATTTCCCTCCTGTCCCCTTCAGTTTTTGAAGATCAGTTCCACCTTAACTTTCTCTCTTAATCCTCCAGTGCCTACACACCTTTTCTTAACTTTCTCTTTTTTTTTTAGAATAAATTACAGTTGTAATAAACCATGTTTAAATTGACTGGGTCTATTCATGTTTTCACAGTTCGCAAATTTCCATCTAACTTGGTTTAAATCCAGCTGCTATTTGGGCCAGGCCATAATGCAGGCTGAGAGAGAGAAAAGCAGTGTGACAAGTTTGCCTGATCAACCAAAGCCAGGTATCTAGCAGCTGACCCTGCAGAGGCAGCAGTGCCTCATCAGCTGCCATTCCTCACTGCACAGTTGAAGCAGCGTGCACTGGCAGATAAACATGAGCATGATTTGTGAAGAAAATGCAAGTCATGGTCAGACAAAGATCTCAGCCTCCTGATTCAATACCTGCTTTTTACTCAGATTGCATAGCTGTGTCTCTCCTGAGACTTGGAATAGATCCTGATGTGCCAATCTGATAGTGTTTGCTCATGACCTTCCTTTTTTTTTTTTTTTTTTTTTTTTTCCCCAAGATTGATTTTGGTTTTTTAAATCACTTAAGCACTTGGCTACTTAAGAGTCATTAATCATTAATTTAATCCATCTTATTTATTAATAAGCTTACTTTCTCTCTAGTCCTCCACTTTCCCTTGGTATTCTTGTAAAAACTGTATTGACAATAACTGCTCCAGGTGCCACTAATCTGTTATATTTTGCTATTCTTACCTTTTCCCTGAATTACAAATGACCCTAAGTCCATTTAAACATTCCCCAAGAAATTACTTGTAAGTGAGAAAACACCACTTGGTTTCTTTCTTGCACAGTCTCATGTTTACATATTAAATAAAAGGGTGAAATTACATGCAGTAATTGCTTTATTGCTCATTATCTACTTGATGGTCACTCAGAAGGGAACTTAAAGAAAACGGCTCCAGCCTGGGTGGCTGAGAGCAGCAAATACAGATGGTTGAAAAGGCCTGTGTGAAGGACTGTGGAACTATAAAAACAGTAAGATGGGCTGAAACATGACACTGAAACATAGTTTTGTTCACTTTTGATCAACTTTCAGTTAATGCAGTTTGTTTTTTGATCTAATTATGGATCCATTCTTCAAGCAAGCTATAAATAAATGAGAAGAATCTTCTAACAAAAAAATCACAGAGTTACAGTGATTTTTAAAAACCTACTGGTACAATAACATGTAAGTGATAAAAAGCAACATGAAATTAATGCAGATTTCAACTCTGCAGATTTAAATGTATACTGATTACAGTAATTAAGATGTAATTTACACAATAGTTCTTCTTTGAAGCATATTCTTTCATCTGGAAAACTTTGGGCACTGCACACACCTCTTCATGCACGACATGAAAACTTTCTTCTTCCATTTTTAAGAGATACTGCAGCAGCTTGCAAGACAATAAAATCATTACTTGCTCTTTGGAAAAAATGTGCAACACTGAACTGGAAGGGCAGTAAGGACAAGTTTGGTCTCACTTTGCTCTGATAACTGCACACACCTAATACAATAAAACTTTCGTATACTCTCATGTAAACCTTGAACAGAATGCAAAAAATTCAACAAGAGATTTCATGTGCAGAAAAAGGCATATAAACGTTTCACATTCAGTTTCAGAAGTAACAGCTCTACTAAAACATAATCCACCAGAATACCAATTCTATTTCCTGTTAACACAACTACCATAACATCACTGTAGAAAATACAATTGATTGCATTTGTCACCTTCTAATTGATAGATAAAGTCTAACTGATTTAAAAACTTTGGGAATGACACTGGTGTGGCATGAAATCTTGGCCTTAAATTGGGACTAGAAAGTTGACTTCAGAGAATCCAGCATTTCATAGCTGAACTCTTTCAAGTACTGACACTTAAAAAAAAAGATAGCCGAGTAACACCTATTCCAAATCCACATTAATATGTCAGAACCAGATAATGCCATTACAAAGTCTCAATAATCCCACAGTATCCACAAGTGTATTACAAGACACAGAATTTTTTTCAAAAGTAAAAAAAAAATGTTTTCAGTATTTTCATCCACCTTAAGTTACAAATATAAAATTAATAATGAAAAGAGACAGGCAAGTTTTGTCTTTTTTCATAGACATGAATGTCTTATGTATCATGTAAAAAAATTTAGATGATTGCTGGCATCAGTGCTAACTCTAGTCTGTGCTTTAAGGTAAGTAGGAATACTTCCCACTGAGACTGACTGCCTATGCCAATGCAGTATTTATTAATCTTTAAAAGGAAAAAATACTGTCAATAAAAATAATAGGTTGACTGATTTGGGACTTTTTTTCCTGCTGCACTTAGCTAATATGCTTAACTCTAGGGCTGAGCTTATTTATCATTACAACAAAATGTTAACTGAAACCAGCTGAGAGATTTGATACTGTCTGATTCATATAAGAATTAACTGTGTATTTCTTTGGTGTGCTATAGATGGGAATTATCTGACCCTATGTTCTTTCAAAAACTAGCTTTGTGCTGTATTTAATAATCTCATCATCACTCTTATACAGATTATTTCAAATGTTGAGCATCATTCTTACACAGACTTTGGAATGTTAATATACTTTTTTTCTGCTAGGAATTTAACCTGTAAGAGGTGAGAACTACCTAAATATATACCATTTTTCAGGGATGCTTCTTGGTGTGCAGAATTATCATGCTAAATCTGTTCTACTGGGACAGATTAACCCCAGAGTCAGTAATGCCTTGGAAAAGGCACATGAAGATGTGAGGACTCACTGTATCCTGTGTCCTCTTGCTAGGGCTTCAAAGCCATATTTTATGTTTTACAGTGCGAGCATTAAGGGCATCTTTTTGATCATCATTTCAGATATCAAATTTATCTTTTATTTCATGGGATTTGTTTAAAATTTTCTTCAAAGCCATGAGATCATTTTACTGGTAAGATACAACTTAATGTACTACATGAGAAAAAGAACACCAAAGTAACATCTCTAACCAATAAACGGGCTGCTAAGAAGCTATAAAATCAGTACAATGCAGCTGTGGGCAGCAATACCGGATTGACACTGAAAGGACGCATTAAGGATGGGAATTACACAGGGCTCAAACAGGTTTGAAGATGAGACAAAACAGACGAAAATAACAGCATGAGGGTTGAGAGATTTTCTGTAGGTGTATGAAAGGAAAGACGGAATCAAGAATGTAAACAAGAGATGAGATAGGTAGGTAGAAATCTTACATTACTATTACATATGTAGAGAAAATTAGCCATACTCTTACACTTTTCCTTCATGAAACACAAGTACAAAGCATCGTTCTTTATAGAAAAGCAGGTCAAATAAAACCGCCTCAAAATAAAGTGTTCCTAGTGGTATGAATCACTCAAAGTTTGGCTCAGGCTGATTTACTCCCATAACCCCAAGCTAATGCTCTTTCTAGGCACGTTATGGCAGAGGGCCTGCCCATACTGCAAGGTGTGCCTGTGCTAGACTGATGGGACCAAGCATCACATCTGAGTTCAAGAAATTCACAAATGTATGTGACTGCAGCCACTACAGATTGGTCCACAACATAGTACAGGGCTCTGGACATCACACAATAAACCAAAACGATGACTGATAAATGCCTAATGACAAGTTAATAGCAAAAGAGGGATATTTTGTCACACAAACACTCAAAATGTTACCAGTAACTGAAAACTGATTTCAGTCCTCCTTCATATTTCTATAATGAAAATTCTGGAAAGTTTTATCTTCAGCAATTCACTTATGTATTAAAAATAACTCTCTGAAAGAGCTAACAGCCAACTGCTTTCATGGTCACAGTACATTCTTCTTGTTTGTCAAATGCAAACAGCCTACAACAGTCTACATCAGTCAGTTATCTTACAATCTAGCTATTTATACCTGGTTTTAAAATGTTTTGTTATATATAGTTTTGTATTAACCATAAATATAATTAATTTCTACAGCTTTGCAGTTTCAGAAGTTAAACATCTGTTGTCTTGCAAGTGACAGAACTGGCCACCTATACAGGTTCCCCTGCAGTGAAACATTGCTGCATTAGGATGTAAAGGAAAAACCTGATAATAGGCTAACTCTTTACAAGTTACTATCATCAACATTTTCAAAGTAAGACTTTTTTCTAAAAGACATAGCCACAAATTGTTACTGGAAATTCTCACGGTTAACCACAATGATGTGAATTTTCCTAATACCCCTGGGTATTAGACAAAAATCTTTGCTTACTCAAGGAATTCCATGCTCAATAGAAAATCTGAAGAACAAAAGAACTAAAAAAACCAGTCCAATGAAGTTCAAAAAGTGCAAAGAAATGCTTAGGGATTCTACAATATTACAAGAATGTCTCTGCTGATCTACATGAAGCATGACAGGTATAATCCAAGCTGCAATAGAAAAGATTAGGAAAAATCCTACCACAAAGACAAGCAAAACACCCAACTATGCTGCTATTAAAACATCGTTTTTTGATATGAATGCAACAAAATTTCAAAAGAAGTAAATGACTCAATATTGCTGGGGGCAACTTCTATTGCATTTTGTATTATATTGGATGATTCATTAAGGACATAAGGAGTGGAATAGAATAACAATACTCTGTATGTAATGAAATATAACCAACGGACTCTAGATTGAAATTCAGAAAAAGACTGCCTTTGTTCTTTCATCTGCCACTGATCAGTGGCTTAAAGGAAGTAAAGACTTTATTTCTGTGAGATTTAAAGGAAATAAATTTACTACTCGTTCTTTGCTTCTCTTTCTCATTTACTTACACTGTGAACTTTTTATGATTGAGACTTTCCTTGTTATGTCTCTGCACAGCACCAGTAGCATGGGAGACTTGGAAAAATACGTACTTCAGTGTGATCCAGTAGCAATTTTAGCCATAACGAGCTCTTACATTAATTTTCCATTACTGCTTACTCTTAGAGCATTAGACACTTTTACATACTTCCTCGCTTGTCCTGACAGTTTTCTGGATAGCCATACTTTGATATTCACATATCCTAGGTCAGAAATGTCCTGAAACAAGAACACAGCCAGTTGTTCCCCTCTTACACTCCTAAGTAACCTAAGGTCAAATTAAATTACATCTTCCTCCGCCTAAAGGTCTGAAAGAACCCTCATTACTGAGTCTTCACTGCAGCTACCTACATCTCCTGCAAAGTGATGCTAGTTAGACATAATTTTGCTTTAATGCCAATATTCAACACCATCTTCCTAGCAATTAAGACAATTCTAATCTAGATGTTCAACTTGATATAGTTTGAACACAAATACTTCATCTCAGGTGGATGTTCTTTTCAGGGTACATGCAACAACTGCCTGCTCCATTTGAGTGTTTCTGGCCAAAGAAGTCATAAAGACATGAACAACACGCAGTAAGGGCGGTCATATTAAGAGCAAAGTGTGTCAGTGGCACACCTGATAAGGATATGAGGATTGTGAGAATATTTTTCCAGTTAGGAGAAAAAGGAAAGGAAGGGACAGAGAAGATATAAATCCAGGCCAATTAGCATTAGCAAACAGTAACCAGAAACAAATCTGGTCAGTCACACTAATTGATGGGGTATCAAAGAACTGTACTTCTCAAGAGATGAGGATGCAAACCTGGGGGTCTTGCATTTTGGAAGGGTTTGGTGGGACTGTGTCAAGTGGTGGGCAATGAGCAGGGGAAGAGGGAGCAGGAAGAAACAGAGGGGTAGGCAGAAAGGGGTATAAACAAGACAATTGCATTGCTAATCAGTGTTGAACAGAGGCATTGGGGGGGGTTTATTCTACAGCCACTGTGAATGGTGTACATACAAAAATAAGCTTGAGGTACTTGGGTGAGTGAGGGACTCAGAGCTGGTGGCTGCAGCGGGACTTGGGTCACAGCCTGTGTGCCTAGTGTTGGCTGATTGGGGTAGTGTGAATGTTTGTGAAGGGGCCTCAGGTCCTGGCAGGGGTCTCAGACAGGCAGAGTCCATGCTGGCATTTAATGTGGGGTATGTGTGGGACGAGTGTGTGAGTTCTGCATGTTTGCAGTGAGCGCCCAGCTGCACCAGCAGCCTGGGGGGGGCAGGTAAGAGGAGTCAGGATCCAGGCAGAGGTGCCAGTTGTATAAAAGGACCATGCTGGTACCCTAGGGATCTCACAAATGTCCACGTGCTTGTGAACTTGGACAGCGCTGTGTGTGTGCCCCCTCATTTGTGTGTCCTGTGACACAGACTCAGCTTCACTAGGGGCTGAACCTCCACACCTAACAACGCTTAGCAGCCTTAGCACACATCATACTGCTTCAGACAATCCATCAACAGTCCCTTTGTCATTAGAGACAAAGGCAGAAATGCAACAATCCTTGTTCCAACAGAGAGCAAGAAAAAGGAAACCCGACTTTTAATTTGCCCCAAGGACAGTAAGTTGAAAGGGAGAAAACTAAAACTCTCATTTACTTTCTATCCACAGATTCATGTAAAATGCCCAAGCACTCAATAGGTGGAAACTGATGTCTGCCTCTAGCCTCATGATTTCTTTTCTGAATGCTTGACAAAAAATCATTTTTCAGGCTATCAACACAATAATTTTTTCCACTCAGACTGGAATGAAATCCAGCTACCAGCAATCCATATTTAGAATGTTCTTGCTCTTTTTTTTGGCAATAGTTTAAATTTTGAATTTTGCAGTTTATGTCTACTGTATATTAATTATTGCTCAGGAAAATGATAAAAAATTTTAGTAAACAAAATCCATTTTAAATTACAAGTTAGAACATAACAAAGTGGGTTTTTACCTGCTTATAATTTGCTGGGAGAGGAAGGGAAAATAGACATTTATCTTTTAGCATAAATTAAATAAATCAAATCATATATACATGCAAAATAAGGTTTATAATTCAGGAAAATGTATATGATGCTCAGCATCTCAACTTACAGATACTTCAAAAATGTCAAGAGCAAAATCATGTAAAATAGTGTCTAACAATGTATTTTCAGAACATCAACATCTGTTTCACCTTGTGTAAAGCATGTGAAAGTATATATTATGTATTGTATACTGCCATAAGCCAATTAAGGTAGGTAAACTCATCTTAGACTTAAAAAAATCAAATATGAAAATGTGTAATAATGTTTTTCTTCACAGTTCCCTCAAAGAGACAATGCTTTAGAAAAGAAAAATGGGAGTTTCCTCATTTCAGCCTTGGGAAAGAAATCACTGAAGCTGTACCATTTATCACCCGGGAAGGTACTGTATGTATTTCAGGTAACGGTGAAAATACCATGTTTCGTTCAATAATGCAATAACTTTTAATTTGGTTCACTCTGCTTAAGATGGTGACTTGGATAAGGTCAAATAAAAGAACAGAGTAAAAAAAGAATTGAATAAGACACAGCATTTCAGAACAGCCCAGGTTGGAAGGGACTTTGAAAGACCAAGTGGCTCAGCCTTTTGTGGGAAAGGGAGCCTAGATCAGATTATCAATCAACCTGTCCAATTGAATCATGAAACTCTCCAATGATGGATATTCATCTGTAAAAAAGTGCATTTACTCACTGTAAATGCTTTATTTCTTATACTGAGATGAAAGCACTCCAAATGCTACTTGGAGCCATTTCCTCTTGTTACCTCCATGTGGCTTTTTATGGAGACCCTCCGTCCTCTCTGTAGCTGGCCTTTCAAGTACTGCTACACTGGACTTCAGCTAGTGTTAAAAGCCCACCCACTTGACTGACAATAGATAAAAAGATCAGCCCTCTTACTTTGTTTGTCTTGAAAAATTTCACTCAAAAACAATTAAGAGATGCCAGATGAAGGGACTCTAACCATCCTTGCAGTCCTCATGGAGAGCTGAACACTGTCAATACTACGAGCTGCACCTGGAAACCTCCAGTACCTCTGTTCAGCTGCATTAGCTTTACTACCTGTCTTGCTCACATAAACTCTTACATAAGCCTGCTAAGTTCATTGGCTTGGCAGGATAAAAATTTCAACACAACTGAGCATTTAAATTTGGCCACATGTATATTGCCACTTTGGAATGCATTTAAGGATACAGTTAAAGTCTTGGTGTGCCATGCCATAACCTCTGCAAACCCCAGGTACTACATTGTTTCTGTACTACAACGTTTTCTAAACACTTCCAAAGTCATATAAGATAACATATACCTCCTCACTATCTCTAGTTCTTTAGCTGTTGTAACTGACATATAATAAGAGATATATAGAGAGATCCAATTCTTTGAAGAGTTTTAACTAAGAGTGAGACTGCAGAGCCCTACCAGGAAATACTCCAGATTTACAGCTCTCAACTCACACCATTCTCCTTTTACAATTTAGATATCCACAAGAGTGAGTCTAAAGAGATCTCAATATATAGTCATAAACCCTCAGTAAAATTGTTGATCTCTTGATTTGATTATTTTTTGTTACTGGTACTTAATACAAAAAAATGTCTAAAAAAAGTCACACAGATGCTTCCAAACTAGCAACAGATGTAACTCATCTCCATTTACCTCAAGAAATCAGAAATTAAATTTATTATTTCACCTCTTGCCAAAATTATTGCTGTCCTATTAAATAGAAATCTTCATGAAAAACATAATCCAGATGTTCCAGGATGGAACTGGGTTGGTATCTTTGCTCTTTGAATGCATGAAAATAATATCATTCCTAGGAACAGAAACTTACACCTCTCTTTCCAACCAAATAGTGCACTCACACTGAAAAACAGCTTTTTACTTACCTATACTAGATTAGATTCCATGTAAAACAGCCAGATGGAAACAAAAAAGAAAACATACTACAAGTGCTTATCTCCAGTATAATCCAGACCAGGGATGAGAGACCTCTTCTAGGATGTAAAGAAAATAAATTGAAACAGCTTATAGTCTTGACCACAATTAACTTCTCTGTTTCTCCAGTTGGAATTGAAAGAAATCACATGTCTCTACCTTGAGCTAAAGAAATAGACAGTAATGGTGGGACACTGAGTTAAAAATTGCCTCATATCACAGAATCACAGAATGGTTGAGGTTGGAAGGGACCGCTCAAGTCCAGCAGGCCTGATTCCCCCCCTCAAGCAGGGCCACCCAGAGTCAGTTGTCCAAGACCATGTTCAGAAGATGACTTTCATATTCTCCAAGGATGGACACCACAAATTCTCTGGCAGCCTGTGTCAATGTCTGGCCACCCAACACAACAAAGTGCTTCCAGATTTTCAGAGGGAGTCTTCTGTGTTTCGGTATGTGCCCATTGCCTCTTTTCCTGTCACTGGCACCAATGGAAAGTGCCTAAACCCCTCCTCTTCACACTCTCCCTTTGAGTGTTTACACACATTGGCAAGATCCTTCTGAGCATTCTGTTTCCAGGCTGAATGGTCTCAGTTCTCTTAGCCTTAATCTCTTAATTTTCCTTGTCGCACTTCGTTGCAGTCCTTCCAATATATCCATGTCTCTCTTGTACTAAAGAGCCCCTACTGGACACAGTACTCGAGGTTTGGCCTCATCTATACTGAGAGGAGCAGCCAAAACAGGATATTGGTCTTATTAGTAAAGAATGAGGAGAAGGAATTGACTACCTCAGCATATTCCATGTCCTTTGTCACCATGACCACTCCTCATTCAGCAGCAGGTACAGGTTTCCCTAGTTAGCATTTGGCTGTTCATATATTCACAGACTCCTTTATGGTTGCCTTTGACATTCTTCCATGGTTTCAACTTCAAGTGGGCTTTGGCTTTGCTAACTTCATCCTGGTAAGACTGGACAGCAATTCTGTGCTCCTCATGGCTTATGTGTTTATGATTTCACATTCTAGATACTTCCTTCTTAAATCTGACTTTTGCCAGCAAATACTCTTAGCCTCTTTTTCCTATCTTCCTGAGCAATACGATGGATGCTTCTTAAACTTGATCCTTGAATATCAACTAGCTTTCTTGGCCCCTCTGCTCTCAGGGACCTCATCCCACAGGATTCTTTCAAGAAGATCCCTGAAGAGGTCAAAGTCTCCTCTCCTGAAGTCCAGACTTGTGATCTTGCCTTTTGCCCTGTTCTGTCCTCTCAGAATCTTGAATTCCACTATCTCATGGTCATTGCAGCCAAGGCTGCCTTGTCATCCCATCCCATTCCCAATGAGCCCTTTTTTGATCCTGAGTATGAAGTCTAGTTACATACTTCTCTAACACTTGTGTCAGGAACTGGCCATCAGTCCTCTTGAAGAACCTTCTAGATTTCCTGTGTCCTGCTGCATTGTCCTTCCAGCAGATACTGGAAGGACAATGCAGCATTAAATGCATTAAATTCCCCATGAGGAGTAGGGCCTGCATGTGAGATCACTTCAGGCTGTCTTCAAACTCCTCACCTGTGGAGTAAGACAGCTGCTTTCCTTTCCATAGAATGGGCACTTCTTCAGTTACAGACTGAATTTGTGCTAACAAGTGATTACCAGCCAAAGTCTGAAAGCGCCTAATGAATTTGTCAAGACACAGAATGTTGGAAGGGAGACAGACTGAACTCTTGACTAAGATTTGGGAACACTGTAGGTGGCCAAGACCCAAATAAACAATGTTCAGGTGGCCTTGAATTATTGTGAATCTTGAGGAATGTTGCATTTCAGACTCCTATTAGTAAATGTTATTAAAAAAAAAAATCTGGTATTGCAGAACTTTCTGTACTGTAGCAGATTAATCTATGTATTTAAAGCAACTTCAAGCATTTATACCAATGCAATCTCTCTCTGCCCCACTAGTACATTGTATTTTAAAGTCATCATTCATTTGTATCATAATCAGGGTTTTTTTCAGTTTTTAAAACAAATATTGAAACTAATTTTCTGTAAAATGTAAATAATTACGTACTTTTTGTTTGTTGAATAATATGAGAAATTAAAATGAGAAAGTATTCCTTATTATGAAATTAATGATCATGAAAATACTATAGAATGTGCATCAGTTAAACCATTATTCTGTAGTAACTAAGAAACCAACTGCAGTGCCATCCATTTTGCTTTGTTCTGCTGCCATTAAATTGGCAGGAAAAAGAATTAAATAAGGTATATAATACTTTCCTTTTAAAAAACAGTTGATGTAAGAACAGATCTATGAATGGAGTGGACAAGTGCTTGACTTCTTTAACTTTTGACTTATTTTTTTCTTATTAAACCAACTATTCCTGCACCATCTAAATCCTTCCAAAATAATTTCCCACTGGCTGAAGCAAAAGGCACTGCAGGGAGCAAAATCAGCCAATTTTTTAAAAGCTGCCTTCACTGAAAACCTACACAACATGCTATAGAATTCAAGCAGATGTTTTCAGGTTCTAAGATTAAGGAAACTTTGTAATAATGTCTTCCAGTGGCCTTATTCACAAATCCTGACGCCCTTTAGCTTTACTGGAACCTTAGGTCAGCAAGAGTGTGATATAAAAATATTATGGTTATTAATCACCAACAAGTGAATCTATGAGCTTGTAGCAAACTCTGAGAATAGGATTTGTATTGCAGTATAATCCATTCTTTTTTACAATGCAGCAAGTTGAAAGGCTTTTGTCTTCATGGACTTTTGAAGTGTACTTTCTGTAATATAAAAAAATAAATACTGTGTAATCACGTTGCATACTGAAAAATAAAGTTAGTAGTGTCACTAAACAATATATGGACCTGATTGAATATAACAAGAATTATCATCAAAATCTTTTAGAAGTATACATGTGAAAGCCTGCAAGGAACTCAAATTCTTTACAGAGATCCTCATAATATAAGCACGACTTTCCTCTCTTACACTTAGCTTTAGGCAACGAACTGCAGATCAGCCTGAGTAACAAAAAAGGAAAATTGTAGCTTATTCTCATTATAATACTTTTTTTCATCAGTTTGCTTGGTAATAAAATTTGTTTGTTTCTAGATACATTTTCAATATTTGGAAAACAAAGGAAATGCAAAGGAAAAGAAAAGGAAAGGCAGGAAAAAGAGTGTGAGAGATGTTGTTTTCTACGGAACAGTTGTGTGTGGAAACTAAAAAGTGGTTACTTACTAAAAGGATGGCCATGAATACTAACTATCATTCACAGTAGCCAAGGGGCCAGTTATGAAACGGATCACTCACTTTTTAAATGAATTTACTTATTTGACTTTATGATAGAAAATGAATATGGGAACTAGTTTATGTAAATCTCCTTTATGTTTTCACAGGGTTACCAAAAATAATTCAGAACATAATACATTCCCCTATTTTCTGAGTCTGCCTAACTTTGTGAGTGCCTATTCATGCAGCATCCTCTTTGCTCTGGAAGCTCTTTTGCCATTTAATTACAATCCATTGCATTTGCTTATTTCTGAGACTTTTACACTTTTCTCCTTCCTAGAGTGGCATTTCAATGCATCTTTAGGTAGATGGGCATCCAAATCCCACCTAAGACTCCTAGGGAAGCTCTGGAAACTTGCATCATCTGCAGCAGGTACCTGCAGGGTAAGAGGTATTACCTAAATTTTCTATAATAATTTTGATACCAGAAATAGGGGTCAATTCCTTAGGCACACCAAAGGAAAATTAATCTTTCTGGAACCAGAACAGATAAACTGTGGTTTTTTTCAGCTGAAGAAAAAATCCAATGTATGCAGATTTAACTGTTTCTTAAAAAATAAATAGAACATCTTCCACACATCTGAATCGACTCCTATTCACTCAACAATCTCAAAAAAATCAGGGAAATACCTTATAAATTTTGATATTCTCAAAGTTTACCAAAACAGTATGTTTATAATGAAGATTAAAAACTCCATGACAAACTATTGCTATCCCAAGGTAATCGCTTAAACTAATAAAAAAGATCACTATATAAACAAATTACTATTTCTAATTAAACAAAATTTGAATGCATCCTTGAAATTATAATAGTAATAAATAATTTCTCCAAAGCAAAGTAAGATATCAAAATTCAAACCAATGTATGTGTTATCTTGAGCATCAAGGAAATTTTGAAGGTATAACTTAATTTAAAATCACAGCTAGAGAGGCTTTACAACTCAACAGAAGATTAAGTATTTGTACAGCCACTGAGAGTTCCAAGGATAAAAATACTGAAGCACCTTTAAACTAATTTCAAGTTTATGTTTCCACCAAATGAGGATTACATCTCTATCTTTCAAATCTGTAATATTTTGCTACTTTGAGCTGAAGCCTTTCTTGTTTTCCTTATTTTTTTTTCAGCAATCACTATGTATAAAGTGAGTGAGAAAAAAAATATTCCTAGGGGTTTTTTTCTTCATTTTAGTCATCTGCTATATGCAGAGCTTTTGTTTTATTTGAATTTCCTAAAACTCCCCTCTCAAAAATTAGAAACCATCTGGAACAAAGAAGAAAAAGCTCAGAGGAAGGAAATGAGAGCACTAATATTTGTGTGACATTCAGTGCTCCTAACTATCTTTGGATTTTTTTTTGAAAATGGATCAAAGACCTTCCCAGATATTTTGTACAGTAAATTGTTTTAACATCAAAGTACTATTCGATGTCACTATTTTCATCTAGTTTTCCTCTAGATGAAAAATCTCATTGGTTTCAAAGTTTGTTTTTGCTGCTCAAGAATGAATTGTAGTCAGGTAAGTGCGATGTGAAATAGCACAAATTTCCTAAATTACTTCATTTTTAATTCATTTGACAACTTTTCTACAGGCTAAATCCCTGTATTTGTTTTCTTTCATACTCCACTGAAAAACCTTATGACACAAATAAGACCACCAACACAAACTAAAAAATAACTTTGTTGAATAATTCTTGTCAAGGGAGAAGCAGTCTCAATGTTATTGTCCACATACATACGCTTCTTAAAGCAAGTTGTTTTTCTAGAGAACTTCATAAGCCAAAGTTTTACTGTCATTACTGCTTTTAAAGTGCTTCCAGGTGAAGACAGAGTCTTTAATGTTTCTTAAGATAATGAGGTCTCTTTAACATCAAGAAGTACAAGAGCAGGTATATACAGTAAATCTTTTCCCTGAGCCTACAGTTGAGAGCAATTACCTTTGTCAGTAACTGACAGCAACTGATTTACTGTGATCTCAACACTAATTATGCCTAAGGGAGTCACTGTTCTGATAAATTACTATTTACCTTCTTATGTGGAGCCTAAATAACGTGACCACAGTTTTCTGAATAGCACTGACTTTTCATAACGATGTCACACATCTGCTTGAAAGTATAAAGATAAGACCACTTGCTAGTGTCTTTATCTGTTTCTTTATTTGAAGACCTGTTAGTGATGGACTTTGGAAAACACGATCAGAAGAGCCATACATGGATATGAGAGGTGATGATTTTTAGTCCTTCAAGTTATCTGCTGAAAAGTTGACCATATGCTATTGCTACACAGTATTGTCTCTCTAAGTCTCTATTAAGATGATAAAATGAAGTTGGAGCTGCCTGAACTGTGAATTTTGGATTTCTTTAATGGTTTCTTAAACCTTCAACTCTAATCCTTAATTACTCCAAAGAGCAAAATTTAAATTCTGGGAGAGCAAATCTGCTCAAGGAAAGATGCTCAAGAGCAAGCAAACTAAGTTACACTATAACTGATGCTTCAACAATCTACAGTAAGATGACCTCAGCTCCAAAATGTCAATCCTTACCTAAAAAACAGAGTGTGAACTATTGAAATGGATTCTTTGACCTCGTATCATAAAAATCTAGAAATTACAAACAACTTCCATAAGATTTAAATATCAATCAGTACTAGTTAGTGTACACTCCATTTGTTTTTGGTTTTTTTAATCTAGATACAGAATCACAGATCACTGAAAGGTTATGGCTGGAAGGGACCTTAAAGATGATCTGGTTCCATCCTCCCTGCAACATGTAGGAATGCCATTCACTGTATCAAGTCACTGAGGGCCAGCCTGGCCCTGAACAGTTTCAGAGGTGGAGTATCCACAACTTCTCTGGGCAACCTGATCCAATGCTGCATCACCCTCTGAGTAAAGATTTTTTTCCTAAATCTAATTTAAAACTGCCTTCTTTTATTTTAAAACCATTGCCCCTCATCCTGTCCATTGCAGTCAAGATATCTCAAGTGTGAATGCAGAAAAATAGTGAGATGAATACTACTTAAATGGTAAAATACCTCACAATGGTCAAATTTCACTGCTACTGCATATTCCTATTGTGCTGTTCATATTTTCCCTCTTCACACCATAATACACAGTCTCTCTAAAGTCCTTAAAAGAGGTGATAATTTATATCATGTATAGTAACAGATTTTGAAAACATATTTACATGTCAACTTCTGTCTTTATTTTATTTCAGTTGGATTTGATCCTGTCCTGGAAAAAGGATCTCTAATAAATCAGCCCAAGATGTTATGTTCAGTTCTCTAAAGCACTGACTGACAACAAAAGTTGTTTTAGGAGTAAATTCCATGTGAGACTGGCAGGTGTGACATGAGCCTGTAAGGCCCTTTCTGAACGTACAGTTAATGGTCAGACGGTACTATAGACTCTAAAATTGCACTTTCTGAATTTTGCTAGCAAATCTTATGCAATATCTGCTAAATCTTCTGAATGTCTTTTCACATATTCCTGGATGTGTAGAACTGTGGTTCTCCTCTCTGTGGCAACCATGTAATTACCTTTCAACCACAGCAGATCAAAGTTACTTATACAGCTACTTGCAGTGATGTTCTGACAGCTTCTGCCCTCTCTGATGACTTTGCTTTTGAGTATTTTAAAGCAAGAAGAATGTAAGAAAAAATATTTGATTACAGGAAAAAGCAGTCTTATATCTTAACCATTAGCAAGGAAAATGGTATCCCTTGCAGCTCCATAATGTGAACTATGGTAAAAACGTGCTGTTAACTTATTTTTCTTCATTCTGATACCTCTGGATCTTGATATGTTAGTGCTGTGTGCCACATTTTATCACTGGACTAATTTCAGTTGAACAGAGTTGGATGTTTAGGTCTTCATTCAAGAACCACCTTCATAGCAGGCATTTAAATTAGCTCTGTCTTAAGCAAAAAATACACAAACTGTGTCCATCCATGATGGAAATTAGCTGCACACGATGAGTTTTTCATCTCACTGAGTTTAATACAGTTGTTTTAAATAAAATTGTTTTAGTTTAAATAGATTCTACACATTCACTTTACAAGAAATAGAGATAAATCCAGATGACAACTCACTCCATTCTTTAACAAGTTAAATGGATGGACCACTGCAAAGTTCTGGTGATTCTGTAGATCAAAGAAAAGCCTTTCGTATATATATATGCACATGAAAACTATGAGATATTAAAATTCATCGGCCCTGATTTAAAATATTTTCACCTGAACTAATCCTACGAGTCTATACTTGCAGAATGGATACGGAGAACTTGGCTGTCTGAAGCACCATTCATCTGCTCCTAAAGTACAAACATGTTGCTCTGTGTCTCTTTCTCTCCACTGACTTTAAATGTTACCTGGCCACCTAGCTCAGATGTAGATCTCCAAAGCTTTGATATCTAAATTTGGACAAAGTTCCAATTCCCCACAAAATGCAAAATAACCCAAACCCATTGAGAGAGGTTAACCTCCCTATGGGAGCAATTCCAAACAGGTTTACAGTCACAAGTTAAGGAAGAGTATTGGCAGCCTTCAAGAAAACTGTTAGGAAAATTCTGTTACAGAAATAGAAACTGAGAATGACATTTTATTCTGCATGATAACTGTAATAATTCCATTTTACTAAATGAACAAAACAACACAGTGTTCATCCAAGGCTATTACAAATTACCTCTGGAACAAATAATTTGGATCTTCCAAAAATATTTGATTCTGCAGAATTTCCGAAAGATTCATAAACATGTATATTGTAATAATAATTATTTAAAAAAAAGATAAAGAGCTCATAAATACTACGTATCTTAACTGGATATTGTTTCACTAATCTGATATTGATTACAGGCAAAATAATGCTTTCCTGGGAAAACAAAATGTTCTTGAGTAAGAGTAAAATCACAATTAGTTCCAAGAAGTGTGACTTTGTGGAAGATAGGTATTCTTGGCAAGATTGCTACTTTATAATGAGATCACAAGATCTTTCAGTTCACAAAAGTAAATGAGAAGAGAACTTAAAACCTGTGAGTTAATAATTAAGACAAGAACAAGCACTTGAAGTTAAAATGAAGTAAATACCCCTTCTGGATCACTAAAATTAACTAGAATCTCTAATATCCTGTGCTGTGACTAACTGCATTTAATAGAACAAAAGATAAAATCTTTGCTGATACAATTTGCACCTTATATAAAATTGGCAGGAATACAAATAATGGTTTGGTGAGGCCAATCATACAGCTAAATCCAGATCTTTCAGTAATATGCAGACATTTGCACAGGGATGAAATATAGCTGCCAAATGCAGAGTTCAAAGGAATAAAGGACAGGTAATGCAATATCTTTAAATAATCTGATACCAAGGGACCTAGAAATATTGGCATACAGAGAGCTGAGTTCAAATTGCTTTTATGACAGTGCATTTTTAAAGGATAACCTGGGATCACATCATGTCAGAATTGATGCACCCATACATAAACCCAGTGAAACCTGTATTAAAACCCTGTGCCATCTTTTTGAGAAGAATGCAGAAAAGCTAGAAACCATTCAGAAAACAACATCATCAAATCAATTCTATAATCTACACTTCATAGCAAGAGATTTTAGAAATTCACCCAAATTAAGTCAAGTAAATAAATGACATGATAATGAGTAACACATTTCCATAGGGTTTTCCATATTTTCAGAGCTTTAGCTGCATGTGAATAGTGACTGCTATGCCTCCTGAAATCCTTAGATACAAGGGTCAAGGACATTTGCACTAAGTTGTCACGGTAACTCACTACAGACCAAGCACATTCATTACAGTGCAGTAACAACAGTTTATTTCTTCATGTGTACACACATGTAACAAATGTCAAACCCCTGAAAATGAGGCTAAAAGTACAGAATCTTCAAAAGGGCCTGCAAAAATTTTCCAGGCAAAAGCATACCTAGGAAATGTCTTATCCCAACCTGCATGGGTAAGAGATGTCTGACAGTAAGTGACTGAAAACAAGACTGAGTGAATGAAAGCTCACACTAGGTTACATAGTAAGAGAAATAAGGTACACTTTTTCCAGGACTGAGGACACTAATTACTGATGTAATATACCTAAAAAATACCCCAAATCCATTATAATTTGATTTTTTTCATTCAGGAATGGAAATCTCTTTATAAGATATGGTAAAGATCAAAAAAAACCCAAAAATTACTAGGCGAAATTTGATGCCAATTATATTGAAATTATTAACATTAGATTACCACGGGCTCCCTGTATACAGTCTTTAGATTAATAGATCCTTTAGTAATATCAAAATGTTTCCAGAATCTTTTACATATATCTGAATGCTTATACACTGTTCAAAGGAACTGTATCTCAAGGCTCTCAAAAACAGACAGGTATGTGCCTGTATTTAATATTTTTATGCTTTTTGTTTTCTGCTACTGGCAGAAATAGTATAATTGGTATTTTGGCATAAGATTGCAATAAAAATTAGGAATTTCCTAAAATTTCTATGAATAGTGCCATAATACAAACAGAAACTATGCTTCTTCCAGGTCAAGACTCTGTGGTGGGTAACCCAAAATGTTATCTATATCTATTCCAGCCAGTCCCTGGTACCAGCTCACCCTGCCTTGGTGCCCACAAACCTGACACAAGAGCAGCAGCACCAGCTCTGGCAGAGTCTGGCAGGCGGCAGGAGGAGGCAGCAGGCAGCAGCACTGACCCCACATATGCCAGCACTTCTCATCTGCCACTTCAACTCCTCTGTAATCTCCTGCATTCCCAAGAGGGTTTGCTGCCATCCTTTCCCTTTGTCTCCCCGAGAGCACAGCCACCTGCAAAGGTCACCATCTGGGGGGGAGGGTCTGACACCATTTTCCCTGTCTCCCCACACACTGCTCGTGGTGGACGCCATCTTGGAAAGAGTATTTCCGCCATTTTGCATGTCTCTCTCTACTGGGGCAGATTTAGTAATTTTGTATCTAGTGCATTAGTGAGATTTAGGAATTTTGTATCTAGGGTTTATTTACTGTTATTTTTTCCTGTTGCAGTTTCACTTGTTAGCAAATTGTTATTTGTTCCATTATATCTATTTGTATTTTGTTTCTCCTGGTTGGTGGAAAAGGATTGCTTAAAACAAAGAAGGAGAACTCTTTTTTGAGCATTCCCCTTTCAATTGTTTTGAACGAAGCCAGAGAAGTGATTCTTTGCAAGAAGACCATAGGCAGGGAAAAAAGATACCACAAAACAAACAGAAAAAAACCCAACCAGCCAAAAAACTGCCACAACAAGCAAAGCGTGACAAAATAACTTCAGAAGCAATCTATAAGAATTTTAAATTGCATTTAATATTGGTAACCTATGGGAGATTTTATGTGTATATACAAGACTAAAAATGTTTTGATGAAATATATACAAATAGGTAACCTCAAACATCAGTTCCAGAAATTTAACTGACAATACAAGGAATCACATATATCTTATATTGGCTATGTCCAGATTTTGATACTAATCACAAAGCTGACAAATAAATTGGGGGTTCAAGGCTACGAAGAGAAACATATAATTCAGGAACCTGATATTCTCTCCTGACAAATTCCATGTTTTCTCGGCAGTGTTTAACAGTGACAGAAACCGCTGCTTCAACCATTGTCAAAGACATACAGAAATAAGACAACAGATCAATTGGGTAGAGATTATTCTGTGCAGATGACAGTAACACATCGTTTCAGTATCTTGAGTACAAAAAAAACAAGCAAGACATTTTAAGTCATCACTCTTTCTGCATGTAGTATTGACAGGCATTTAAAGACTAGGTCACAGTACCTGATTAAACTGATTTTATTCATACGTTTTTCCTTCAAATCTCCTTTTAAGTTTCAAACGCAATTTTATTTTCTTTTTTTATCATTGGCAAAATTTTATTTGCTTTATCAGCAGAGTTGGGTTTTTTTGACAGTGTGAACGTATCATATTAAAATAATTTTATGAAAAACTCCATGTCACTTTTTTTAAAGTCAGATAATTAAGATCAATTTATGAGTATATGTATATAATATAGCTTTATGAATTTATTCCTATTTGGCTATCATCATTCTAGCTGGCTAGACTATATTTGCTGAGTATTATGCTTCAACATTAATTGTGAATTATAATGAAATATTAAAACAAGTGAGTTCTGATAAAGTATCGGGATGCTACAATTATGCAATATTTATATATTTACAAGTATGTTATAAAGAAGCTAATAAACAGAAAAGCCACATTATCAAAACCTTACAGGCTATAAAAATACCTCATTATTTTTAAGAAGACCTAAAGTATATGTTCTTGCTATTATGTACCTGGAGAATCTATTAACATTCTCTTATGTGAATGCAAATACTTTCAATTCCATCCTTTTCTTAATTCTCATTCAGAGATCACATCCTTTAACTTTAAATAAAATGTGTAACTTTATCCTACTTAAGCCATGTCCAGTGCTTCGGCTAACTTCAATGGAGAAGAGAATATGCACAAAAGAAAATATTACAGTTCCTATACACGCTAACGTTTAGAAGACTCACAACAGTTGCTACTTGCTTTGCACTCTCAGTGCAATGCAAGTTTTTTTATTCTTCCAGCTCTTAGGCACAATCTGCAGGGTAAATTTACCATTATACAGATCCTACCCTATTAAGAGCCTCAAGAATCACATAAGTCATCATTCCGTACTGACAAATAATTAGATAATTATAAACAGTTGAATATTTAAATATATGTTAACTGAATAAATAGAATATACCAAGCTTCCAAGAACTTACCAGAAAAAAACAAGCTGATTATTCCCTTACTTTTCTCAGCCATAACTGGTTCTTCACTTCTGAAGCAGATATAAAGTAGTGCCATTGCTAATGAACTACTTTTTCATTAGGATTAAGTTTAAGACTTAATCACTTTTGTGGTAGGATTCCACTGAAATTACTGAAACTCTGAGCTATGGTTTATCACATGCTATTTCCCTAATCTTTTCTGAACAATGTCAGGCTCACCTTTGGATTGAGGATTGTTTTAAAAGCCTTTATGAAATACAAAGCATATGACTCCTATACTTCAGCAGTGATTCCTTCAAACAATAATGAACTGCTCTGCAAGCAGTTCGCTATTAAATGGCTTTGTGAAACCTTCACATTTGCTCAGCACATTCTTTTGCAAAGTCTAGGAGACTTATTCAATTGACCAACATGTTGCTTGGTAGCAGCTTGATCATTTGATTCTTACTGGGAAGATTAGAACGAGAGCATTTCATCATTGTACTCAACTTCTATCACAGCGAGTCAAGAGAGCAAAGGCAAAAAAGAAACTACCTAATCTTAAATTCGCATTAACACAATTCCTAATCATATGCAGCTTCTGATAAAAATCCCACATAAAAGCTCTTTGCTTTAGATATCATAGGCAAAAAGAAAGCTCATATCAGCACAATATCAAAATACAGCTGGTATAATAGTGTTTTATTAAAAGCAGACTGTGAACAGATTGAATGAAGAGGCAAAAATGTAATTTCGAAAACTTCAAGACTACAGATATCTGTGACCCCGTAAGCTTCATCTCTACTAATGAATTAAACATGGCTGTGTACTTTGTCATGGAAGACAATTTGTGTGGAATGGCCCACATCCACTTTGAACCAGCATGCTGGCTTCCAGCAGTAGGTGTTCTTGAACCATAATAACTGCAGAAGTATAGACAGGAAGTTTTTGATATTGTGCTGGATGACTAACAAGCAATTATGTTCTGACATAGTTGTCAATCATAGGAATGGTCAATTCCAGAAAACAGGCCTTCGCCTGGATACTCTGCTACTGATTAATTAATAAAAACACAGCTTGTATTTTCATAGACTTGAAGTTCTTAGCTGGAGCTTGACCCTTCCACAGGTCAATAGTGACAAGTGGAAAGCCATTAATAAACATACAGTGCTGATGAATGCAGAGAAAATGCTTCAGCATCTTTAACTCAGACCAGGAAATATTTGAAAATTAGGTCCCTGACTTTGAAAAAGTGACTCACAGGAATGGCAGTAAATGACTTAAGACCCCACATGTGGGGAATAGATTTGTAGAGAATTTTCAAAGCCTGACAGAAGGCTCACACAGTACGCATCTGTATGCAAACTTTGAGATAAGTATGCTGACTTAGAAAGGCTATGGGATAGGATAGATATTGAGAGAGAAATGGAACTAGGAACAAGTTTAAAATGATGACCTTGTAAACAGACTAGATATTTTAGAGAAACAGAACCACGAAAGATGTATTGTAGTAGGACCCTCGAGGGGTATTTTTAGATGACTGGCTTAAAAGTATTAACAGCATTTCGTGGCAAAAGCTGATAGGCCAAAAAAACTCTTATAATGTATTGTAATTAGGAATCAGTTTGGCTTCTGATTTTGATGGCATGGATTGTAACATCTGTACCATCTCACTCTTCACATGACACTGAAAATGAACAGAAGTCTTTAAAATGCGTCTCAGGAGCCCTGTCTCTGGGTCAGAAAAAGAGATAAAATAATAAAACCCACATAAACGGGGCTAGGTGTAAACCTCTGACCTATACAATGATTTATTAAATATTGATTTAATCTTTTAGTAAAGCTGGCTAGATAAGCTCTGCTGCTGTTCAACCTGCAAAATACAACTTACCTTTAGTAAATGCTGGAAAATGCTGAACACAAAATTATTTTGCAGTTCCAATCTTCTATGGAGCTTCTGTGCCTTAGTCAGAATTCTCTATTAAGTATGTCTACTTGCCACAATTATTTGCCACTAAACTCTCCATAACCAAATATCAGATTCTGAAATTCAGAATTAAACTGATTAAGTCCTAAAATGTCACTAGTGGTGGCTGCAGCAGTGTACAAAACCTCCATCTTTTTTCATGGAAGAAGCACTGTAGCATTAACTTCCTGTGCTCTAGAAAGTAAGAAACTTAGATATTCAAATTCTTATTTAATTTTCAAGGAAAATCATAGATTTTAATGTATAAAGTCAAAAATTCATCAGCTGTGTGGCTAATAATTTTTTATTCTGGAGACAGTGCATTATAATTTCAGATTCTCATTTCAGAGAACGTAGGGCTAACCTTAAATAAAATAACAAAAATATACCAAAAGGAAACAGGTCATTACTGACCACTATGAGAAAAAAAGTACATATGTACTCTAACCCAAGAAAATTATTCATAGGACATACACAGGCTATAGTCAGTAGGATGAAATATAATTCCTTTAGTGAATAATACATAAGGAAGTAAGGACAAATATATCAAAGCATGAGATTAGCAATCCAAATGCATTCTAATGTGCCATCTTAGCTTTTTTTTCCATTAATAAGCATGTACTGACCTGGGACAATAAAAGGAAGTCATGCTTTGACCGATTTTTTTACTGGTTAATTCACAATAATATCTGGTGTAAGTTAATTCACAATAATATCTGGTGTAAGTTATCAGCACCTACAACACTGCAAATCAGCATATAAATGCAAGAGAATGTATCATTCATCACAACAATCCTTTGAATGTTTTTAAGTGTACTTTAAAGAACATCTGTTAAAAAATATATTAATATAGGGCGTTCTTTGTAAACACGCCACACAATGCTTGCAAATCAAAAAAATCTTTTAAACATGATCTATCACTACCATGTTCTGGTTTTAAAATCTTTAGCAAAACCATTATGAAATATAAATTTTGGTAAGTGTACACAGGATTGACTTCCATATGAATTCATGAAATTACTTCTTGGTGAATACAGCAACTTTAAAAAAGAGAAATTTAATTCTAAATTTTTAAAATGTATCTTTCAAAAACTAAATAAATTTTAAAGTAATAAATATTCACCTTATTACCCCCTGTTTTAAACATAGTTTAATCCTAAATTACACTGAACTTTCCCAATTAGCATATAGCAAATGTAATCGCACTTGAACAGAAAGAAAATGAAATATGTCTTTCAGCATAGTTCTCGCAAGTGTGAAACTTACAGGAAAATATTAATACTTCTTCCCAGAATAACATAAATTGCAACTTGATTTCATTTAATTTTGTAATAGCACGGCTGGCTCCTTTCTCTTTCTAGCATAACTGAAAGGGTTGTACACAAGCTAATGTACTAAAAAGAGGGAACACTTCTGTCTTTCTTTTTTTTTTTTTGGACATTTGGTGATCAAATGTTTTTCCAACCTAAGATGCTCATACAAAGATGTGGTGGAGAACGCCTTGACTTTATGCTCTAGAAAGTGCTTTTTTTACAGAGGGGGAAAAAAATCCCAAACCTTCATTTTAATGCTCCCCTCTCTAGTGGTGTAGAGGGTGAATAGAATAATTAGATTCTGCTGCTTTTCCAAAGGAAGAATTTTATGAGCTTTAAAGGATATTGCTCAGATCACCAAGATGTGTAAGGTCAATATCTGGCATGTGATCCTTCCCATAAAGCTCTGCTGACAAAACTGTCACCTTACAATAAATAATCCTTCCCAAGTAACAAACTAATGGGGTTCTTCATTTATTATCCTCTGTTTTGCAATAAAAATATATAATAAAAGTGCAGACAACATGTTCTTATATGAACCCCTCATACAATTGTATAAAACTTTACAACAATTCAAGAACATACATTCTTCTTCTATTTATTTATAAAAACCCCGTAACTAAAAAAAAAAAAAAAAAAAAACAAACCAACAAAAAGAAACAAACAAAAATCCAAGCATCTAGGGAAGCAATAACATATTAAAATGTTGAAGCACAGTGCTATATGCTACTCACTGTAATAGCACAGCATTAAGCATTTCTATGAAAATATCCAGGATTCTCTTTACACTTTGATGTGAAGTGTTTGTTTCTCAAAAGAGTTCTGCATTGCACTGATAACTCCCTAAACTATTTGATGCAAGGCTGGTTTCATGAGTTTTTTTTAAAGAATTCCCTCAGGGCATCTATAACCTATGCTCCCATGTTAAAAGAACTTCTTTTCAAACCAGAAGGTTGAAATCGCATATCAATCTATAAATAAAATGGTATTCTATACTCAGAAGCCCAGGACATTTGAAATTTCAATGTTTTCTCCATCTTTTATATTAACAGACTTTCAGTTTTAGACTCCTCAGAAAAATCACAGTACTTGAGTCGGTATAAAGGTATGGAAAACTGTTTCTCACACAATATATTATGCAGTTCTAGAATACATATTAGTACTTGATCACACTTTCATTGATTAGTAATAGCAGCCAGCTTTATGGAACAGGAGTTTCCATCCACTTTTCAGTTTCCATCCACTGAAAACTACTGCAGTGGATTTTCCAACAGAAGTGTGAACAGAGAAATCAACAACAGTTTGCAGTTCTGGACTGATTTCGTTGTAGCTCTTCAAACTCTTCTTGATTAAAAGCAAAACAAAGTTCTCCTTTTTTCTGATTCAACACCTAAAAATCCTCACATTTTTTATCAAACTTTGTATTATTTACAGCTACAATCTGCCACCTTCACACCATCCTCATTTCTCTGCAATGTTTTTTCTGGAAAGCTACTACTTCACACTATTTCTCTGTCATCATAAAAGCTACTTGGTCACACTATTGTGAGTTTCAGAAATCCTCTCAGTCTAGATTCATTCTCACAGCAACTGGAAAATATTGTAATAACTGTAACTTCTCACACCTCATTGAGCATATTTTTATTAACATGCAGCACCAGTTCTATCTTCTGTTATATATAGCAACACACACAGTACCTTTTCTAATACCTATTAACCTATAAAAAGATAGGAAAAACTTTGATGAATTTTGAGGTAACAAGTTAAGTCCCAATTTCCACTCTTCTATCAGTTCAAGTACTGCTTTCTTTGACTATGTAAACTGGACTGTCATCTCAAGAAAAAATATCCCCAAGCAATAAAATTTTGTGCTAACACACACTTGGTTTAATTATTATGGGCTGTACAGAACCAAAACCAGAAATCTGCTGAAACACTGATGAGTCTATCTTAAAGTCAAGATCTAAGGTAAAGAGTTGGGATTTGTGCGTATGATAGTAAGAAAACTTTATCAACTGCCAACACTGTGCAGTCAAAGTCAACAAAATACATACAGGCAGGATATACATGTACCCAAGTCTAAGTAAGACCTTCTTGCACATACATACATATATATCCTGTGTAACATTAGATTGTTTTTCCCTCATGAATGACTAATAATTATTAGCTATATGACTTTAATAATTATTCTCTGAGATTTCTGTTAAATGAGAAATGAACTGAATCTCCACGGACAGCCAAACCATAGTCATTTTTAACATATGTAATATTTCAGAAGAAAGAAAAAGAAGCCAAATGACTTTTTTTTTTCACTTGTTAACTAGTGTTCATTAACCTTTGTAAAGATAAACAGTCTATGTTTATGAATATTTCAAGAATTCTCTCCAGGCATGCACAGGAAAACAAATACATACACAATTTAACGCATCATCCTTAAAAAACTCTTTTTTTTGTGTGTGGTAATAGGACTCCTGGGGTACAAACATTTAGGTTACAATAAATAATAAAAAAATTTAGAATAAATTTTAAAAACCCACATACAGGCTTAAAAAAAACCCCAAACAACTGTGTTACCAGAGATACCAATTAGTTTATGATCCAAATTGTTCCTAAATCATCTTGCATATGACAAACAAATACAGAATATCAAAAACTCATGGAGGAAATGACCATGAGAATGTTTAAAAGGCAAACATGACTCTGTTTATACAACATTCTCCTTAGAGATTTAAGCTGTCAGAAGATAAAGGGATCTAGCAAGACTGTAATGAAAATAAAAGATCATATTTTCCCAAAGGAATTAGAATAGCTGTGTAAATTAATAAATAGAAGACATTAATATGCCCCTACAAAAGAAAGGCTTCTTAATTTATTATGATGTATAAATAAGTGCCTTTTATTCACACTGCTAAAAGGAAGATGAGCAATAGTTAAGGGCAAAGGCTACACTTTTATTTCAGTAAAACAAAGTGCAAACAAATGGGAATTAGACAAATATATCAGATGCAGATAGAATACATTCTTAGGAGAAAAACTTGTATTAGGGATCTAAAAAGGAGTGGTTTTGGCATTCCTGTGCAAGACCAATAGATGTATAATTGTTCACAGAGGCAGACATTTTTCAGTCACTGAATATATCAGAATTCAGTGTGCTAAATCTGCCTAAGTAAATTATCAATAAATAGACTGCAAACATTAAGAAAGATCTGTGAGAAATAATGATTAAACACAGGATGCTTCCCTGATCCAATCCTCCATGACATAAAAGTTTGACTTATAGTATGGTCAGGACAAGGGGTTTAGTCTACTGTCCTGCCCTGTCTTGCTGTGACCTGATAGGTGCTCTTGGCCACCATCCATCACACAGCCTGAACATCATCTTATCCCTTCTGTCATTCCTGTGCTCTCCTTTTCACCACTCGTGGGTCTCCTTGTCTCCACTCAATCTCCTCTCACACAACCCATCTGTACCTTTCCCCCTTTGGTGTCTGTTTTGCCACATTCATACTCATATTTGGAACATGTGATACCATTATCAAGTAGTTGCAACTGGTATGTACTGCCAGCCTTGCCAGCTCTGCTCCTCTAATGATCTTCAAGGCTCCCTTCCCATTACCTGTGACATTCAGCCACTTCTATCATAACTCCGACTTAACTACCTAAGAAATCCAGCCACTTCTTATTTGCAATTTCTGTCACCCATTGTCATTCATCATGAACATCTATTTCTCATGTCATTTCAAGAAGTCTCTAACATCCTGTTTGATTATTCCAACCTCAGAACAGGAATAAATAGTCCCTTAGCTCTAAGGGCCAATTCTACTTCTCTCCCTGGACTGAGCAAGTAACGCCACTGTGTTTAACCTAACAAGTTACATGACTAGGAGGAATTATTCTGAGTGGAAGGACATGTCCACATAGAACTCTAAGTGATCTAAGCCTGCAGTGGTGGGACATGGAGGCCTTCTTCCTTCCTCACATACACTAAGAAAATAAAGAATATGGGCCCCATTTTTCTGCTAATTCTTTTTCCAAGATGTTGGAAATGCTGGGGAAAAACCCCAGGAAATTCTCTTCATTCTCTTGGCGCTGGAAGAAGATGGCTGGATTGCAAGAGCACTTCATTTCTCATGTCAAGAAGAACGATGGGAAATATTGCTCTGATTAGCAGTGAAAGGATTTTCATCCCATCATTCCATCTTGTATTCATCCTGAATGCACAAGGCTTACAACCAAGTCTTTCCTAAACCCTCAGATTCTCCGTGTTTTCAGGGGGCTTAATGCTTCTTGGTTAGAGGGAAAAAAAAAGGCAGTTTATTGGACTTGTGATAACTTTATTTGCAGGTAACTCAGCCAGGTTGAGTTTTCAACTTTCTATCTTTAACTTTTTATTAGTGTCAGCACTACTTGGTATATTTTCAGTATCAGAGTAGAGTAACATTATCTGTACACTACAGGTATTGCTCCTTACAAGTTCTCCAAAAGCTCCACTGAGCAGCATGTGAAAGCTTTAAGTCTTCAGGACAATAACACCATAGATGACACTGTGGAGGAAGAAGTGCCAGTCATCCCTCATCACACTTGGCTAATCATGGAAGGAAAAGCTGCAGTATAAGATATGGCAATAAATATCACAGGCAGGTTCATGAAAAATCCCAGTACAAATATGTATTATTAAGAATGCAGAAGAAGCATGGAGAAAATTTAACCTCTGTATACAGTGCTATGATGATTTGTACACATAATTGATACATAATTTCCATCAGTGAAACTATTTTACAATTAGGCATAATGTTTTACTGTAAAGTACTTGGTGGGTTGATTAGCTTAGTGAAACAATTATTGAGAATGCTATAATTGCATTCATATGGAAAAAACGCTGGATATTAAAGGTCTTTTTAACAGAAAAGATGTTTGCTTGCAGTGTGATTACCTATTGTATCAAATTATCAAAGAAAACAATGGTTCCATATCCTCCTCCTTACAGCTTCAAAACAAAATTAGATACCTCTCTGGAAAATAGTTTTAGTTAAATTTTACTTATTAAACTCAATATAGATGTAAAAACATAATGTTTGACTAGATGATGTACTGATACATATTAGTGAGATACTTTGTCACAGTATGGACAGCGACTGTCAAAAACTGCAAGTAAGGAATTATATTAACAAATCTGCGGGAGAATAATATCCTTTTTTTCACATGCAGCTAGTGAGAGTGATGGTGATTCTCCCAAACTTACCCCTGGTAATCAGAAAGTACAAACCAGCCACACATCACAGAGTTATGCATTAATACTGCAGTGGAGCAAGACATCCAAACTGACACAGGACATGTCTTAAAAGATCTGGATTTCTGTAGAAACAGTAGTGGGCACAAGAGTCTTCCAGGCTTGACCTCATTTAAGCACATTTGTCCTTTCCAATTCATGGTCCAGAACCTGTACATTAAAACTACAGCTGAATTAATACCTGAAGGTGTTACAACAGAAAATGAAAACAAGCTTACTACATTCAGTCCATCACATAATGTTTTTTAATGTGGCTTTTTTTCTTATATTCATTCATTTGCTAGATAGTATGTATTTTATTCCATAAAATTTTAAAACAAGAAGAGATTCTGTATATTTTTAACTATTTTAGGAATAATTTGTGATTTGAAGGACAGCTCTAGAATCAATTTCTGCAGTATGAGGGAATTTGCACACTACACAGACAAATAAGGTTAGTATTCTGGATTACACATTTTTAATGCGCATTACTAAAAGTCAGCTAACTGACTAGGGGAAAAAAACCTAACAGATGTAAACAACAGAATGTATCTGTTCAGGTGTGATGGTAAGTAACTGGAAAAGTAAAGCATGCAGTAACTGCAAGATACCAGATTGTTCTGACCTAACACAAAAATATTTAAGGAAATTCTTTAAAATATATCAGCCACAAAATGCAGTAAGAAAAAAGAAATGTGTCATGTGCTCTACCTATCATACTCATCACCACAGTGTATAAGCAATTCTAAGAAAACGATATTCATCGCAATATACTTTTTCTCTTCAGCTGATACCTCAAGTACAGACCTCTACAGAGAACCAGAAAGCTCTTATACATGATTGACATGAAAAATGTACTAGTATCACTCAATCTTCCACTTTTTATATACTTTGAAAGCTCTTCATAAAGCTCAGCATGTTCAGATATAAAAAACTCAGAGATGACCTCATATTAAATTGGGGTTGAGTGCCTAAATGAAAACCAAAGCCACTTCAGATTCTGCACCAAAAAGAGAGACATCCTGGAGATCAGGTCGGCCGCGAGTGGTCTGTACCACCTTTGAAGCACAGGTTTGGCCCATCAAGTAGCTGGTGAACCTTATGCCATCAGCACTTAATTTTCATTTCCTTTTTCGTATCAGTTCAAAAGTGTCTAAGTATGTGTCACAGTCAGTTGCAGCACCTTTCCACAGCATATAACAGAACATGATGTGTCGTGATAATAATGTGTAAGGTCCATGCAGGATAAATATAGCCAAACATACCACAGTCTCATCCAAATGGCATTTAGGGATTTGTCTCTGTGATGAACATTTTAGCAAGCACAACATGGCACAAGACAAACACTATCTGAGAAAACACTAATGCTCGGGCAACAAAATGAATAGTAGTTTCGATCTTCCTCCCAGGAAATGTGCTATTTATCAGCACAGATGCAGCTCAAATTAAAGCTAGGAAATATGAATATAAGCCAAAGATCTTAGTATTGTCACCCTGAGTGAGAGTAACTAGTTGCCGAAGGCATGGCCGTGGTGTGATGTCCCATCTCTGAGACCATATGTGAGTGAGTGTGAGTTCCACCTCTCCCACATAAGTCTACCCCTACGCTTGCTAGATGAATTAGGCTTCCTTTTGTTTAAAAGCTTGCTGATTTTCCATTTTATTCCTTTGCTACACTTTGTTTGCAGATCGCTGAGAGCTGGCGCATCTGCAAGCAGCAGAGGCTTGGTTAGGACAAGACTTCCAGAAGGATCTGCCACATCTGGATCAAAACCAATGTTTGTGACCCCAGCTAATATAAATATTTGCCTCTTTTTTTCCTTCACTTCTAAAATCTCTACACTACATTTTTGCAATACTTGCTCCCCAGAAAAAAAAAAGGCATTTCATACTCCTCATTGGCAAGAAACACAATCTTTTGAGAATAATGACACTAAAACCTAGCAGAGTGCCACATAACTAAGGAGTATTACAAATCTGCTGAGAGGTAGTCCCACTTGACTAAGAACAACATACGTATACTTATTCAACGATAAAATGAAAATACAATAACTCTTTCAGATCGTAATGCAAAATGTGAATATACTTAACAAGGATCAGTTCCAAGCTTATTCTATCCAAAAGTCCCCAGAAAATGTCTGGAGTATATGTGAAGCAGGAGTTGCATGGGAAAGACTTGAGAAAAGAAATGTAAAAAAGAGAAAGAATTGATGGTATTTGAGCTCATTTTTAAATAAATATTACTTATAGATTAATTCCCACTTCTGAGATTTTGCTGGTCAGACACAAGAGTAAGGAAATATATTCCTTCTTCTTTTGATTCATAACTGTCTTCTTAATACGAATATGAATATTAAATATGAATATTTTGGATGAACCACAATTCTATTTTAAGCAGAGACAGATGCTAAACTTCAAAACTGTACTTTCTTCAGATGGATGAAACTTTACAGGATAGAAGAAATATTTTAAATTAAATATTATTTATATCTTCCATTGCTGTAATTTCAATGCACTTTAACATTTATTCCCATTTTAACATTTATTCCCAGATTCTGCTGAATTTCAGAGTTCAATTCAGAAATTCTACAGTAACTTATAGATCTAATTTGTGTAGTTGTTCCATTTTATACTAGAATTGTTTCTGTCAATTGTCTTGAAAGAAGTTTGTGTATTAATTAAGCACCACTATATTTTTAGTATGCACTGTACAGAACTCATGCAAAAAAACTGCAAAAAAAATCTGTATTAAGTAGACTACAGTTCTGATGCATTTACTTGATTATAAATAATCAACAGGAATTATACTATACTACAGACAAACTATGCCAACCTTTTAATTACATAACACATTTTAGCATTAGTTATACAAAGCACTGGAAGTTACCAGACTGCTCTACTACTTCCCTTTTCTGAACTTAAAGTAGCCCATTTGATTTACAGTAAAACAGATGGGGTTAATAACTACATTGGGATGAATGTGAGTACCTACTCTAATAAGAAAGGCTACAAAAACAGTAGTTATGGCAGACATGTAATCATAGCTGCCTTTTAATTATAAGCACTGGAGGTAGCTCAAAAGCATCATGACTTAGGCTATGGTTTCCCAAGTCTCCTGCTGCAGTACCAGACAGACACACAACTGTTTGTGCAGCTGCTCCATGAAGCAGATCAGGGAAAGTATCCAACTCAAACATAATACAGCAGGAAAAATTATCCAGTGTTAGTTTCCCACTGTACTTCACTAAGAAGCCACAAAAGTGGCTGGGCTACTACAAAGAGCAGAGGACAGCACATACCGTCAAAATGTCAGCAAGGAAGGAACATGAATAACCTAAAGTTCATATTGATGCTAAAAATAAACAAAGAGAAAAATAAGAAAGAGCTTTAGAAATACCCATGATGAAAACTAGCATTTAACTGAGAAATTGCTACACAAAGGTATCCCATTCTGTTTGAACAGAATACTATTTTTCGGCATAAATGTTTCTGATACAAATCAACGAAACTGAAGTGATCTCCAATACACAGCTGGTTCACAAGCCTTGGAATAAATTTTATCCTTCCAGTATCACAGATACTTAAAAGGTAAAGAGGTATACAAGCATGGAACACGAAAATAAAAGCCATGCTTTAAAAACTCATACTGACTTTTATTCAGGAACCTACATTAAATAAGGAAATCAGGATTACAGGGTGCCCCATAAATCCAACAGAGAGAAGCAGATTCTTAACTGAATCTGCTGAACCTCTATTTGCACAAGGAGCTTGAACATGGATGTTAGAAAATAAAATACTTAAAGACAATGAACGTGCTTTTTAATACTCAAATTCATAATGGCAACCCAATTACTACTGAAATTAAAGTGACTTGATACCTCAGTTGGCGCTGTCTTAACTTCAGGGAGCCACTGAGGTGGGAGATGAAGAAGCAGGCTAATTTTCCCCTGCACGCACCTTTCTCTCACTGTTGACTACAGAACAACTCAGGAAAACTAGGCTCCTGACTTAGTTGTCCAAATTAAGTGGAAGGAACATGGGTTTTGGCATCCTTGTGGATTTAATCGAGCTGCTCAAATGCACTCCACTTAAGCAGAGACAGCAAGGAGTCTCATGGCTGTAGGCTTTTTCTCTTGTTAATAGAGAAAGATACCTCCAGGAATCATTACTGGTGCACCTCACCGCCCTTTCTCTCCACAGACTACACTAAAGGCTAAACTGCCTAATTTAGGACAGAACTTTCAGCAGAATTTCTAAAACTTATAATCACTAAGTATGAGTAAACAACAGTAAAGAAATAGGTACCTTTCAATGGCAAATTCAGATGCTGTGTCTTGGCAAAGTCTTTCAGCAGATCCTCAACAGATGAACTAATTATCCCAGTGACTCCACCACTCAGCTGTCTTGAATAACTCAATGCCAAATCACCAAGCTAAGAAACTAATCTCAATGAGTTGTACTTTCCCCTTCCCACCTCTCTGATGAAAAACATAAATTCTGGACTTCAAGGTCTTCACATATTCAATGCATGTATGGGAGGATGGGAAAAACACCTATGCCTTCTTTAAGAACTGTCAAAAAAGAAAAAAAGGATATAAGTTACAAAACCTCCCGCTTTTACTGTACCAGAAAAGATAACAAAAATTGAAAATTTAATTACTGTGCTTGTAGGTTCTGAGCTACAGTAAAGAAAACTCTTTAGCTATAAAGCAATTTTTTAAACTACTTTCCTTCAGACCAATACTGCAGACATTCAACACAAAGAATTTCAACTTTTTAAGCAAATGTAACCACAATGGTTTTCTTTATTCTTCTCGAAAGAAGTATTACAGTAACTATATTTATAAACCATTACATGCAATCAATCCTTCATGGTTATTCTTAAGAGAGCTTTAAGTGAGAAACTTATAAAGAAGAGAGAACATTGGTTTTCACTTTCATGTATTTTTAAGTGTGAAGGAAAGGGTCAAAGGCAAGAGTAGAATTTCTCACAATACTTTCCTTGTGAATAACAGCTGAGAAGTCTGGAAAGCAAACTAATTGCTTAAGTTTCACATTATCAACAAAGCTGTCTTTTGAAAGTGCAGTTAAAATCTCAGTCATCTGTTAGGTTTGATCAAGTTAGTTTTGACTGAAATAATCACACTCTCTAAAAAGGGAGCTCTATTTTTTAAAGGGTTTCAGAGACACCTAAGAAAATGCTGTTTCTTTTGACTTCTAAGCCTTTTTGGGAAAGGATGCAGTACTCGTAAGTACTGCCATCAGAAGAATCTAAACCATGAAACAAATGGTGTCTAGTTACAAAAAAAGTACATTGAAATAATGAATGCTATCAGGTTATTTTGAGTTTCTGCTACCTTAACATTAAACATTGAAAGAATCAAAGAAGCCATTAGGTTGGAAAAGACCTCTGAAATCCAGTCTAGCTTCTCACTGAACACAACCTTGTCAACTAGACCATACCTCCAGTCATTTCTTGAACAACTCCAGTGATGGTAACTCCACTAAGTCCCTGGGCAGTCCATTCCAACATTTAACGATCCTTTCAGTTAAGAAATTCCTCCTGATGAATTCCTCTTGATGTTCAATCTGAATCTCCCCAGATGCAGCTTGAGGCCATTTCCTCTTGTCCAGTGGCTGGTTGCCTGGGAAAAAAAGCTGACTCCCACCTTGCTACAACCTCATCCCAAGTAGCTGCATAGACCAGTAAGGTCACTCCTGAGCTTTCTTTTCTCCAAGCTAAATATCCCCAGCTCCCTCAGCAACTGCCCCAGCTGCCACCAAAAAGAGGGAGCATGTGATTCTATCTCTACATATGGCGGACCAAACAGAATGAATGTTTCAAGTCTTGATACACATCAAAGGACTCTCCAATGTTCCCCAAGAGGATCTGAATCTGGCTCCTAGGTATTTTAATGAGCAACAATATCTGAAATAGAAAAAGGAAAATTTCAAAAAATATATGACAAGACATTAGCCTATCTGTGTAATTCTACCACCAACATCAAGATACTTTTTAGTCATTATGGGGCTGCTGAAATCTTTAAAGGGCAAAACAACTGTATAACTTCAGTAAAGATCCTAAGAGGATACAACTGTATCACGCACTTTGGAATCCAGATTTCTGCATGCATCCCAGTAAACTATAGATACGTACTAAACTTTTCATGCCTCCTGAGTAAAAAGTAGCTTATTCTCCCAGTATCACTGCATTCAGCTAATTCCTAAACAGCAGTGTTAAAAATGCTATTGTCCAGCAGTTCAACTGCTGTCAAAGCTAATATTAATAAAATCTGCTTAAAAACTACTTGAATAACTATACAACCACATAAAAGCAACTTGAAAAACCATATAGTGCAACAGAAGGAGCCACAGAGTATCTGTGATATGAAGATGTAGCACAGGATTCACAGGAGACTTGTGCTTCTCCAGAACCCGTGAGGCCAGGTAAGACGCAGGTAAGAGGTTTCAGGTCACTGAATATAGTATTAATGTTTGTGCTTAGGAAACCAAATTTAAAAAAAAAAAAAAAAAAGTTAATTTGTGTAATACACGGGAACGGAAAAGTTTTTTTTTAATATTACTGATTTTAATCTCAAATGAAAGTACTAACTAAAAAAAACCAAACTAAAAATAGATAAAGAAAGTAAAGTTATGAGCATAAGAAGGAACATCAGATAAATCAGACAGGAAAAGCACATGGATGAGCAAGAGAATGATGCACACAAGTTAAAATTTGATATAAAGAAGGAAAAGCATGTTAAAGAAGAACCAGGACCCATCCTGCTCTATGAGCTGGCTATGAATTGTTATCTATGACTGAATATGTTTTTGTTTCTCCACATTTATTCTGCTGAGGAATTCGGTGTATTTATCAAAGGCATTATCACGGATTCTATCATCAGAGTGACTACGACCTGTGTTTCCTTGGCAAAATAACAGGGTTTATTTTTGCAATAGATTAATTTTGTGAAATTGGGCGAAAGATCATACAGACAGACCACAATCTCTTTTAAAGGAAAAAGAAAAACCCCCACAACTTATCCATAGACACAAAGTAAAATTACTAAAACAAAAGGTGTGTACACATACTGCAGCATTCACCTGAAGTTAGATATGCTAGTTTCCTAGCACAATATTTGGGAATAAAATTTAAAATTCTTCCCTAAAGAACACATTTCTCCCTCAGCTCCACAATAAGCCTTTAAATCACTTTTCAGCTCATTGTTCAATCTTCTCTGTATTTTAGGCCCTGGCTTTGTCCTTAGCCAAGCCAGTTTTCTGTGGCCTCCTCAGGCAAGGAAGTATATGGTATCTGTGCTGTACACAGACAGAAAAAAAAGCAGCAACAGAATAGATCTGGATGTCCATGTTGTCAAAATATCTAATACACAAAGTGCTGATGGTCTTCTTTAAGATGCATTAAAGCCCAACAAAAGTGGATTAACTCTGTACACATCCCTCAGAGGAAAAGCAATTAGATTAATAAAGTATACATACATAAATATTGATCTAAAACACCAAACAACAACCCAAACATTTTTCCAAATCTCCAAATTATTTTCTTTAAATCTGGGTTTCTCCTTGAGATTAAAAAGTCATGTGGAAGCAAGTACCTCTCACTAGCCTGTGAAAGGTCAGCCAGCCACCCTATGCCCTGGGATGTAAAATTCTCAGGGTGGAAAGGAGAGCAGGTAGAAATCTATCTCTAGCATTATCATCAAAAACTGAGAGATAAAGGCAGAAAGAACTAGGAGTTTAGGCTCTGAATAATGATATCTTGTCAGTGTTTGAAGCATTCTATGTTTTGAATCCACCAGCTCTTTAAAATAATATACATAAATATAAAGGAGAACAGAGGTCAAGTCCCCCTACTGTCTATTTCTAGGTAGACACCTTTTCCCTCCCTGAATAGAAAGAGAGGGAAAGAAACACAAAGTTCTGCAGAAAAAGAAGCCTAATTAAAGCACTAGGAAAGACTCTGGCTATTGTGCTCTCACAAACTAAATACTTGGAACCAGTTCCTACATCTAATGTTTGAAAATTCATCCAAGTGTTAAGAGAAAAACATAAATCACAAGTAAAAATGCTTTCACTTAATGCATTTTTCAGAGGTCATCCAAGATACAACTTTACTAGGGTAGTAACTACAAGTAGAATAGAACGGGCCTTGATGTTCAAAGGGCAACTAGATACTGGTTTTGGAATAAATCTGGGAGCGGACAACAGAAAAGCCTCTTTCAAAGAAAAATTCCTGAAGTGGAACTTATTTGAGACAGCATGGAGTACAAGAATTTTCTCTTTAGATTAATTTTCTTACATCTAAATTAGGCTAGATATACTACTATACTGTTCTTATAACTCTGATGACCTCACTACACAGGTAAGACTAGGATTTCTAGATAAGGATAGTAATTTTTTATAAGTTAAAAAACTTATATAAGTTGAAAGTTTATCCACTCAAGACAGATCATAAGAGAAATTATCTCTATCTACAAACTTATGCTTATTTTATATAATAAAATCCAGTAAAAATTAGAATTTTAATGATAACTTATACAAGTCCTATTTTTTCTTCCTACCATTTGTTTACTTCCTTCATCTAGGAATGTTCTCAATCCTATATACTTACTATAGCAATAGAATCATGAATCAAGAAAGCTAGTTGAAAGCAAACCCAAACAACTTCTCAAAATAATATTCACTAGAGAATCACAGTAAAAATAACCTGGTTTCACTTAACAAGGTATGTCAAGCTTTAGCCTGCTAAAGAATGGAGGCAAAATATTACTTACATAAGGTAAAAACTCATTTAGCAATAATAAAACATGGAAGCTTACTTCCAATATCATTCTTTCTCTTCATAGTGCTACAGATTTCATTTGATAAAGGGAAGATGACTTGGGACAGGAACAGGCAGAAATTGTTCCTTCATGGTAAAATAGCAGTGTTAGAAGATGTCAAGATGCTCAAAATATCTCAGTTTCATAAAAAATAAAGTAGTTGTCATGCACAACCTTTCTCCATCTGTGAGCAAGTAATAAAAGCTGTGACAAAATCTTTAAAGTCCTGTTTTGTTGTAAAACTTGACAGTTTGAAGTCCCATCAATGGATCTCAGGTTTTACTACTTCCTTAAAAGCCTAAGACAAATTCAGTTAGGCAGTATGAATCATGGAGAAGAGCGTGAAATAAAAAGAAGAAATTTTGGCCATTAATTTTTTTTGAAAAAAAAGCCTTAATGAAAAACTATATAAAAACTGACTGCACAGAGCAATAACGCCAGTGATAACAAGTCTGTGATGTTGAAAGAAATAAGTTACTTCAGCACCTGAATAGGTAACGTGACTTGATACTCCTAACCCAAACCAGCCACAAAAAGTATTCATTTAGGATACAAAAATCCATAGATCCCAAGGTCCTTAAAATTTTATAAAGCATGCAAAGAGTATCCAAATCAACCATAAACACTTGATGTGATATTTAGACTTTTGTCTAAATAAGAAAATAAAAAATAACTTTGTGATACACATACAATGCTAAATCCCACTTAGATGCAAAGCTCCATGGAGAGATTTAGTAACTTATGGGTCTTCCCTTAAATTTCTGCATGAGGAAGAAACATGGGGGAAAGTATGTGGAGTTGACTGCATTCAGTTTTCTGATTAAATTGACACTACACATCTTTCAAAGAATCATTTCAGTGCCAGACTGTACTATGATGAATGCCTTCCTACATTCACACTCACCTTTTTTAAGACTGGAACAGGATTGTACATCTGACTGCTATAACACACCTTGGGGCTACAAAATAATTCTTTACAAAACAGGGCAGTGGCTGGAATTTGATTGCAGTGCATCTTCAAAAGCTGATGGATGCTAAATCTGAACTCAAGAACTTGAGACGCAGTTGATACTCTATCATCCCCAAACAGCCTGTTCCAGTGGCTAATCACCTTGACTATCAAAATGTATGATTTATTTCTTATCTGGGTCCATCTGGCCCATGTATATGAACCAAATGGGGAAGCACTGGCCTAGATACTGCTTATGCCTAGATATTGGAAATGCATCTCAATCAGCTGAGTACCTCCTCATGGCCTAGAAGATGCACTCCACACAGCAGATTTACTTAGTAGCTCATGAGGGTCATATGCAGAGTATTTATTCTGTCAACGTGGACCCAAGGGACAGCAAAAGAATGCTACTAACACTGCATTTCCATATTAAAAAGGCAGTGTCAACTTCTGAAGGTCAAATAGTAAAGGAAAAAAAGAAAATAGGAAAATAGAGCTGTAGAACAAATCAAAAATTTTTTCCCCAGAATTTGTCCATGTTCTAAAGCTTTGAGTCAAGAGTAACCAATACCACCTTTTCCTATATTATGAGCAGAAGTAAGTTAGAGGGCTTTTTTCTGAGAAACAACTTAAAATTTGAACTAAACTCAACATGCTCTCTTCAGAATAATTTTATTGCTTCACTGTCCTAGAACATTAAATAGAGCTTTCTTGGTCTTCAGAATTTTCATTTTTTTTAAAGTTTTTAGGAAAATGCTGCAATGCTGTTCTCACACTGTATGAGGCTTTACATTTTCAGGTGTGGTAAGTTAAAAACTACCACTTGTTCTGAATTCTCAACATGAACAGTAAGAAGATGCCAAGGCCGGACTTCTTTCAGGGTCACAGAAGTTACTTTCATGTAAATGAGCCAAGTTAGGGCACTGCTCCTTCTACCACAGCTGCAGCTTCTAGCTGAACTGTGTTTCACCGAAATTTAAAGCCAGATAATGCAGAGAAGAGAGGAGTCATAGTCTCCTAGATAAAATCCAAACTTTTTTTCTTTAGGTTACATAAGGAGAGTAGTGTCCTCATTTGAGAAGCAGAAAATGGACTTTCTGGATTTTTTGCAAAAAGCAGTTGATTAATTCTTAATACTGCCTTTGATTTTCACCTTCCTTTCTGATACTTACCATCACTTTAGGTTGTGATCTTCTCAAGAAAGGACTGTTGGCTTTAGTTATACACTGGGCAGGTGAGGGAACTCAAATTGTAAAGTTGAGAGAAATGAAGAAATTAAAAAGACACACCTTTTTTCCCCTTTTCTTTCTGCTTAATGTCCTCTTATTATTTGTCTAAAGATTGGCTTTTAAGGATTTATTAATCTCAGATTTTTTATTTGGTTTCTTTAATCCACTCCTGTGATGAGGGCACAGACATAAGCTAATGCTCAGATATTTTCTGAAGATCTTTATTTGACATGGGTATTTTTAATTATTTTTAATTATTTTTGTCAGTATAAGTGTTCTTGATTGGTTTTATAAGCGGTGCAGAACTTTAAGAAAATATGCAAAAAGCTTGCACCTTTGTGCATCTTACCAAATCTTTTTGACTGTGTTCCTGTTGCATTAGGAACCGTAGCAACTGCAGGGAGGGAAGCCAAGTATCAAAGAACTACTTCAGCTAGTGAAGCAAATCTGTAGTTAGAAACAGGAAAAAACCAATGATCATGATTTTTTTTCACCCTGCTACCTTGTCTGTTCTGCATCTTAACTCAAAAACTGGGATGTTCCTGAAAAGTGGCAATTTGAATTGCAGTTTTTTAAATCGTCTTTCCCTAGGCTGCAGTGTGACTCTTCTGTAGCAGTGATATTGTCTAGGGCTTCAACATAACTTAGCCCCTTACTTTCAGAATATACATATATCTTATATACAGTCCATGTAAGCAAAAAGGAGTAATCATTGGAGTTTACTCCATTTAAAACAGACATAAGACATATTTGATCTCATTTCCTTTTGAACATGATGGGAGTAAATGCCCCTGCCTCACATGTAGACACCACATTGTTGATTTCCACATTCTGAAAGACTGAACTTGAATCTTTTGCCCAGAATACAGTGTCATTTGCTTTTCTCAAGGTTTTGCAGGATATCTGTGGGATATCTCTGCAGGATTAGCACCTTGCTGTAGTGTAAGGCCTGGAGGACAGAAAGGACATCCTGTGACAGCTAAAACAGCACTAGATAGATGCCTGTTGTGCACCTGAATCAAGCCCTGAATCTCATCCCAATAATCTGCTGTTAACACCTTTGCCTCTGGGAGAGCCACACTGAACTGTGTCATTAAACCACTTTGCTCTTTGGCAGTTACCTTTTCTTCTCTTCATGGTGCCCTTCTAACTTCTCACTATTTCATCTTCCACGATCTGGGGTAGTTTGTACCACAGTAACAGCACCGAAAGAGGAAGCAAAATCAAAGTTCTTTAAACCAAACGGGTCATTAATCTGCCTCACAGTAAGGACTAAGTGCAGTGAGTGGAGGTTAATTCCTAAATTATGGTAACTACTCAAAAAACACTGTCTTTAAAAGAAAACAGCAGGTTTATGATCTCCAGGTATAAAAGAACAGGAAAAAAAAAAAGCCAGCTTACTAAACCATTAAATATAAAATGGAAATATTAAATGAAGAACCAAATCTTTCCCATGGGAGCAATCACTATGAAATTTCCTTAAGTATTAACTTCTATCTAATAACACAATAAAGAAAAAGACCTTGCATAAAACAAAATACAGATTTTAATCCTCTACACTGAAGGAAACCCTTAAATAGATGGCTATTTCAATTTATTTTCAAAACAACAAGAGTAAGTAATGAAGAATCAAGTCTCTCATGGGACTGATCAAAACTGAATTTGCAGTTTCCTGTACTATGCTGACAATCATTTACAATAAAATCGGAATGAGAAAGGGAAATTGTCTGTGGGACCACTGAGCTAGGTAATAGCTTCAGTGTAACATGGCCACACAGCCAAAATCAAATTAAAATGTACACAGAAATTTAATATGGTTGAACTAGGCCTTACTTTGCTTATAATATTCTGGATTGCAACTTTTAAGTGACAGATCGGGAGCAAAAAAAACCTACTCATTGTGATAATTAGGCATTTTATGTTACCAGCAATTTGTTTAAAATAACATGACATTAAAATTTTGTTAGGTAAAACAAAGAAAATTAGCTTTCAAACTATTTTAGTTTGAAACTGTTATGACATAATGAAATCACAAAGGAAAGCCATTTTATAACTTCAAATTTCTAGTGCTTCTCTGTACATCTATAAATCGTGTAAATTATAATTACATTATCCCATCTTACAAAACTCAAAAGACCTCATAAGCACAACATAAAGAACAAGGAATACTTCAAATATTTAATTATTTTCAGATGCCTAAATAAATAAACACATTTACATACCCACAATGTGTTTTATACAAGTAGGGAACAAAAGATTGGAATACTTCAGTTTAAAAATAACACATTAATTTGATTTGAAAGAAATATTCCAGCCATACAGCAAGCCTGGCCCTGCAGAACATCTTGGCTATATTTTGCACAAGTTTATTTCCACAAGCAGCCAGTGCATGGTTATCAGAGTGGTAGGAGTGGAGGGAAACGTTCACTGGAATTTAGATACATAGGTCTTAATTCTTAAGTTAGTTAATTGTTTCCCAACCAGCAAATAATTCCTTTTTTTAAAAAGTCTGGTGACCTTAGAAGATTCACTGAAAAGGGCAATAAAATAGATGAGATCTGGACACTGGAAGTATATCCAGCCCAGAGCTCCTACATTTCTTGAAAAACACTTGTTCTAAAGTAATTCAGGCCTCCAAATGCAGACTGTATTTATAAATTATACAAATAATTAGAAATACTCACTGGAGCAGTACCCTTGCTTTGTGGCACACAAGTACCCTAACCACCAAACTACAGGGCTAGTTTTTCACTTTGCTTCTATCACAGTGGATATTAAGTAGGTATACAGACAAAGACAGCTGGAACCGGGAAGAGTTACACACTGCAAAATAAATAACCCAGAAAACAGCCAACTTTCCTCAGTAGATTCTGCTGTATTTTTAGACACTATCAAAAACCCCTACATAAATGGCTACTGTACAAGCACTGAATGACTATGCAGCTGATCTATGGCAGATCTGTAGCATGCTGTATTGTGACCTGCAATGCATATGCATTTCAAATGCACTGAAATAGTGAATACAAAATGTTTTCTTCCAGAACCTGAAGATCAGCAGATCTCTATCATGGCACTCCTCTAGTCTGCACAGACCTAAGTTCAAGCCTTTAATGCAAGATGAAATTTTTAGCTTTATTAAAAATGGATATTACTTGTACAAATAGCTCTTTTAAGAATCAAAGTACAGCTACTTACACTTGTTCATGACCTGTTTTATATGAGTTTGTTTCATTACCACTGTTAAAATCACTGTCACCTACTTCATTACATGACACATGTACCCTCCTGCTTAATTCAAGAACAGAAAGGAAAGTAAATAGTCACTTCTTATTTTGCAGGTAAGCAAATTGCTACATGATAAGCAAAAGCGTGAGCAATCGATTTGACAACATGTTTAGAGAACCTTCTTGCACATTTCTACCTCTCCAGCAGGAGGGAAGCTTCAAGCAGTAAGCCAGCTTTCATTTACATCAGGATAAAAGCAATCACCTCCAAGCAGCTGACAGGCTGCAAACTCAAATGTGAGCTTACTGCTCAATAACCCACTTTTGTTCCCAAACTTTACTCACACCCTTGCACTGTCAGATAGGGTGCCTGTGAGGTTTCAGAGAGTAGGGAACTTCTGAGGGCTCTTACTTTGGTTTGTAGAATAGACTCACTGGGGCACAGCTTCAGACACACCTCAGTGTAAGTATCTAAATGAATGAAATTTAGCTAAGTTTCCAAGTTGTCATTACAGTCAATGGTGACACTGGGCTCAGCTCAGGTGTCTAACCATAGGTTTCCAATGACATTTGGCAAGTCCTGAGGTCTTCAGTGACAACCTTGGATTTTTGTCTTCACAGGAGCAAAATTCTCCTCCCAGGTCTATGTGTACAGTACAGTCCTTTTTCGCATATTACCTGGCTTAGATCTCTCTTTACTATACTTTGTCTACTTCAAGTACAGGTATAATTTACAGGAAAAGTCAGTGTTTGCTTTTCTAAATATTGTAATAATATATTTTAATGCTTGATTAATTCCAATTTGATGCAATTCTACCCTCCCTCACTATTCTTTTTTATTGTTTTGACATGCCAGTTTTCTAATTTAAAACGTCACTTAAAATACAATCAGATTAATCCACTCTGGATGTAAACATACCTATCTTTAAAACCTGCATGTAAGACCAGGTAACGTTGGGTTTACTTCTGTTGGGAAAGCAAACTGGTTTTACCTCTCACAAAGCCTTTGAAATGCAGTACATGATTCCACTTCTAAGCATTTTGTCAAGTTCACTGAGACGGAATTTGAAAAAAACCCCCAGAAGTTTAAAAATAAGACTGTCTGTATTGTAAAAACTGCACAATTCTTTGAATTTCCCATGTAGAATACATAGTTCATAATAGCATAAGCATCTGTTGAAGTGACCATGTAAAGATCTATCAGTTCTATACACAATAGTTCCACTGTAGGACTAATAATGAAAAACAAAAGTACGCAGTTATGAAAAAATTTGTGTTCTTTTAATACCAATATATAATATTCTAAATTTAAACCCATTCTGCAAGAGTCTTTATGACTGAAGCAATCCATGCCATTATGTTATAGTAAAGAACTGTGTAATCTTCTTGGAGAGAGATTAATGAACAAACCCTTTTTGCTAGAGCATAACACCCACAGATTAATCTTAAAACTAGTTCAAACATTCAAATCACTTTGCTTTTCTTAGTAAATCACATTTTAAACCTGTCCTAAGGCCAAGAAAAGCCTGTTGAGCAGTCCAGTTTAACCCCTGGCCTCCAAGCAGAATTAATCATATTTACAACATAGTTCTTGGAAAGCGTTTTCTTGTGTCTTGTTTCTAAGACATAGAATCCCCAAAATTTTTAACCAAATGCATTTTAACGTTGTCATTGGAAAATATTTGCTAATATTCAGCCTATGTTTTCTTTGCTGCAGTACGACACCACTGGGGTTTATCTACTATAAACAAGTACAGATAAGCCTTTTCTTACGTGCAGTTTTTTCTGTGTAGATTTCAGAGCATATTTTTCCTCTCTTCTTTCCAATTGGTCAGTGTCTTTCAAGTACACAACCCAAAACTGAACAATGTTCTCCAGTTTACCTATGCAAAACAGAAGTTTCAATTCACAGATCTTTGCTGTCTTTCTGTTTAAGAACCTTAAAATAGTTGCCTGCCTGACAGCAGTATGAAACTGCTGACTTTTGTCATCTTTTGATCTATCACTACCCACAAAACTTCTCCTACAGGACAAATCCATTGCAAGATATCCCCCATACTATTACATCTTCCACTGTTCCTCCCCAGCTAAATGGAGCCCTTTGCATTTGTTCCTACTGAACAACAATTTTTTCACACTGTGTCAGGACTATTTTAAGTTCTGTCTTTCAACAAGACGTGACTTACTAACTTTTTGGGGCTTTTTCTTTTTCTTAACACAGAATAAAAATAGTAAGAAAACATCCATGTGTATTTGAAAATCTTGGAAACCTAAAAGGCTGCAGGCAATTCTACCTTTGAAATAACACTAAACATTCATACGAAATCACCAACTTTACAGTACCTTCTCTGCTAGAGTTCAGTCTTTCAAATTCCTGCATTTTGTCAGCTATTAGCTTCCCAAAGTTCTCAGAATAAGCAGGAAGCAGGCATCCATGAAAATGCAAATTTTCTATGGCCACTGCTCCCAATGGAATGATGCTTCAAATCTGTACTTCACTTATTTTCCAAATGCATAAGAACTTCATAAAGCATAAAAACCCCTAAATTAGCATGTCTATACTGATCACTGTGTTACAGAAACATAAACCAAAACAGTAGTTAGCTGGGTGCTAACAAAAATACGAAAAAAATCTTAGTACTCACCGAGTACGAGACTGAACAGTGCGCCGACATCAGTTTAATTGTAACTCAGACATTATTGTAACTAGGAGAAATAATTGATGGTAAATGAACAGGCTGAGACTAGAATCCAGGAGCGCAAGTACACACTTGAAAACAACAATTTAAGAAAAGACTGATGGGGTGAAAACTGTTACAGAAGCCCATTAAATCCCTATGCATAAATAGATACATAGATATACCCCAGGAGTGCCTACAGGCACAGCACACATATAGGCAAATAAGTATCTTTAGATAAGAATGAGATAGAATAGAACCAATTCCCTTTGGAATGATAAAAGACTTGCTTGTGATACAGAAATAAAACTCAGGACTAATAATGGAATTTTAGGTATTAATCTAAATGTTCAGATTTCTGCACTTACAATAGTCCCCTTAATGCTGTGTTTTATGTATATACAGACATACTGGATCCAAAACTAAGTTATATTAGTGTAATGTTTATCCTGCTTTTTCATTATAAAGGACTCAAAATACCATATGAATAGGTGATTTCTGAAGTTAATAAAGTCTGTGTAACAGCTTTGTTCCTTAGACCAATCAGTGGGTGTAATGATTCTTCTGTGTTATTAAAATTCCCTACTTCCTCAGTCCAGAGGGTAGCATGATCATAGCTGTGGGGAAGGTTTGCAGAACAACCGAGAAAGAGGTGGTTCACCCCAGTGAACTACAGATATTTTTGAGACCTTCACCCCTCAATATAACAGAGTGATAAATGGAGTCTCTCAACCTGTCCACATTTTTGTCTTTTAATAGAATCCTTAAATTCCATTTAATTAGAAGCTAGAATTCACCAGTATCTAGATTTAGGCTTATTTATATCACACTTAAAATATAAAGGATTATGGGGGTGAGAAAGAACATGTTGGAACATCAAAGCAGTTCGTATTGCAAATGATCTGAAGGGCAACACATCATTTGAAACCAGGAGAGATACAGCAGCTGATCTTCAAATCATTCGTCAGAAAACTTCACAAATGGAAAGCAACTGAATCAGTGCCAGGGCACATTTAACTTCACAAAGATGAACAGAAATGCCATTATTTCTTATGGCTTACCAGAGAAAGCAGCTCAGAAGATTTCAACACATTTTCTAGTTCACACAATTTACTTTAGCTACTGACTAAAACTTTATCCTATTTAAGTGTAATAATTGTACTGTGATCTCAAACAGTATGATGCAACAATTTGACTTAATTTAATTCTGCTCTAGAATAAGGTGGAAATTGATCTACTGTGTAGCGATAATTTCACAGAAAAACATGAAACTGCATCAAGAAAGCCTGATTCAATATACTTCAGAACTTACATGGCAAAGGCATTAAATTTCTCCTACATAGTAGGAAGTGTCAGGTAATGCTCTATTGAAGAGTGCAGTTTATTACCTATTGCATACAGACACACACTTGCCAAGTCCACTTTTTCAATGACAGGCAGCCCCACTCAGAAATGATTGATGCTGCCATATTTATAAAACCTATGCTACAGTACTAGAGTTGAAAAAATACAGTAAGACAAAGAAAAGTCTTTGGACTCCACAATTAAATTCTTCTCTCTAAATTTCCTTTTCAACCAGACAAGCTGTCATCTTGTTCTATGTCATAAATGGCCACTTTTTAAAGGGTTAAGAGGTCTCTTGTGGAAAACAAGTGAAGTGACACAAGATCTGCTCTTCTGCTACACAGCACTCCATCCTACTGTAGATCACCAGATTCTTAGATGCCTATACAATTCCTCTTCGAATTTTAGAAACTGTAGGGATTTCTTTTTTTCTCTACACAGAAACTGGCACTGCAATATGACTACACTGTAACCCTGGTGGCACTTGTTAATCTTTTGATTACAGGTAGAGACAAAGGTCAGTGGGAACTCTGAGTACCATCCAAGAACTGTACAAAATGAGTGTGTACATATTCAGAGGCATCTACAGCATGTAAATGCAAGGTTTAAAAAGGATTTGGGTATATGGTTAGTAGAATGGAGACGTTACAGCAATCCCTGTGCGGCAGCAACAATCTTTTCCTCAAATACTAAGATAAGAAACGTAAAAATCAGAAATGAGCAACAATGCTATCCTATTAAAGTGACTGTCTTGAAACAAAATCATCATACACCTTAAGTTCTCTAGTCACCTTTCCCAAAGGAAAAATGATTTATTGCTCTCCACAATGTATCTCCCACTTACCAGATTAGTATCTTATTTAACTTCACTGTCACCCATCCTTCTGTTCCCTTACCATTCCTCAAAGCTATTAAAAAGAAACAGACACACAACTTAAAAGAAAACACACATTCTGAAACACTCCAAAACAAAAGGAAAAGACTGTAACAGTACTCACTGAGACCCATCACGCAAGTGGAGCAATTTGCATCATGTAGCTTGATATGTCCTGAGAGACCTGGAATTTCTTGCAACATTTGAAAATTGCCAATAGTTACTGTCAGGAGGCAGCACTTTCCACAATACAGAACAAAGGAATTTTCACACACATTAGAAGGTGACAAAGGTATGTCAATATATATAGATGAAATTCCTCTCATATGCACATACACAGACATAAGAAGTTAATAGACAGATGGGCAGACACCTGCCTCATTTCACCTCATTTCATGGTCACCATAAAGTCCCTGATAGTTAGACACCCTGAAGACTCAGGATCTCTAGACTGTATTTAATGCTGAATGAAAACACACTTCTGAAGACCTGGAAAATCAGATACAGATCACTTATTTAACTGCCTACTTCTCTCTACCGAACTTGTGAGAAACTGAGACAAAACATTAGCTCTTTGTTCTGCTGAGATCCAGTCCACCCCTTTAAGGCCAACCTCAACCTACTTTGAGAAGAGGCAGGTAACAGCAGTGACAAAACCCATGACATCTGCTCCCTTCTCTACATACTCCAACAATCCCCTTCACGATTTCAGGTCTCCAGCCCAAAGTCCTGCTCAAAGCAGGGTCAAAACTGAATTCAGATCAGATATAATGTTTTACTATGTTCCTAGAATTCCAAGCTGAAAAAACATCATCTTATTATTTTTCCTGAATCTAAAATCATTTAGCTTTAATTTTAGTTAGCAATGGTTGCAATTCTTCAAGAATTAGTGGTATGTTCAATAGCATGTTTTTCCACAAATAATTACACTTCAAGGTTAAACAAGGTTTTAAATCTAAATAATATCAGAATCCATGCACCGTTCTCTCTGTTACACTTCTTTACATAAAAGGAAAATAAAGACAAAACTACTAAAGACTAAAGCATGTACTTCAAAAATATGTGAAGTGTATAAGGTATATAAAATAGATTTAGCTTTTAAGAATATGCTTTGAAAAGTATTTGTTTAAATGCAAACAATGGACCAAAGACAGCAGACCAAATTATATTAATATATAATATGACATATTATAATATATACAAAACTCTAGGTTAACTCTTCTGGTACCAAGAAAAAGATAATACACAAAAGATGAAAGGAACAACAAAGGCAGAAGAAAGATGGAAAGATTTCTTTGTACCTGAAAGAAAGATTTCAATGATCACCTGATTGTAACACCCTTTGGCAGCTGCATTAGGCAGGCTAAATGGCAAAAGTCCCAAAAGGTGAAGAGCAACTCGCAACTCCGGCTTGTTTTTAGCATTAGACAGACTAAATTTCAAAAAAAGGAGAGGCTTCAGGACTCCAAAGTCAACTTTGCATTTTAGTATCCCATTCTGTGAATTATTTCACCATCACCGGTTAAAAACAAGAGAGTTGCCAGAAGGACAACTTCCCAAGCCTGTATTAAGTTACCACATTATCTCTTCCAATCAAGTGGTCATAAAGGTTAATAAGTGCATATTAACAGACAAATGACAAGACTTTAGAGTGTTTTCCTCAACACATGTGAACTCTGTATCTCTTTCTATCACATACAACCCGGTATTTCTACTACTTTCCATCTTCTCAGCTCCTTAACCAATTTCTGCATTAACTTCTGCCAAATTAAATCAAAACAAAATTAATAGTATATGAAAAGTAATCACAAAAAGCAAACCTCACCACCAGCCCAAATAACTGTCATATATCAGGTAACCTCCAGTTGTTTATTAAAACAATTATTGATCAACCTGCAATTTTTTTTCAATTAAATTTAGAAACTCAAAAGTCTGCAAAATTAGATCTTAAAAAAGATCCTCACAATCTTAAAAACAAACCACCAAGAATGTCTACTAGAAAAAGACAAAGAATATAATGGGTAGAAATAGTGGTATAACAAAAATATCTCTTTTGTAGCACTTCAGGCATTAATTTTGCATTTTAGTATGGCCCAAATTAAGTAAGTTAAAGAGGAACATCAAGCTACAAGTTTACAATTAAAATCAAAGCATCTTACTAGAATGATGTCTTACTTTTTCTCAAATATAATTTTTGGAAGCCACAAATTCTGAAAGCAATCAGTTTCTAATCACCTGCATGATTTAATACTCCTTATCTGCACACATAAAAGCAGAGGGAGAAGCTAAAAATTAATAGATAACTTTTAAATAATCAAAGATGAAAATCAAGAAAAGTATGAAAAAGTTTGGAAACAAAAAGCAGAAAGCTTTACCTTGAAAAGCAGCTGCATTATGAGATATTAAAAATTTTAATGTAGCGCTTGATGTTTGAAGCACTTGTTGTATATCTTGCTTTGCTGCCATCTGATACCTTTCTTCCATCTTTCTGGTACAGCATGTTGGATTTTTAGAAGTACAAACTTGGAGATCAACACCTAAGGAAAAGGCAGTTACACTGATTAATATAAAAGAGAAGTATGTAAAACACAAATACCTAGGAAACAGCTACCTTTTTTATTTTTTTTTTTTTTGACATGACAAATTGACAATAGAAGAAATACGCAAAGCTTTAAAACATTTGATCTTGTTCAACGGAAGAGGATACTAATTAAAGTTCTGTGGGAAGAGTGTATTTATTACACTTAATTAAAGTCACATAATATAAATTCCCCGACACTGTAATCTTGTTCCAGCTGTGAATATTGCAAACTAATGTTGGTTAAATACATTGAATATGCATTGTACACCACGATACAGGTGGTATATGCCCCACTCCTGAAAACACTCGAGATCTGGTTAGATGGGGCTCTGGGCAACCTGACCTAGCGGAAGATGTCCCTGCTCATTGCAGACTAGATGACCTTTAGAGGTCCCTTCCAACACAAACTATTCTCTGATTCTATGATTCTCTAGAATACTGAACTGCTGGAGCAGCTCATGGCTGGCATTCCTGTGCTTCTGTAAATCTTGCACTAGAAAAAGCTAACTACTTCCAAACACTATAAACACAGCAGTGGAAAGCCCATTCCTGACAGGTTCATAATGAGCATGCTTATATTAACTTCTACATGGAGCAGTCCTAACTTCCAGTCTAATCTTCCTGTGTCCTTCTCTAATGTCAAACATTCCCATGAATCCATGACACTGACTCCCTACTTCCCTAATAGGTTGGGAGACATTTCTACAAAGGAGTATTTTTTTTTTGGCATGCTGAAATATCAGAGGGAAAATTCTGTACTTTTACAACTTTATAACTGGAGCATAATCAAGTACAAAAGGCATTATTCACCGTCCTTTTTATCATGTGGTATTCAAAAGCTTTTTCTTTTTTAATACTGTTATCCAAACAACGCTTTCCAATAAAAAGAAGAAACATACCATGTAAGAATAAATATGAGAATTTAAATTATATTAATACAAAATTTGACAGTCCAATCCAAATTTGGTTCTCAAATATGTTATTTCACTGACAGATATCACAAGATTTCACGGAAACACAGTGAGAAACTTATTTTCATCTGCATCAACTTTCAACTTCTACATTTTAGTTATTAACAAATAATATACAGGGTAACTGCACACATGCAGTTCCCTATGTATACAGGCACAGACACGAATAATACTTGTCTAATATTAAAATGAAATAACCTGAAAATAAGCTCTGTTACCCAAACTCTTCTCCGTATTTTAAACAGTTGTTAGGCACTGCTTAGCTTTCAAATCTTTGCCTCTTGCAAAGCAGAAGCTAATTTGAAACTTTATCGAGGCTTTATGGACTTGAGTAAAGCTTCAAGAAGACACACTTTCAGCAAAACCCTAAAATATTAATGGAGATTTCTATATGGCTTCAGACAACTCTTCAGCATTATTTTATTCCCTTGATTTTATGAAAAATATTTTTAAGCAGCATCTTTTCTACATGGATCTTATTCCAAACCCCAAGGGAATTTTGTTTTATAGTTTTAAGACTGCTAATCACGTACATATAAAGTACATTTTATTGACCTACTTTTGTTCCGGCTCATTAAACACAGCTGCTTTCACTGGTCACAAAAAAGTAACCAAATACAACATACAAAGAACCCAACTGACTAAAAACTGGATTGTTGCTCAAAACCCACGGAGTGATTTTATAGTTGTTTTTTTGGAGATCTAAGGAACAACTTACAGATATGTTTCAGAAGACATGTAAACCAGAAAGTGAAACATGTCCTTCATTTCAGTACAAGCAATATTACAAAACCCACACAATTTTCCTGAGTTTTCACATCTAAAAAATTTTCCATCTTCCACAAGAACTGTTTTGTCAATAACCAATTTTGAAATAGAAGGAGAAAACAGTTTCTACTCCAAAAAGGCATACTTGGCTCTTTTCAGTACCAAATTCTGATGGCTCTACACTGTGATCCACTTTGAAACAAGATCACAAGACAGCTAGAAGTGAAATACCATAGCCTGTAATAAAATTATATTGAAGTAAACAGTTACGGTATAGGAAAGGTTTTAGAACTGAAAATAATCTAGATAAGTCTAGGAAAGTTTGGGAAGAAAAATATAACCATTCTGAGGTTCAAATTTACCTATCTGGAACTGATTTCAAACTTTTATTCATGGTCTCAGCAGTACAAATCTGTATTTTCAGTACCTTGTGATAAACAAATGCTGACAGGATGAGGACATTAACTGCCAGGAAGAGAAAATGCCAGATCTATGGTAAATTTCTGCCTGTCTCTTTAGACTTCCAAGAGATCAAATCCAGGGTCTGAAAAATCCCAAAACAGATTTAGAATTGTCATGACAAACAGTCTTTCAAAAGCCAGCACTGAAATGCCATATGGCTTGGAAGCAATTGTCAAATCAGTGGTTTATTTCAAAATGAATTTGGAACCTGCATCAGACATAAGTCCTTCTCATGCTTATCCTTTAATATTTATTAACTTATTTTTGTTACAAGCACCACTCCAGACTTGGCATTACTTGCTATCACTATGGTTGTTGTAAAGTACTTCAGCTTTGCTCAGTAAAAGAGATGGGGATCAGCCTCAAGCACCTGGCCCTGACTGTTGACACTGTTGAACTATCACCTCACTTCTTTCTGTGGCTCTATGCAGCAGGCACCAGTATTTCTTTCACCTGCACTTCAAGAGATGATGCATTCTATATACTGCTATCAAAGGGCACTCCACACAACACTGTAGTACAAGTTTGGCTCCTTCCTTATACACTCCAAGCTCATCTTCCTGCCTACTAAGAAGCACCCCAGCAAGGTGAAGCCATGCCTGCACACATCCAGGCTACAGCTCACAGAACAAAACATGCTGTCCTGTCCAAAACCCCTCCTATTTCTGAGACTGCCTGAATTTCGGGGCGGGGAACCCAGTGTCTTGGGGTCACAAAAGCATTGTACTGGTTCTCAAGAAGATTCAAGAGAAAATCCCATGGAGTGAGGACAGTCCATTCCTTCTACAGGACACCAGCCTTAAGCCATGTAGATATGACCCTGTCTGTTCCACTCGGCATGAGAGTCAGGAGACAGTCCTCTGTCTTCTACTGAGCTGCACCACCAAGCCAGAGCAAGTCCCAAGACTCCTGAGCACTGATGACTTCCTAGAGAAGCTGAAAGATTGAAGATTGAGACTGGGCAACTGCTATATAGCTGAGCCCATTTTATTGCTGATTTTAATCTCAAAATATTGTAATTTTTTTTTTCACAGTGATCATTTTGTAGATCCAGAGGTGAAATGTTCACACACACACACAAAATTATGTTGTTGGCAACAGTCCTTACAAAAACAGATGTGATATAATGAACATCAGTAACTGATTTGACAGAGCATTTCACTATCTGTCCCTGACTAAACCATTTTCTAGAGCTCTGAATGCCTATTAAACAAATAGAGTAATTAGAACTGTCCCTGCCTCCATACAACAGAAAAAAAATTAATTTGACTTGAGGTAGAACCAAAATCCAAATTACCTGAACATAAATTATACTAGAAACCCAAATTAAAATTCAAATATGATCTTGGAATTGCATTAAAGTAACCTGCTGGATTTTAAACTGACTTCTATTGTTACTTTAAGGGGAATTAGCAAGAATATTTTAACTTGAATTAACAACAGTACCACAGGCCAACTTTTTCTGACATTATCTCATCCTTCCAGCATGTTTTTTCTCATTTATTCAATTTCATATTCATAATGGTTCTCTACCAAAAAGCCTTTGCAATAAAATTTATACTCATCACAGTCTTCACTCTCTTTTATGCTTTCTGTTCTCATAACTGCATACGTGATCTCCCAACGTTTGCTGAAAAGAAGCCTAGATTGATTGCTGAAAAAAAAAAAAAAACAAGAAACCAAAAAAGCAAACAAACAGAAACCAACCAAAAAACAAACTGCTGAAAAAAACATATCTCCAGCACTTTCCCCCCCCACTTCACTGGGAATTGTTTGATTCTACAGTGACAACAATGTAACACTTTTCAATAAGCCACAGAATTCAGCTTTTTGCTGCAAACAGAAGCCTGAAAGTTTGTTCACTGACATACCAACAGGAGGCTCTCTGTAAAGAAGGCAAGAGTGGATGGTTTACCAGCCATCTTATTCTGCTGTTGCTAAAATCGTATCACAGAATGGTTTGGGTTGGAAGGACCTTACGGAACATCTAGTTCCAACCCTCTGCCATGGGCAGGGACATCTTTCATTAGACCAGCTTGTTCAAAGTCCTATCAAGCCTGGCCTTGAATACTTCCAGGGATTGGGGATCCACAACTTCTCTGCTCTTCATATTCTGAGAGAAAGAAACCAGAAAAGAAATACTATTTGCAACCAAAATAACAAGAAAAGCTCAGAGCTCCTATTTAATCTGTGTGAAAAAATGAGGTGCTGAAACTAGCTAAAAGCTCTAGATCTACTAGCACGTAAAAGAGTTTCCACTTCAAGAAAGTTTTTTAGGTTACAGTACCAGAAAGGATATAAAATACTTTGAATATAGAAAATAAAAACATGCAAAAATGTATTTTGCAGACAACAATTTCTCTTTTTTTTAAAATAACTCAAGTCATATTGACCCACAAAAAATAAACTAAAAAACTCCAAACCTAACCTTTGAGTATTTTTTTTATTTCATTCTTCATACAGAAAAAAAGTATCTTTTGGGATTTTTAATTACTGAGGTTATTCTGTACAGTTCCACTAAAACTGTACTTGTAGCACAGAACAAGACAGGAAAAAAAACAAAGTATTTTTGCAACTAACATTTCAAATCAGCATGAATGCAATAAATTTTCCAATACAGCACGTGATGGGGCTTGAGCATAAGTCTGTACTATAGTTCCCAAATCACATTTACAAAAGACGAAGAACACTTAGTCAAATGTCTTGTTTGCTAGGGGTAGCAATAAGTAACTTGGGAGTGGTAAATAGAGTAATTTATCTTGATTATTAGTTCCCTTTTTCAACACTATTATGTCCTGTCCTATGTAAATGATAACACACACTCAAATTTGTAGTTTCCATATCTTTCAAGATGACCTTCATGTCCATATATCATTTTTGCATAGGATGACAGAGGTTTTTTTTTTCTCCCTTAAAGATACACAACCTTTATAGAACAGCTCCAAAACTAATTATACAAAATAATGCATAGGTTTTTGAGCTAACCTATATTCAAAATACAGACACGTGACAATCCCCAGGATTAGAATTTGCATGATTTACTGATACAAGGCTGCTGGTTTTATTTCTACTAAGAAGAGGAAAAATGTGAATGGTACAGCCTGGTTTTTTATGCATGCAATGAAAACAAGGCAAATACAAGCCCTATAATTTTATTGACTTCCACTGTATACAAAACCATATATCAACCAGCATTCCTGCTGTTCTTCAGCTGGTGATCTTACTCCACCCAGCTTAAGACAGTTAAATGAAAGTATTCTTAAAAAAGTTATGTCTAAGGTACCACTAAAATAAAGACACAGAGGCAATGCAGTAGAGACATTTATGCAGCTTATTCTGAAGACAACACCTGCATTTGATAATGGTGTAGCTCGTGGTTGCCCACAATGAGCACACTTACTCTGGAGTAAGATGCCAAAGGTATCCCACACACTGCACTACCAGAAAGACAGAAGTTTCCCAGAGTTATTGCATTTCTCAGCCCCATTGGGAACATTATGGAAACCCTAAGAAAATTAAAATGCCGCCAGATGTCCCACATTTCAGCACCAAAATTAAAGCATTGTATGGGTGCATGTGTGCACCTTATACACGGGTGCATGTGTGCATCCTATACACAAATATTTCTTAGGGCCAGCAAAAAAGTTTTTTAAATATTTTTACATCTTGCCTCAAAAGAAGGCTTAACATAGAAGATCAGTTGCAAAACCTGACATTTCTCTTCACATTATGTTTTGAGCCAACAAATACCTTTAATCATACCTAAACTTTCTAAAATACTAATTTAATCCCCGTTTTCTTCTCATTGCCATTTCTGGATATATTTTACTGCTTGCAATTATTTGTTTCACGATATCTGAGATCAATGCTATTCAGAACAAGAACTCTGGCTACCCACAGCAATATAATTCCTTCAAAGAGTGAAAGGCTGCTGACCATGCAGCTATACCACACCTCCTGCTGCCCATAGTTTGCAAGGGCAGCAGCAGAGAATGGAATTCTTTTATATTCTTACAATTCAAACACAGCTTCTCCTTCAAACAGGAAATGCAGAGAAGACAAAATCAAAAGAAGAAAGTGAGTGGTGGTATAAAAAATATTATAGGGGAAAGAAGGAAATCAGAGGAGCAGAGCAGAAAAAAATACACATATAAGGTACTATAGTTCCTTTCTCTTGAGTCAACATATTTCCTCCCTATCCCTAGTACACAGATGAATGGTATATTAATCAAAATAAATGACAATGACAGAGAAAGCATAAAAATTACAGCAGGCTATGGAATGAGAAGAACATAGATAAAGTGATACCATATCATTCATACTGAGATTATTCACACAAATAATCAGCACAATAAAACTAAATCGCCGACAGGGCGGTAACTCAAGCTTCACTTTCCAGACACCTTCATTTGCACAGTACCTGTCTCATCAAGCTTTCCAATTGAAGTGTTTATTTTCTTTTATCAAAGACAATTATAAAATCTTTAGGTTAGGACAATGCAAGAAGACAACAATGTATATTGATAAATGTACTAGTAATAAATATAGTACTCTAATTTGTAAACTACACACTGCAATATTGCCTGTGTTAAGCATTAGCTGTCACATTTAAAACTAGAGTCGTTAAAAGCTGTATTTTGGAAGGATGCCTTTAAAATAAACATAGTATGCCTTATCCCTTATCTCCAACTTGCAGAGTTAATAAAAACCACACAAATTACCTTAAAAAAAAGAATGAGGCTACCTATTGATATTTTAAAGTGAGGGGGACATTAATTCAGCTTTTGTTGCATTTTTTGTCAAAAAAGCCCTGACACACATTTACTAGTTAACTTGTCATCCAAACATGAATGCACTTTACAGATGTGCAAAAACAGAAGTTGTTTTCTCATCCTATATCGCTGATCACTAAAATACTTGCATTTTAACTCTCTGAGTTCAACTGAGGTTCTCACAAGCCTGGAAAAAAAGCCTCAAACCTAAAAACGTACACCTTACTATATCCGTGCTTTGCAACGTCATTCAGGGTTCTACTTTAAAAATAAATTTCATTGTCGATACAAATGCTAGATATACCCAAACTGCCATAAAGACAGACTCCTTTGCCGGGAATTTTATTCCATTACATTCAGGTGACAGGCAGATATCCAGTACAGAAAACGCGCAGCCCGACCACTTGCAGCGGTGTAAGTGATTCTCATTTCCCAGCAGAGTAACTCCAGCAGCCCCAGACGCAGCTCGGCGGCTGTCCCAGCCTCCAAGGTTGGCGCTGGCACCTGTGCCTGCCCACAGCCGGCTGGAAGTAGGATGACCCCAGCCGAAGCTGGCTCGCTGTGCTCTGCGCGATACGGAGTGGAAGTGGGTGGGCACAAGCGGGTTTTAAGGCAGGTGGCGGGGTGCTCCAATGCCCGCAGCCCGAGAAGAGCGTTTTCTCTCTTGACTAAAGGGCCAGTCCCGATGTTGCTGTGAGGAGAAACGGGGGACCCGATGTGCCCGCGGGGCCAAGCCCCGCCACCAGCAACACCCGGCGGCACCAAATTCAAACCTGGCGGCCCCGCCGCTGCCGGTGCCTCCTGCCCCGCAAGCTCTGCCTTACCTGCCCGAGGGGACTCCGGGACGCCGCCGAGCGGGCCGAGCCGCCGCAGCTGGAAAACTTTCCGGACCGCCTCGCAGCTCGGCGGCGGCTCCGCACCCTCCGTGGTGGGGGCCAGGATCAGGACGGCGAGGACCAGAACGGTG